>CAWUFW010016236.1:35000-320280 GCA_963921515.1 Calotriton arnoldi | reverse complement strand
GAGACAAGGCCTAGGACCTTCAGAAGTGCTGGGGCCTCACGAAACCACCCAAGGCAGGTAAGTAAAGGACCCACGGGGGACGCGTGCAGTGTAGATACACAGGCGCGGATCGCCGTTGACTTCAATGGGGCAAGTCGCGGTTGGAAATAAAGAGTTTTAGGATACTTCTATAGAACCTACAAGCAAGTCACTTACAGGGTAAGTCGTTCTAGGGCACACACCCACAGGAGCACCGTAGTGCTGGAGTTACCTCACCCAGGGAAGCCGGGTGCACAGGTGTCCTTTGGTGTCGGGTCGCGGCGTCGTTTTCAATGGCGAACAAAGAAGACTTGCTGCTTGCGGGAGCTGAAGAAGTGTCCGGTGGAATCCAAGCCTGGATTCTGAAGAAGGATGACCTGAAAGCAGAGGGGACAGTGTTCAAAGTCACTTGGCAGTGACTCGGGGCAAGGAAGATGGATGCCCACCGTCGTCGAGTGATTCAGGTCGGTTGCGGGTGCCTTGACTCTTCAGCCACGTGGTCCAGGAGGCGTCGACGACGACCAGGAGCTGGATTCGGTGTGTCCCTCGAAGTCTGCAGCTGACTGCGGTATCGGCAACTCGATCGGAGCCAACAAGCCTTGGCAGCCGCAAGTCTCGGGGAGATGAAGAAAAGTCGATGGCGCAGACCAGCAAGGTCTGTGGAACTTACCCAGCGAGGGTAAGTCAGGGCAGGCCTGGAGCAACCAGAGGAGCCCTTTGGTTTCTTTAAGAAGTCTTCTGGGGACCCACAAGCCAGCGGGCAAGGGATCGCGAAGACACCTCGGGCAGAATCACTCAACAGGGGCCCACGGTCACTCGGGACAGTGTAGGCCTCTGATCTTCGGAGGGATTCCTACTGGAGGTCAGGACCACACGTGGTCCAAAGCACAGGTTCGTAGAACGTTGTGAAGGGGTTGCACTCGACAATAGTGCACGGTACCCAGGGGTCGCGGTTCCTCGTTACTCGTGGGGTCCACTTGCCTCAGCTTCACTGGGGACTCACGATGGCCTGGGAGAGGTCAGGAAATTTACTTCCTGGGCTGC
Organism: Calotriton arnoldi; assembly: GCA_963921515.1. Taxonomy (NCBI): domain Eukaryota; kingdom Metazoa; phylum Chordata; class Amphibia; order Caudata; family Salamandridae; genus Calotriton; species Calotriton arnoldi. The sequence continues at coordinate 319,218 of CAWUFW010016236.1, read as the reverse complement.
AGGGACTTCGGACTCCGGCGGGAGCGGCGTAGTTTGCGACCGTCGTTGTCGTTTTTGGTGCCTGCCAAGCAGGGGAGTCACTCCTTGACTCCAAGGGAGATTCTTCTGTCTTCCAAAGGTAGTGGAACGTCGAAGGGCCAGGATTCTTCTGTAGAGCGTCGTCCAGGGGTTATCTGCTTTGCAATGGCAAGGTTCCCCTCTTATACTAAAAAGAGGGGATGGACTAGCTCTATGACCCCACCTATGGGAGGGTCAAGGGAGGGGTGGCTACACCCACTTCCCTTTGTCCAGTTTCACGCCAGAGCAGGGGCAGGTAGCCCCTGAGCTGGTTTGAACTGGCATATGCACAGAGGAGCCTTTTGCTCCCCCAGTGCAGGACTTCAAAGCACTCTAAGAGTGCACCCACCCAGCCCCAATACACATTATCCTGTCTGGGGAGGTGGTCACACCTCCCTGCAACAGGAAACCTATTGTCCAGGCCTCCCCTGCCGGAGTTTCGTCCAGCAGCAGGAGGCCAGACTTGTGTCTGTGGCAGCAGCATCCATTTTGTGATGCCAGGGCTTCAGAAAGAAGTTACCGGGTAAGCCAGAGTTAACATGTCTTTCCCTCTAGAAGGGTGGAATGCTACCCCCGCCGCCAGGATTGGCGGGGGGTAGTATTCCAAGATGTTTGACACCAAACACGACATGTTTAGGTGCAGCCATTCCAAAGTTAGCATTTTACCGCGAGGATATAATGCGCTTAAGAGTATATGGTCAGGCTGCACTACAAACAGCATCAGAGATGGTCTCCGAACGCTGCAGAGGGGCCCTGCTCATAGGAACCATGCACTCTGCCTTTAGGATTGATAAGGCCTGCCTTAGGAGTGACTTATAGGTTTATATGTGTGTATGTATTTAGTGATATAGGTAACCTATATCACAGTAAGGGGTGCATGCACCACCCTACCCAGGCTGCAGTAGCAGACCTGTGGTGTCAGTTTGGATGGCCTTCCAGGGGTGGCATAATACATGCTGCAGCCCCTGGTAGGCCTCTGAGGTACCTATGCCCTTGGTACATAGTATACCATATACTAGGGACTTATAAGGGCACTCCAGATTCCAATCAGAGATGTGCCTAAGGCACATGGAAACCTTTTACAGAGAAAGCAGATAGACTGGGGCCCTGAATAGCAGGATCCCAGTCCAACTAAGTCATAAACCAGCAAAACACCATAAAAAAGTGGGGGCAACCATATAGTCAGATTCCACCTTCCTACATAACCCCCCCAAACGAAAGGAGATAAGGCTAACCTTGGCCAGTTGAGCCTTCATTGACTAAGTGGTCATATAAGGAAGCACCTGCACTAGCATGGTTGCCCCCTGTCTTATGGTCCACTAAGCAATCCCTCACCCTAAGGGTATGAGAGGGTCTCCACCATGGGGAATCACTACCTGTGGTGTGCTTAGGTAAAGTACAAGGCTGGTGAGGTGTCTGAGTAGGGAAGTGAGGCCCTAGGAATGTTGGCCTCAGCTTCCTCAGATCACTGGTCACCATGTATGCCTGTCTTTCCATGACTGAGTTGCACTTTGCTCTAAGGGTCAACCTTTGGCTGCCTACAGCTGGGGGTTGGGTCCCTTTGGATGGACTACTGGAGGGACATGGCAGGTTTGGAACCTTCTGGTCCCAGGTTTGCCCTTGCCTACCAGAGTCCTTCTGGGGAGGTCCCTACATAAAGGTATGGGGGATCCCTCAGTGTGTAGAGGAATTTTCACCTGGCTAGGGCTACTAGACTGGGTGCCCCTAATCTGCTGATGGGGGCTTCCTCTGGACAGGGGGCCCTGGGGGTCCACTGACCTCCCTGACCTCTGCAGCCCTGGGCTGACTGAGGCAGGGTAGAGAGGGGCAGGTTACCTGCTCCAGACGGGGTACCACCTTGGAAGGGTCCTCTGCCATCAGGGGTGTGGCCAGGCCAGGCCTGACTACCTCTGTGGCAGTTCCTTCACTAGGGGTAGGGTCAGTTCCCTGAGGAGGCTGACCCTTACCTACTGTCTGGGGGAAGAAGACTTTTCTTCAACCCTTGTGCTCTCTTTTGGGGGAGAGTGGGCCATTCTTTCAGGCTCCATCTCTCCAAATTCTTGGGCTGGGGCTGTGGCCATCACAGCCCCACTAACCTTACAGGGACGCCCAACATCCTAAGATGGGTTTGGTGTTCCACTTCAGCCCAGGCTGACATTTCCAGATCATTGCCCATCAGGCAATCTACAGGTAAGGTGGGGGACACTGCCACTCTCTTTGGGCCTGTGACCCCTCCCAGCTCAGATTGACTATGGCCATGGGGTGATCTGTTCTGACACCATCAATGTTGGTCACCTGGTATTTAAACTCAGGTAAAAGCTGGTGAGGGGGACTAGTTTCCCTGCCACCATGGTGACACTAGCCCCTGTGTCCCTAAATGCCACAGCTTTCTGACCATTAATTATTGGCTCCAATCTGTACCTGCCCAATGCTATGGGACCCATGGTAAAGGTGGCAAATCCTATACCACCATCAGAGTCAGAGGAGTCTGTTGAGGGGTCCCTGTCTAAACTAGGGCCCACCTCTGTTCCTCTTGCAAAAGCACCTAACTTTTTGGGTGCACTACTCCCAACTGGAGGATTACTACTGGTAGTACCAGGAGGGGTGGTAGTAGTTGTGGGAGGAACATTTTCTTTATTGCCAATCCTGGGGCAACTGGGATCAGTTTTCCAGTGCCCAGGCTTTTTACAGACATGGCAATAGGGTTTCTTTTCAGGAGAGGAAGGAGTTTGGGACCCACTCCCAGAAGAGGAATTTTGGGGCCCTGTAGGGGACTTATCCTTAGATTTATCCCCACCTTTCTCTTGGGACTTAGTAGAATCTTTCTTCTGGTCACCACCCTGATTTCTAGTTTTTACTCTGGTTCTGACCCACTTGTCTGCCTTCTTTCCCAATTCTTGGGGAGAGGTCAGATCAGAGTCCACCAGATACTGGTGCAAAAGCTGGTTTTGACAATTATTAAGGATCTGCTCCCTCATAATCAAATTGTACAATCCTAAAAAGTCCTGCACTTTGTTGCCATGTATCCAACCTTCCAGAGCCTTTGTAGCACAATCTACAAAATCAACCCAGTCTTGAGTCTGAGCTTTTTGGGTGTCTCTGAACTTCAACCTATACTGTTCAGTGGTTAGGCCAAACCCATCTATCAGAGCACTCTTCAAGACTGTGTAATTGTCAGCATCCTCTTCTCTTACAGTGAGGAGCTTGTCTCTACCTTTGTCTGCAAAGGAGAGCCACAAGATTGCTGCCCACTGCCTCTGGGGGACCTTCTGAACTTTACAGGCCCTCTCCAGTGCAGTTATCCATTTGTGGATGTCATCCCCACTCTGGTAGGGAGGGACAATCTTGTTTAGGTTTCTATGGTCATAAGACCTGTCCCTATCTCTAGGGATATTGCTGCCACCATGGGACTCTAGTCCCAACTTTCTTCTCTCCCTGAGGAGATCTAGGGATTCCCTATCTAAAGCCAGTTGCTTTTTTCTGATTTCCAGCTGAGTTTCCTCATACCGGACCAGCCTGGCTCTCCTCTCATGAGAGGATTCCCTCCTGTGAGAGGAGACAGAGCTCCCTATAGAGGTGCCAGAGTGGTTAGACTCCTGAGAAGGAGATCTAGACTTCCTGGGCACACTCTTAATCCTTCCTGGGGGACAAAGAGGGCATCATTTTGATCATCCTCATCATCATCCACAGGAGGGATTGGGTTTTCCAGGTCAGGGTCATTGTCACCCTCCTGGCCAGTTTCAGAGGGGGGCTGGAGGTATTGGTACCCCTGGCCTCCTCCTCTTCTTCTGCCCCACCCTCAGCTCCTACCCCTTCAGTCCCTACAGGCTTACTAAGGTCATAAGCCACCAACAACTCCTTGAGGTGTTGGGTGGTGGGGCTTTGGCCTGTCCTTATTTTTCTCAAGTTGCATAAAGCTCTCAATTCCAAGAATGGGAGTGTATCATACTTGGAGGGTGGAAGCTCAATGGCTTCCTGCAAGGATTCTTTGGATCCTCCCCTTAAAGACATTCTAGTGTTGTGCAGTGTTGTACTACCTACACTAGTTTGTGGCCTACTGATCCTAGCTTGAGCTGTGGAAAGGGTGTGCTATCCCTTGGCACCCAGCTCTAAGTTCAGTAGAACTTATTGATACTAAGCTTGACTTTATATGTACCTTGAGTACCTATAATGGTTTTCAGTTAGTAATTCAAATAGAGATTTTCTGGTAAAACAATGGCAAGCTGGAATCCCACACGCTGCCCACCAATGTGAGAAGTTGGCCTGGTATATGCTGTTCACTAATTAAAGTGGACACCTTGCACCAGGGCAAATCGACTCTTATGGTAGATAGGTTTAAGACAACCTTTTAAAGAAAGCTATCCTAGTGGTAGCTGTGGAGAGCAGCCTTCAGGCTAAGTCTCGGAGGAATGTAAAGCAGCTTGTTTTACCATATAATCTCTTGAATCACCAAATGAAAAGACACCACACAGGTATATATATCAAATATATATGTATTTATTTCTAAATAACTCTCTACTAATCTCTTTATGAGATTAGAAGACAAACATATGCACAAATCAACGTTTCACAATAAGTTAAGCACAAAATATGGCTGGGGCCCTAGGGGCGTACCAGACCATATACTAAGTAAGAGACTTAGGGACAACGACTTGCAGGGAGACAAGGCCTAGGGCCTTCAGAAGTGCTGGGGCCACACGAAACCACCCAAGGCAGGTAAGTATAGGACCCACGGGGGACGCGTGCAGTGTAGATACACAGGCGCGGATCGCCGTTGACTTCAATGGGGCAAGTCGCGGTTGGAAATAAAGAGTTTTAGGATACTTCTATAGAACCTACAAGCAAGTCACTTACAGGGTAAGTCGTTCTAGGGTCCACACCCACAGGAGCACCGTAGTGCTGGAGTTACCTCACCCAGGGAAGCCGGGTGCACAGGTGTCCTTTGGTGTCGGGTCGCGGCGTCGTTTTCAATGGCGAACAAAGAAGACTTGCTGCTTGCGGGAGCTGAAGAAGTGTCCGGTGGAATCCAAGCCTGGATTCTGAAGAAGGATGACCTGAAAGCAGAGGGGACAGTGTTCAAAGTCACTTGGCAGTGACTCGGGGCAAGGAAGATGGATGCCCACCGTCGTCGAGTGATTCAGGTCGGTTGTGGGTGCCTTGACTCTTCAGCCACGTGGTCCAGGAGGCGTCGACGACGACCAGGAGCTGGATTCGGTGTGTCCCTCGAAGTCTGCAGCTGACTGCGGTGTCGGCAACTCGATTGGAGCCAACAAGCCTTGGCAGCCGCAAGTCTCAAGGAGATGAAGAAAAGTCGATGGCGCAGACCAGCAAGGTCTGTGGAACTTACCCAGCAAGGGTAAGTCAGGGCAGGCCTGGAGCAACCAGGGGAGCTCTTTGGTTTCTTTAAGAAGTCTTCTGGGGACCCACAAGCCAGCAGGCAAGGGATCGCGAAGACACCTCGGGCAGAATCACTCAACAGGGGCCCACGGTCACTCGGGACAGTGTAGGCCTCTGATCTTCGGAGGGATTCCTGCTGGAGGTCAGGACCACACGTGGTCCAAAGCACAGGTTCGTAGAACGTTGTGAAGGGGTTGCACTCGACAATAGTGCACAGTACCCAGGGGTCGCGGTTCCTCGTTACTCGTGGGGTCCACTTGCCTCAGCTTCGCTGGGGACTCACGATGGCCTGGGAGAGGTCAGGAAATCTACTTCCGGGGCTGCAGGGACTTCGGACTTTGGCGGGAGCGGCGTAGTTTGCGACCGTCGTTGTCGTTTTTGGTGCCTGCCAAGCAGGGGAGTCACTCCTTGACTCCAAGGGAGATTCTTCTGTCTTCCAAAGGTAGTGGAACGTCGAACGGCCAGGATTCTTCTGTAGAGCGTGGTCCAGGGGTTATCTGCTTTGCAATGGCAAGGTTCCCCCTCTTATACTAAAAAGAGGGGATGGACTAGCTCTATGACCCCACCTATGGGAGGGTCAAGGGAGGGGTGGCTACACCCACTTCCCTTTGTCCAGTTTCGCGCCAGAGCAGGGGCAGGTAGCCCCTGAGCTGGTTTGAACTGGCATATGCACAGAGGAGCCTTTTGCTCCCCCAGTGCAGGACTTCAAAGCACTCTAAGAGTGCACCCACTCAGCCCCAATACACATTATCCTGTCTGGGGAGGTGGTCACACCTCCCTGCAACAGGAAACCTATTGTCCAGGCCTCCCCTGCCGGAGTTTCGTCCAGCAGCAGGAGGCCAGACTTGTGTCTGTGGCAGCAGCATCCATTTTGTGATGCCAGGGCTTCAGAAAGAAGTTACCGGTTAAGCCAGAGTTAACATGTCTTTCCCTCTAGAAGGGTGGAATGCTACCCCCGCTGCCAGGATTGGCGGGGGGGGTAGTATTCCAAGATGTTTGACACCAAACACGACATGTTTAGGTGCAGCCATTCCAAAGTTAGCATTTTACCGCGAGGATATAATGCGCTTAAGAGTATATGGTCAGGCTGCACTACAAACAGCATCAGAGATGGTCTCCGAACGCTGCAGAGGGGCCCTGCTCATGCAGGGGCACCCTCTCACATAGGAACCATGCACTCTGCCTTTAGGATTGATAAGGCCTGCCTTAGGAGTGACTTATAGGTTTATATGTGTGTATGTATTTAGTGATATAGGTAACCTATATCACAGTAAGGGGTGCATGCACCACCCTACCCAGGCTGCAGTAGCAGACCTGTGGTGTCAGTTTGGATGGCCTTCCAGGGGTGGCATAATACATGCTGCAGCCCCTGGTAGGCCTCTGAGGTACCTATGCCCTTGGTACATAGTATACCATATACTAGGGACTTATAAGGGCACTCCAGATTCCAATCAGAGATGTGCCTAAGGCACATGGAAACCTTTTTACAGAGAAAGCAGATAGACTGGGGCCCTGAATAGCAGGATCCCAGTCCAACTAAGTCATAAACCAGCAAAACACCATAAAAAAAGTGGGGGCAACCATATAGTCAGATTCCACCTTCCTACACCTTGCACCACGCAAGGCAATGCAGGGCAACGCAAAGGCTATTTGGAACTTACAGAGCCACGCAAGGCCTGTTTAGTGTGGCCATGCGTAGCTTTGTAAAGAAATGTAATGCAATGCAGATACTTGCGCTGTGTTACATTATATTTCAATTTGGGAGGCGTTCCATAGGTGGAGCGTGGGCGCTCCCATGCATTCCCCCATGGATTTTGGCACATTAACAGATTTGCTGAAGCTAGTAAACTTGGGAATGCGTCATAACGCTATTCCTTCCCCAGGCAGGCGTAACAACGAGAAATATCTTTATTTTTTCTCTCCTTGTTATTTCCTTTTTCCATTTGTGCACACGTAAAAAAAGGGAAATGCTTCTACGGATTGTTATTGTGCTGGAAAGGGCACCTTCCTCAAAAAAATAACCCTGCCCGTAATACAGGCACCCTTGCACTATGATCCAAAGGTGTCTGCGTTGGTGCTAGGCAGCAAACCTGGTGCTAGGGCAAGAAGGGAGCAGAATTGCTCCATATCTTTGTAAATATCGGGCATTTCTGCTCTCTCCCTTTCACACAATGCAGCACAGCAGTTTTGCTTACTGCTCTGCATTGAATAAAAGATTGGTAAATATGCCCCTCACTGTCTGCGGAAGTCCATGTTTTTTTTTTGATAACCAATTTTATTGAGTTTTAGTGAGAGGAAAGATACAGCACTGGTCAATTCATCTCAAGCATGATACATTAATTTCAATCGCATTTAGTTGTGTACAATACACACTGTGGTCTGCGCCAATCCAAAATATCTCACACAATAATAAAATCCCACTACACAACCTGACCCAACCATTTTCCCCACACCCGATCATGCTTGGCTGGACATCCTCTGGCTTCGTAGAGTGGCTTCTCTTGTGCCATGCACCAATCTACGCCCTTGCGCCATTTGACTACACTAGGTGGGGTAGGGTTTTTCCATGCGGCGGCGATGTCCCGTTTGGCCACTATGATGGCAGTACCCAAAAAGAGCTTGTCCGCCCGGGACCCGCCTAAGCGGTCCATAACTCCCAGTAGCAAGTTCAAGGGACTACGTGGTACCTCCCAGCCCAGAACGGCAGTCAGCTCTGATATCAGTGTCTCCCAGTATGGGGTGAGATGAGGACATACCCATACCATGTGAAAGAAGTCTGCCGGTTCTGACCCACAGCGCGTGCAGGACGGGGTGGCCAGTAGACCCGCCTGGTTGAGGCGGCTTGGGGTGAGGTATGCACAGTGGAGATAGTACAGTTGGACCATATGGAGCCTGGCTGAAATGGTGATGATTTTAGGAGCCATCAGTCCTCGTCCTCCAAGCTGCCCAACCATGCCTCTCATCCGTGCCTAAGAGGGTCAAGTGGGATTGGACTGTTGTTGGTCAGTGACCGGTTGATCCTCGACACCCCACCCTTCCCCAGATTACCCATCATGATTTGGGCCTCCAGAGGACTGAATTCTGGAAGTGAAGTGCCTGCAGGGATGTGCGAGGTGAGAGCGTGGCGAAGCTGCAGGTAGTTGTAAAATTGGGACGGGTGAAGGGAGTAGGTGGTCTGCTGGTCCTGGAAACACAGTATATGGTCCCCCTTCCATACATCCCCCAGCTGTGCTATACCAATGAGATCCCATTTCCTGATGCCTTCCAATGCCCCCACCTCCCTAAGCCTAGTGCCACACCAGAGCGGTGTCTGCTGCGTGAGTTTGGTGTCCCAACTTGTGTGGTGCAAGGGGGAGCGCCAGGCCAGTAAGCCCACCCGAGTCACCCTGGGTAGTGCCATAGGCATTGCCTGGATCCGGGACAGTCCCAGCCCCTCCAACTCAACCCGGTAGGCCAGGTCGGACCATCCACTGTTGAACCAGTCATGCAAAACTAATAGATGAGTTGCCAGGTAGTACCGGTAGAGATTGGTCATGCCCATGCCTCCATCAAAAGGCGGTATTTGGCAGTGGGCAAGATCCATTCGAGGCCTCGAGTTTCCCTAAAGGAACGCTGTCCAGCTCCTTGAACCAACTTTGCAGGAGATGAAACAGGGTGTTTTGGATTATATATAGGAAGTGGGGGAGAATCATAATTTTAAACAGGGCAATTCTCCCCATGGGGTTGAGCGGGAGAGTCTTCCAGCCGCAGAGGTCCTCCTTGTTTTTCTTAACTAGTGGGGTGATGTTGAGTGACCACGCCAAATCTGGGAGCAGCATGACCAAAATACCCAGGTACTTAAATGACTGACGTCGTATGGGGATGGTTGATTGCCAGTCAAAGCACTCTCTCTATATATGAAGGGGCACTAAGGTTGATTTGGCAGGGTTCAGGCACAGGCCTGACGCCCGCTCAAAGGTGCGGAGGATTTTGAGGCATCTAAGTCCTGACCGTGCCGGGTCAGCTAGGAAGAGCAGGACATCATCTGCGTAAAGAGCAATCCGGTCCTCGTGCGAGCCCCTACATTTCCATCCCTGGATTTGTTCGTCGGCTCGAATGAGGCATGCTAGTGGCTCCATTGCCAGGAGGAAGAGGAGGGATGATAGGGGACATCCTTTCCTCGATCCTCTTCTGATCGGAAAAGTGTCTGAGAGGATTCCATTGATAAGCACCCGCACCATGGGTCTGAAGTAAAGAGCTCGAACCAAGTGACGGAAGTGATGGCCCAGGCCTGCTGCGCTTAGCACGTCTCCCAGGTATAACCAATCGACCGTAACGAAGGCTTTTTCAAAGTCAATAAGCAGGAGTGCTAAGTACGGGGAGAGTAGGTGTCGATGTGCCAGGGCTAGGTGGAGGCGCCGGAGGCAATGTCTCGTACTGCGCGAAGGCATGAAGCAGCACTGGTCTGGGTGAATGAGTTTGCCGAGGACTGGTCTTAGTCGTTGGGCTAGGATCGTAGCGTATATTTTAGTTTCTGTATTTATTAGAGAAATTAGATGATAGTCCGAACAGGAAGGCGAAGGGGGCTGCGTTTTGGGGATGACAACCACGGTCGCTACATCTGTTTTGGGTGGGAATGTGCCTGTCTCTGCTCTCTTTATGTATTTATTCTCAATAAAACACCCCGATTAAGCAATCTAAAAGTGTTTATAATGTCGTATTTACGATTCTACTAACTTCAAATAGATCACTATTAAAAACACATCGACTTTAGGCATTAGTTGCGCCTACAGTGAAACACATATTGTCCACTAGTTTCAGCGACTCAATAGCTGACCTTGTCTGGTCCTTTCACCATGTCTTAAAGCAGACAAAAGGATGGGCAAATATTAAGCTGAATTATACTGCATGGAAAACGTTTATGATCTAAAATCCCACCTTACTGCATTATTGTCGACTCGTGACATTCACTTTAATAACAATAGAAGAAACAGGTCATTTCTCTGGGGCAGATTTACTAAATTATGGCATGATGTCGCACAGCACCCAAAGCTGTGACGCAACATTTTGCTAAAGCAGAGAAAGCACCGCAGGCCCCTACTTACTAACTATATCCTGCAGTCTCTCTCTTCCTCTGGGCTGGTGCACTCACCTTCGCACCATAGTGCAAAGGTTTGTGTGTGATGTAGAGCAAAATTTTTATACTGGTAATGTGCACTTCCAGTACAAAATTTCTATCCCTAAAGAACCTTTAAAACATTTCACACATTGGATGAGTGCTGTGTGGGTGCAGCCAACTATCATCCATGGAACAACCTCTTGATGCAAAGTGACACAAAGGAGTGAAAAGTGCTGTTGGTACTAAAAAATACACTTTTCCAGCAAGCTGGAAATTATGGGGAATATTACTAAGGTCCGACGATAATTATCGCTCAGCGCGATTAGCGCGAGGATAATTATCGCCTGACTAACGCTGAATTTTATCACTGAGATAGCTTGCTATCAGCAACGCTCATCTCAACAGTGATAAAATTGCAAGCGCTAACTGCCAAATGTGCGATTATCGCTGGAAATCCAGCGATAATCACAAAACTTTTGGCGATAGCTTGCTGATAGGGCAGGACAGACTCAGCCATGATATCCACCTTCCATTGGATATCATGGCTAAGTCATACTGAGAGCAGGCGTTAGAAAGTAGCGCTAACCGCGGTTAGCGCTACTTTTCTAATCGCTCTGCATGTTCACCTGCAGCTTGATAATAGGAGAAATGTCGGTTAGCGACATTTCTCCTGTTATCCTGGGAAGGAACGCCCACTTTGCATCTCATTAGAGATGCAGAGCGAGGCGTGGGGAAAACGGGTGCTAACATGCGTTAATGCATGTTAGCACCCGCCTTGGTAATAGGGCGGTAATATTATCTCCGCTTTTTTGGCTCTTAAAGCCAAAAAAGCGGAGATAATGGCCCTTGCTAATATGCCCCTATATTTGACAAGAGTTTGCACTGGTTTGCGTCACTTTGTGTGACTCTGTTGGGGCAAAGGTTTTGACAAATCTGCCTCAGCATATCATAAAGAACAGATTAATCCATGTACCAGTAGGTGAATATATTCAGTATATTATAGACATAGTTTGCTTACCACTACTTAGAATATGTGAACGTAACTGTAGAATTGCTATCAAATGTATGTGAAATCCTAAACTAGAAACACTTTGAATTGTTTCAGCAGCCTTGAAAATACAACAATTATAACTAAGGCTCCCTGGTTTCCGTTTTACAGGTGTTTTCAGAAAAATACAGGCAAAACCCATAATGTTTTCTGTATGTCTATATTTTTAAATATTCATAAAAAAGAAAATCAGATTTCTCTTTTAGTGATTATAAATCCTGTCAGTCATGAGTGACCGGCCAATAGCTGTGGATTGGCAGATAAGGGAGTTAAAAAAGATCATATGCATGAGGTCGATATACATCCCAATAGGGACCAAGGCGACTTTCCGCAGCAGCCTCAACCGTACCCTCACAGAAGTGGGTCCTGCACCAGTTCTCCTGGGTGGTTACTGGAACATTGCTGCAGTCGTTTCACTTAACTGAACCAGCCCGATAGATAGGGAGGCCAACGGAAACAGGGCCATTTTGTGTGACATCTGGGAGGGCCATAGTTTTCTCGGCGTCTAGCACCTTTTTCATCCAACTGATAAGTCCTACCCATACCTGTCACCAGTATATGCCGCCCTGTCCAGGCTGGACTTCTTTATTGTCTCCCACTCCATTACCCTGATGGTGTTGGTTGCACATATCCGAAAAGCCTCCCTCTCTGATCACTCCTCGCTCAGTCTTCAGCTACACATGGGACGGGCACGGCAGATTCGTAAGCCTTGGAGGTTCAAAACCTCCTACTATAATCAGCCTGAGAGGAAGAAGCATCCCCAATCTCACCTCCTTACATATGTCACCGACAATAAAGGCTCTCTAGAGTCCACGCGGAGTCTCTGGACAGCGGGGAAGGCCATGCTTAGGGGCCAGCTCATGAAAGAAGCAGCTCTCTTTAGTAAGCAAAGGGTGGTGCAACAGGCCACCTTGGAAGCGTCTATAAGAGATCTGACCTGGTTATACACAACCCACCCACCCTACTGACTCTACTCGCTGACAACTAGAGAAAGTGAAAATGGAGCTTAATGGTCTTTTAAGATCTAAGGCAGAATACGCGCTCTATAAACTAAAATGCCACAACAACAAACAGTGCCAGAAGGAGGACAGATTACTCGCGGCTCAGCTTCGGCAACATGAGGCAGTTGCCGCCATCCTGGCTATTAGGGACTGGGCCAGCTGCCTCATCACGCACCCCCAGGGGATAGCGGACACCTTTGTGGATTACTACAGACACCTCTATACTCCTCAGGTCACCGCGAGGATCCAGTCATTGGCGTTTCTTTAGCACGGTCTGCCTCCCGCAGCTGAATGATGAGGGGAGGGCACTCTTCTCCGGGGCGATCGCAAAGGAGAAAATTGCACAGGCGATCTCTGCCACTCCATACATCAGAACTCCTGGGAAGGACGGATTCTCTTTAGAATTTTACAAACAGGCCTCCACCAATGTGGTGGAATCTCTTGAGGCAGCTTATAAGAAGGGGGAGGAGCTGAGCAGTCTGATAACCAATTTACAATAAGGCCCTCATAACGGTGCTCCCCAAACCGGGCAAGGACCTTCTGTAATGTGACAGCTACTTACCCATGTCACTACTAAATGGGGATGTCAAGATAGAGGCCAGTGTTTAGGCGACCCGGCTCCCGAAAGTTATCCCTGCATTGGTACATCACACGCAGGTCAGTTTTGTCCCAGGCTGGACCTCTCACAACCATCTGAGGACCCTGGCTCATGGACGAGGTTGTAGCCCTGTGTTTGGATGCTGAGAAGGCATTCAACTGTATAAAGTGGGGATACCAATTTGCAGCCCTTCACAAGTTTGGTCTGGGGGATGACTGTATTTCATGTGTCTGCTGCCTCTATAATATCCCCATGGCACAGGTGAACTGTGGGGGCTACCTGTTTGCCTCCTACATGATTCAATGGGGGTTGCTGCAGGTGTACCCCATCTCCCCACTTATTTTCCTGCTTGCCCTAGAACCTTTAGTAGCGGCCATCTGCCAGTCACCAGAAATTGTGGTCATCCCCACCCCGGGGGGTACTTCTTCCATCTTTCTCTATGCGAATGACATCCTGTTGATGCTCAAAAACCTCCCTAGATCCCTTTGGCTTTTTTGCCCCTCATAGACAGATTTGTACAGATAGCATGGTACAGCATCAGTTGGGGGAAGAGTGAGGTGCTACCCCTCTCCCAGTCCAGAATGGCAGCTTCCGTTCAGGGCTACCAATTTTGCTGGACACTATCACTTCTAAAATACCCGGGCAGCTACATTAATAGGTGACTGACACATATGATGAGGGACTACATTGAGCCCCTGCTAGAACAGACGTGTGCGGACCTTGCTAAATGGGCAAACCTCAATCTCTTCCATTGGGGGCATGTACAGTCAGTCAAAATGGTCACCATCCCAAGGTTCTCATATGTGTTAGGAATGTTGGGACTTAAGATTCGGATCTTCCTGCTTCGATCCATAGACAGGCTCAATAAGGGATTCATACGGGGCTTTGCCAGGCCAAGACTGGTGATACCCAAGAGGATCACCCATAGGAAGCATGGGGACTGGGCTTTCCCTCGGTGGAGCACTATTGCAACTCACCTCTATGCAACAGTGGATGACGGACTACCCCCAGGTCTTCATTGAACGAAGTTCAGCCGCACCCGACCCTGCCTCCACTTGCTTTACACATATGGTGCTCTCAAGTAGTGTTCTACTAATCCCATGCTTCCGGCAATGGTTTCTGCCTGGAAATGGGCTCATGGTCTCCTTTTTAGTGGATTCCTGCCTGCACAACGAGGCCCCCTCTGGTGAAATGCCAGCATCACCCTATATGGCAGATCCTGGACAATGGCTCTCTCAAGTCTTTTGCGGTCCTCAGGAAGTTATTCCACTGTCTCCCGCATCAGCATTGGCAGTGCCTGCAACTCCACCACGGTCTCCGCAGCAGTCTAGGGACACCGCCATGGGATGTCACGCCCTCCCCCATAGTTGCCTATTTGAAGGTGTGAGGCCCGTCTGCAAAGTAATGTCAGACTGTACAACCTTATGATATGGCATAAATATTCTTTACCCCAATCACAACTCCTGTGCATATTTTGGCAGGCAAAACTTCACGTAGAGTATGATGAGGAGGACTGGATTAAGCGCCTGGACAACCTGGACTATGGAATGCGGGAATCCAGGGTGGAATTCCTCCTCTTCAAATTGGTACAGGATTGATACCAGACAACCTCCAAGCTGGAGATGGATGGCCTCTTCCACCACTCTCACGGTTGGTGGTGCGATTGACATGGCTGCGATAAGCCCCATATTCTGTACAATTGCACCGCCATCCAAAGGCTGTGGGCAGCAGTGAGGGCCATGCTAAGCCAGACATTGCTTCTTCCCTTTCCACTATCTTAACAAACAGCATTTTTGCATAACGTTTCAGATGCCCCCTGATAACACACTATGAACGCTGGTTTTCAGCCACAGTATTGACACTGGTGAAGTTGTGCATTCTGTGACACTGGCGCTCCCAACATATACCTACCCATGTGAAATGGCTTACAGGAATGTTTTGGACAGCTTCCTATGAGACGATCATCTGCATGCTTGCCAACAAGATAGACAGCAAGTTGGGGCCCCATTTCTGACTGGCGGTACCTGATGGGGACAAGACTAGACAATGGTACCTTGACTCTAGAATTCTGGATGTCACCACTTGCTCCACTGAGGATCGATGGAGCCCCCTGCATATGCATACGTGTTCTTGTGGCATTGTCCACCCCAGCTGTCCCCTCCTCATTACAGTGTCCCTGACCAATGCCTCTTCTTTCCTTTCTTTTAATTCTGGGTTCATGGGAGCTGAAATACCGGGCTATCCTCCAGGTTATCCCCATCTGTTTTTTGTTCCTACTGTTGTATATCCTATTCCATGGCATTCCTCAGTAGAGACTGTACTTTGTATCTCATTTTTTTAACTTAAAACAAAGATTACAAAATCAATACATCCAAAACCTTGCCAAAGTTGTATTTAATGTAACAATTACAGGAAAGTATTTTCAGAATTTACTACCATGAAGTTAACAAAAACAGCTCTGTAGCAGCCTCTTCTGGTTGGCCACCCTTTGCCAGCCTGAGCGAACCTTCTCCCTGAGTAGGTGTGAAGTGGCTTGGGGCTGCAAGAATACAGTGATTTGGTAGGAGGAGAGTTGCTTCCTGGAGAATCCAGGGTGAGGAAGGGGGATGCAGAGATAAATTGGACTACAAGTGCAGGAGAACAGATGTCATAGGACCCAGGTCAGCCTCCACTTACTTGCTTCCCAACCAGATGGGAGCCTCCCTAATAAGATTAGGAGAGGGGCTGGAAGGGGAGTGTAGTCAGTTGCTGGCCACATCTTTGGGTTCGGTTACACAGATACAAACACCAGGCAGAGATTGTTACCATTTTGATTTTTGGAAGAAAAGTGCATTCTGGGTCAAACATATGCCTCACTTTGCAGGAAGTGGTCATAGCAGATGGAGGTAGCTTTAACCCTATTAGTTAGGGTGTCCCCTCCCTTGGTGTCAGCCCAGAATATAGGATAAATATGGAAGAGCTGCAGGAGCTTACCAGATCACTGCCTGGAACAACAGAAGGACTGCCTTGCTGGACCCCTGGGCTGCACCATAGAAGGCCTGCTCTCTGAAAGACTGCACCTGCTACACTAACAGGCTCCACCAAGAAAGGACTGTACCTGACTCAAAGAGAAAGGAGTGGACTAATTGATCAGCAACAGGTAAAGTAGAGCTGGAAGACAGAGCCAAAAGCGAGGAACACTCCGGCTGAACAGTGGCAACTGGAATTTTCCTGGACTGTGCAGGTGCATTGAGGGAAATTGAATCCTAGCCCAAAGAGGCAATCAAGAGTTTCTGAGCCCTTGGCATGAGCCAGTGGGCCCTTATTTTCCTGAAAGGAACTCAAAACCAATAAAATTTCAAAGTCTGGAAACTTTCTGCAAAGTTTTACAGAAAATCTCCAGTAGGAGATCAACTCGAAATTAAGAGTCAAGCGACAATTGTCAACTCCTGAAGCGGCCTGACTGCGCTGGTTTTCCCCACTGAAAGCTCTGGAACTCCTTGCCACTGACTACCAGAGGCTCACAGAGGTATTGTGCTGCAGCAAGCCGCCATAATCGAGTCAGACTCTGGATCCCTGAGACCAGAGGTTCTCATCAAAAGAAATGCTCCAGGAAACAGACTGAGTCTGAAGGTAAACTTTTGATTGGGATCTAGCTCTCAGCCTATCCAACCTGCACTCCATTGATTTTCCAATGCCCATCACAAACAGATAGACATGAGTGGCACTTTTAGCTTTTTGGCACGAGAAAGCACAATTTTTGATACAATCTTTGAAAATTCATATCTCCAGTTCCCTGCATTAGACTTTTGTCATTTTGGTGTTTTGATATTTTGGTGTTGCTTTGAAGATAAGAATATTCATTATTTTTTAGATTGGTGTTGGATTTTTATTGTGTGGTGTCTTTTACTCATTTACTGTTTTGGTGGTATGAAAAGATTTATACATACCTGTCTCCTAAGTTAAGCCTGACTGCTCATTTGCTAAGCTACCAAAGGTTGAGCAAGGATTTATTTACTGAGACTTGATTGGACCTAATAGTGATTGTGATATTATTACTCGTGGAGGGTGGATACCTCCACCTCCTAATAACCCACTTTTCTACACATAGGGCCCGATTCTGATGCGGGTTGGAAAAGCTTCCCGACCGAGGGCCCAATTCTGATGCGGTTAGGAACAAATGTTCCCATTGAAGTCAATGGGAGTTCAACCAAATCGTATCTGGAAGCATCCGGATGCATCCTACTCCGCCGGTCGGACTTTCCCGATCCGAGTGGGTCGGACACCATTTCCCAACCGATTCGGTCGGGAAGCTTTTCCAACCCGCATCAGAATTGGCCCCATAGTGTTTACAATTTTATCTTTTCCATCAAGCATGACTTCATGATCATTGCATATGGTGGACAAGTTAGGGTTTCATGACTGATGTGAAATATAAAGATTGTTGTCCTAACCATAACTTGTGAATTTCAGTGGTTCTGCAGTTTTAATTCACAACCTCAATGCACTTTAACTATTTTTTGTAATGAATTTTAAAGTTTTTTTTTAAACACTAGTTGGTATGATATAACCAAATCTAACCATACCTTTAGGTCAATCTCTGGTTTTTTTCATTGACTATATATACATACATACATTTGTGTGTCTGTTGTAACTATTTACCACCATCCACTTTGCATGTACCTATGTTACATCTGTGGCAAACTCATTCAAGATGTTATCGGAGTCCCTAAATGGGTTAAAAAGGATGGAGAGCAGGTCATTTTCGCAATATTTTAATTATTGGTAGTATTTATATAGCATAGAGCTAGTCATTAGGGCAGTGGAGCGCTTTATATACAACTAGGAACAGAATATATATATAACTTACATTGATGAGAGTGATGAAAAAGACAAAATGAGAATAATGTTAGATAGATACATTTTTGAGCAATGGTTTTATAGTACTTTAAGTGAGAGTAGAAGGTTCTGGTACACTCTAGTACAGGGGTCTCCAACCAGTAGCTCGTGAGCTACTGTAGCTCTCCAGCTACCTCTGAGTAGCTCACCTGTGTGCAGTCCAGCTTATTAAATTAGAATGATCAGGGATAGCATTCCAATGACTGAGGACTACGCAGTAAAAATCCTGTTTGGATGTTTTTGCTCTTTTGAATTCTGGAATTTCCAGAATTAATTTGCTTTTTTTCCTAGTGTTTCTGTGGCCTCCGCCAGTTGAAGTTTGTGAGTCAGATATGAATGTGAGTCAGTATATAATGCTTTGTCGGTTAAACAGACAATCTTGAAGTAAATTCTCACTTTCAGGGAGAGTCAAGGGACATGTCGTGGAATGTGGGTAATATGCTCTGGTTTTCTAGCTCCTGTGAAAAGATGAGCAGCTGCTGTTCAAGAAGACCTGTCAAGACTTTATTTACTCCTTCTTAATGGTTCAGGACAAGGGCCTGTACTATTGATCTGGTGGAGTTGAAAACAGAGGATGTTGTTTATTTGGCAATGTGGTCTGTAAGGTGTAGACAATAGTCTATGAGAAAGCACAGTGATTTGGTATGAGGGACTAGACTGGGGGAAAAACCCCAGCAGGTGTAGAGAGTCTAGCCACTCACGTATTTTGGTTGAAGAGTCACTGGAGCAAAGTATCATAAATTCAATTTTACTTGGACTCAGTTTCAGACATAGAAAGGCCTCCAGTAGATTAGCCTGTCAAGGAATATTTTCAGATGTTCTCTGGTTTGGAAACCCGTAGGTAGAGTTTTGTGTCATCAGCATATAGATATGCAGGGATGTTGCTGTCTTCTGTTATTGTGGCAGGAGGTTCCACATAAAGGGTAAATATGTATGGTGTGAGGACAGAACCTGGAGGAACACCATATTTATCTGAGATGGTGGATGATTCGCATGAGTTAAGGTTCACTAATGCTGTCTCTGTACTGTGTTTGGAATAGAATCCACACTAGAAGTGATTGAGGCAGTTGTTATTGAAGATGTGGGTAATGAGGTGTGAGACAGCTGTTTTCTCAATATGTTTTCATAGGAATGGCAGTTTGAAAACTGGTCTGAGGTTTTGTAGGTTGCTTGGGTCATGGTTCACTGTTTTAATACTAGGCATCATCTGTTTATTTTTGAGTGAAGAGGGAAAGATGGAATCTTTTAAGGGAGGTGTTTACAGTTTTGAGAATGAGGGATGAGATATCCTGCAAACATATTTGAGTAGAATTGATGCTATTGGACCCTTTGAGTATACAGAAGGAGATAGGGAAGACGTCATTTGTGTGATTTCATGCTGATTGAGGTTTTGGGAGGTAGATCATTTAGAGGTTTCTCTTTCAGGAATGCCAGTGTTAGGGCAGAAATTGAGTTTTCGATCAGCTTTTTGCATACAGAGAGGGGTTTCTGAGAGAAGAAGTTGGCTATGTGATTGACAAAAGTTTGGAAGCTTAGACTTTTTTTGTGTACAGTTTGATTTACACAGTGTTTTATTATTTGGAAGAGAGTTTCTTGGCAGTAGGTGGCTTATGTGATCTATTTTTGTTTTAAGTATTTGGTTTTGGTGGAGAGGATGATATCTTTGTGAGACATTCTTTGTTCTTTCAGGGGTTGGAGTCTGCTATATGTGACTTACTCCAGATGTTTTCTAGTTTCCTGGTGACTTTTTAGCTGACAGTGACTTCTCTAGAGTACCAGGGAAGCCAATGGTTTTTCTCTTATCAATTTTTGCATTGGTGGTGCAAGTTTGTCATTAATGTTTTGTGATAACTCTATGAAGAAGTTAATAAGTAGGTCAGTGGAGTTTGGGTTTTGGTCAAAGTTAGTCATTTTTCTGCGTTCTGCTAGTTTTTGAACTGGGATGATCTTTTCTGGTCATATTCACATTTTCTGGGGCTTCATTTGTACCATTCTTTAGGTTTCTACTTGCAGAATAATGAAGGGAATAGCTAGGTTTTCTGTGCAGAGGGGAGACAGAGATGAAATATCAATAGAGTAGAAGGAGAACGCGAAAATAGTATCAGAGAGAAAGAAGGATAAATGGGAAAATAAGGGATTGAGTACAAGAGAAAAGGCAGGAATTAAATAGCTTGTGATTAAAGGGAGAAAGTGAAGCTGAGTCTACAGCACAGATGAGGGATGAAAGGGATAATTCAAAATATGGAAGTTATAGGAAAAAAGTAGCAGAATAGATAGGCTGTATATTAGAACAATGCCTACCTAAACCACGCGGCCTCAACCACGACTGAGTCTTTACCACACATGCCTTTGCCAAGCATGCCTATACAAAAAATGTCATTGTAAAGGCATGTTTGGTAAAAGCATGAATGGCAAAGATTACACCCCAGCCCCCGTGCCCTGAGCCCTAAAATCCAGCCTCCAGCACTGCAATCCCCCCGCCTAAGCCCTAAACACAACCAAGACCCTTTGCCTTGAGCCCAATAAACCAGCCCCTAGCCCTTTTAGAGTCCTAAAACAGCCTTCAGGCCAAACAACTACCCCAGCCCCCTGCCCTGAGCACTAAAACGGCCCCAGCCCCAAAATCTACCTTGACCCCTGCCTCCAGACCCCAGCCCTGAGCTCTAAAATGGCCTCCAGGCCCGTGAAAACTATTACTCTCCCTCCTGAAAACTACACCCTCCCTCCCCAAGCTCTTCTTACCCACTGTCCTGGTCCTTCCTCTCCTGATCCTTCCTATAATTCTCCCCGCCCATCAGGTCTCTGGAACTAGACCACTGACTGCCTTAACTATGCATATGTGTGGTTCAGGCATATGCGTGGTTAAGGCAAGTTGTGTTTCGCTTGCGTTGTCACGGCATGCATGGATTAGCCCATGTAGTTAATGTAGTTTCCAAAATAGATAGCAAAGCAGAGTGGCAAAGAGTGAGTAATGGTTAAAAGAGGGGAGATAATAATGAAGTAAAGTAAGGATATGAGTATATGGAGAAACAGTTTTTCCAGCACAGATGAGTGACCATGGAGAGAATTCACAATTTGATGTTAGTAGAATAGCGAGTGCACTAGGGTGTCCATGCATATGTGATATAGACAGTTTTAGGTCTCTTTCCACGCACATAATAGGAACTACGTGAAGGATCAGTTGGAAGCACATGGTGACTGCTTGTTTTCTTTTCCTTAAAATTAGACCTATTTTGGATTATTTTGTTTTATTGTGATTTGTCCTGAATGTGTAGACAATAGATAAGGGCCTGGAAAACAAGGAAGGTAGCCATAGCTGTGTCTTTGGTTTATAGTCCTTCTTTATTGCTCATTTCTGATTTAGCCAGTTTGAGTGGAAATAGTGACTCAGCTTGTGGTTCAGGGTCTATTCTGTCAGGTTTTTCCTGGCTCATTATGACAGATTCTCACTGTATTCCGATCCTGTGCAGTGCATGCTTGCTCTTTGAGAATGGTACTGGACGTCAAGGGGGAAATTTACTAACACTTTTGCCTAGTTTGCACTACCAAATTGATGTAAACCACATGCAAAATGGATTTACTTTTACATTGGAACATAGCCATAGAGAAATGCAAAGTAACACTGCAGAGTAGTGCAAAGTAATGCTATGTGGTACTTTGCACTACTTTGTGCTACTTTGAGTTAAGGGAGAATTCCATGTGTGGTGGTACATCAGTGTTCCAATGCACCCACCCATTGATTTTGATTCAAAGCTCTATTTACTAAGAAAGGTAGAAGGAATTTGCACCAAAAATGTACGCCTCCTTGAGGCAGTTGTAAAGTTTGAGAAACTTTTGCTTTTCTTAAAACTGTTCAAACTATGCATGTGCGCTGTAATAAATGGTACACACAAATGGGAAAGGGTTAAATTATGCCAATGTATAGTGTTCAATCAATCAATCAATCAATCAATCAAGGGTTTGTAAAGCGCACTACTCACCGCGAGGGTCTCAAGGCGCTGGTGGGGCGGGGTGCAGCTCCGGATCAGTCGAAGAGCCAGGTCTTGAGGTCCTTTCTGAATGTGTGCAGGGTAGGCGAGCGTCTGATGTTCACGGGGAGCACGTTCCAGGTCTTGGCTGCGATGTAGGAGAAGGCTCTCCCGCCTGTTCTGTTTCTGTAGATGCGGGGGACCTCTGCTAGGGCGAGGTCGGCGGAGCGGAGGTTCCTCTTGGGTACCTGGAAAGATATTCTCTCGTTGAGGTATTTGGGCCCGATGTTTTTGAGGGATTTGTAGGCGTGGGTGAGGAGTTTGAAGGTGACCCTCTTCTCGATGGGGAGCCAGTGGAGGTCTCGTAGGTGTTGGGTCATGTGTTCGTGACGAGGCGTTCCGAGGACGTGTCTGACAGCGGCGTTCTGGATGGTCTGGAGTCTGTGTAGTAGGGCTCTGTTGATTCCGGCATAGAGGGTGTTGCCGTAGTCAAGTCTGCTAGTGATGAGTGCGTGGGTGACTGTCTTTCTGCAGTCGGGGGGGATCCATTTGAAGGTCTTGCAGAGGATTCGCATGCAGTTGAAGCTGGTGGAGGCGACGGCGTTGACCTGGCGGTTCATGGAGAGGGAGAAGTTGAGGATGATGCCGAGGTTTTGTGCGTGGTCCGTAGGCATGGGTGGATTTCCGAGGGCGGAGGGCCACCAGGTATTGTCCCAGGCAGAGGTGCAGGGTCTGAGGATGAGGACCTCGGTCTTTTCTGAGTTGAGCTTCAAGCAGCTGTCTTTCATCTAGGCTGCCACGTTCTTCATTCCTTCCTGGAAACAGAGTCTGGTGTCTTCGGGGTTCTTCGTGAGTGAGAGGATGAGCTGGGTGTCGTCGGCGTAGGAAACAATGCTGAGCCCCTGCTGTCTCACGATGGCGGCGAGGGGGGCCATGTAAATGTTGAAGAGCGTGGGGTTGAGCGATGAACCCTGGGGTACTCCGCAGTGGATGTCGGTGGGTTCGGAGAGGAAGGGGGTAAGTCTGATCCTCTGGGTTTTGCCGGAGAGAAAGGAACGGATCCAGTCAAGGGCTGCTCCCTGTATCCCTGCATCGTGCAGTCTGGCTGTGAGAGTGCAGTGAGAGACGGTGTCGAAGGCTGCGAGAGGTCTAGAAGGATGAGGGCAGCGGTGTGTCCCTGGTCGAGTTGTAGTGTTATATACTGAAAGGGTACCCTTCCAGTGCACAATATATGCTTGATATTACCACACAGCGTTTTATTCTTGTGGAAGGCTGTGTGCATTTGCACAAGGCAGCCTAAAGTTTGTGAATGCAGGGGAAGAGAGAAACAGCACCATCTCTCATTAGATATGGGGCTGTTCGGCTTTCTTCCTTTCACAAAACTCAGTGCAGCAATTTTAATTTTTGTTGCTAGGCTGCGTTACTTGATATCATAATATATCTGTACCAAAGGGTCAAACGTCACCGGCAGGGGGTTTGCGATTGAACATGAGGCACTTTTAACTGACAGTTAGCTTTGTGTTTGCAAGCCATTTGTTCTGAGAACATTCAGCCTGCTGCTTGGAGTTTACACTGTGTGTGTAGTACTAAGGTTTCAGTGCTCACAGTCACCTGGATGGGTGTTCTGCAAGCTCTTTGTGGTGCAGAGCAAGAGTGGCTGTGGCGGATATGTGGAGTATGGTGTCGGGCAAACTTTGGTTTCTTCTTCGTTTGCCTGGTAGATGTCAAGAATTTGAGAATAGGTGAGTGAACAAGCCTTATATTTTATCTTTACAAACATGTTCAGTCCATGGATGTTAACTGAAGTTCTCAATCAACAACAAATTGGGGCTTTTTCTGCTGATGTCAGTTCCTGTTGGCACCATACATAGGGCAGCCCTTATCGCAGCCACCGACGACATCAGAACCCTAACCGACAACGGGGAAACAGCTGCCCTCATCCTCCTGGACCTCTCCGCGGCGTTCGACACCGTCTGCCACCGCACCCTAGTGAAGCGCCTCAGCAACATCGGAATCCGAGAGAAAGCACTGGAATGGATCATCTCGTTCCTCGCCGGAAGAACCCAGAGAGTCCGCCTCTCCCCGTTCAGATCCGAAGCCACCGAAGTCATCTGCGGCGTTCCACAAGGATCCTCACTCAGCCCGACCCTCTTCAACGTCTACATGAGCCCCCTCGCAGCCATCGCACGCCGACACAACCTCAACATCATCTCCTACGCCGACGACACCCAGCTGATCCTCTCCCTCACCAACGACCCCACTACCGCCAGAGCCAACCTGCACGACGGGATGAGAGACGTCGCCGACTGGATGAGGAACAGCCGCCTTAAACTGAACTCAGACAAGACGGAAGTCCTCATCCTGGGCTCATCACCCTCCGCCTGGGACGACTCCTGGTGGCCCCCGGCCCTGGGCACCGCACCCAAGCCAACGGACCACGCACGCAACCTGGGCTTCATCCTGGACTCCTCCCTATCAATGACCAAACAAGTCAACGCCGTCTCATCTTCATGCTTCAACACCCTGCGCATGCTCCGCAAGATCTTCAGATGGATCCCCACTGAAACCAGGAAGACCGTCACCCAGGCACTCGTCACCAGCCGACTGGACTATGGGAACACCCTCTACGCCGGAACCACAGCCAAACTTCAAAAGAGACTCCAGCGCATCCAGAACGCCTCCGCACGACTCATCCTGGACATCCCCCGACACAGCCACATCACCGTACACCTGAAAGACCTGCACTGGCTCCCCGTCAGCAAGAGAATCACGTTCAGACTCCTCACCCACGCACACAAGGCCCTCCACGACCTGGGCCCAAAGTACCTCAACGACCGCATGTCCTTCTACACGCCCACACGCCAGCTACGATCAACCAGCCACGCCCTCGCCACCGTACCACGCATCCGCAGAACCACCGCCGGAGGAAGATCCTTCTCCTACCTGGCGGCCAAGACCTGGAACTCCCTCCCCACTCACCTTCGGCGAACCCAGGACCATCTCGCCTTCAGGAAGCAGCTCAAGACCTGGCTGTTCGAGCAGTAACTTACCCCCTCCCCCAGCGCCTTGAGACCCTCCCGGGTGAGTAGCGCGCTCTATAAATGCCGTGATTGATTGATTGATTGATGTAGGAAAATTATGTGTTGCGAAGTCTTTATTTTCTTATTGGTGCTTGAGATCTTCACACCTTGACTTCATTGTTGTCCCTGATTTTTGCTTCTCGTTAGTTTGTCCGCTACTGGGTTCAGCTTCTGCATTCAGCAAGCTATTTTCTCCTTTCAGATGTCAGTCAAAATTAGGGTCTTAACTAATCTTTTTATTGGAGATCTTCTTCAAACAAGGCTTATAAGATTGCCAAGGAGATTTTGTGCCTTTGTCGGCTTTTCCGCCTAAGTGAACCCTTCTTTTTTAATATTACTTTATTGTGTTTTTTAACTATTAATCATTCGGTAAATACATCATACTGGTTCAGGACTGGATACCGTCTTAACAAGAAAAAATAAACTGTGACATTGCTTACATAACCAGTCTGTACTCTGATGTCACAATACTCATTAATACATATACATGAAAGCGTATATTACTCCAAACTTAGGGGTCGATTACGATGGCGGTCGGTGTCAGTACCGCGGTGCCGGCGGTGCAGAAAAATGCCTTTTACCGCCCGCCAGCAGCGGTCCTCACGGCCGCCATATTATGATGGACAAATATGCCCCATTTCCCGACCTCCGCGGTGCAATGCCGACCGCCATAAAATTGCGCCCGCCACCGCGCCGGTGGTAGCCAATGGAGACTCACCGCCGTGCGGAATGACGTCCCATCCGCTCAACAAATTAGGATGCGCCAAACAACCAGTCGAACCGCAGGGGAGAAACCGCCCTTCCAGACACGGCGGAATCTCGACAGCGGAGAGTGAAACGAGACTTCCGGAGCCCTCCACCCGGAGCCGAACGCCATGGATCCAGCACTACACGTCCTCCCGGTGCTGTACGTGATACATCACCAGGTAAACATCACCCACCGCGGACGCCGCCGCAGGTACGTAATAAAACACAATACAACACAAAACAGAACACAAATTCCACAGGCTGAAACAGGGCACCTGGCCACACCAGACACACTGGTGTGGACAGGAACACATCCATCAGTGTACCCACACATGTCTCATCTGGCACCAATTCCCACCCTGCATCAAGCCCACCAATTTACCGCGATCATAATGTAATGTGTTGCTGACGACACCGCAGCGGTGAGTATGCGGGAAATCCATCGCACAAAGCAGAATGCATGTACAGCAACGGTCAGGCCAGAAAGACCACAGGGCAACACCACCACCCACCACCCACAGCTCCGCCGCACACAGCAAGAAACATGCCAATACCCCCCCCTGTGCACCCCTATGTCCAACACCAAGCGAGCTAAATCCACACCCAGCAGCACACAACTAACACCTAGGGAGACAGACACAGCAGCATTGGGTGTAGATTAACACACAGCACAGAAGCACAGGCCCAGGGCAACACACACACACCACAACACCACATACATGGCAAGAAAGCTGAATACAAGCACAAAATTAACATCCACACACACAAGGA
This sequence comes from Calotriton arnoldi, assembly GCA_963921515.1. Taxonomy (NCBI): domain Eukaryota; kingdom Metazoa; phylum Chordata; class Amphibia; order Caudata; family Salamandridae; genus Calotriton; species Calotriton arnoldi. Next base: position 292,575 of record CAWUFW010016236.1, on the reverse strand, counting down.
ACATACAGACTACTGGACACACACCCTGCTAACTCACACAGACATACCCCACAACGACACACAGCCACATACACAGACTACATGCCACCATCAATGGAGCACAACATAGAGGAAAGCAAAAATTATGTGCACACAAATGGGAGGGCAAGGAGACAACCAACAACCAGGTGAACAGACACATGCAGGACAAGGAACCTAGAACAACATCCACACCCCATCCAAGCACATGGCTGGCACAGTGAGTGAAGTCAAACAACAGTCACCTCAGTGCAACAACTCAGTGAGACAGCAAGGTAACCCATGTATAGGGACAGGGATGAAAGGAAGGACCTCAAGTCAAACAGTGACCAGCAAGTACACATGAGTATGCCAGCACCACAACACACAGGGCACATTGGCACACTCAATGACTGTCAAACACAAGTAGGAGTCCCCAAACATACCCCCTCATATCTGCAGCACACAACCCCAATGCCAGACACACAGAAGGGCCTACATAATGTCCAGTCAAGAGACAGACAAACAATCAAACCCCTGGGGGCATCCACAAACATCACACAAACACAGGGATGCCAGTACCAACGTCTGCACCAAAACAAAAATGGCAAACACAATTCAAAACAGAAACACATACAGAACCACAAAAATAACACACATCATCTGTGCAGCCAAACTAGGGGAAGGCAATGGGAGCACACACACAACAGGAGTGCACCACCTCATCAGTCAGGAAAAATGCATAGGCTACATACCACAACACAGACAAGAAGTGCACCATCACAGAACAACACAGACACATCAAACACACAACAGATGCAGAACACCACAAAGCACATAGCAAACACAGCAGTACATCAGGGGATGTACACTAGGACAGCACAAGGCAACATACACCCACAGCACTGAATGTACAACAAGCAGTGTGTGCACACAAACACACAACAGTCCCACACAGCCATGAGTCACACGCCATTAACACACACAGCAACACACACGACAAAGCCACAACCTACACACTGTACAACCCTTGACCACTCAAATGCACACCTTGTAAGTAACCGTTGTGACTAGGATGACTGCCCATCACAACATGACTACACATCTACACTGCTAGGCATACATGAAAGCAAGAACGCACATACATGTTGAGCCTGGTCAGCCTGCCTGCAATCCTGTGTATATGACCCCTCTATGTGTTTGCAGTGCCCACATACCAGGATTCAGTAAAACATAGCCAACAGCAACAAGGAAGGAACATGAGTCTGGTATGTCACCGAAAACAACATCACTGACCCCACAAGTATCCGAGTCATGAAGAACTGAAGTCCCCGTCACCCCTGTAAAAAAATAATAAGTTAAACAAGCCAGTGGCACAGTTGAAGTGGCACACAGAGCATGTGGCCCAGTAAATGTTAGACATACAGGAAAAGCCTTATTCAGTAAGGACAATGACACAACTGACAACATGAGCAACTGTTTTTATTCACAAATAGTACTGATAGGCAACAATATTAAACAAGACCAAGGCACAAGAAGCAGAGCCTGAACATGAGAAGCTGCACAGGCAGGGGGCAAACTGCAAGGCCAGTGGCCAGTCCAAGGTGCTGACAGAGTCAATGAGAAGCTGCACAGGCAGGGGGCAAACTGCAAGGCCAGTGGCCAGTCCAAGGTGCTGACAGAGTCAATGAGAAGCTGCACAGGGAATGTGTGTCACCAAACTCCGCCATGGTCAGCAACACAGTCTGGTGTGTCACGATGGGCAGCACAGGTACCGGTGTGGGAGAGACAGGTCTGTGACGTTGATCAACATTCAGACTTGGCTGTCAGTCTGACTGGGAGCTGACTGTGTGTTGGGCACAGTTGGACCACTTGACTGGGGAGTGAGACGCCCAGCTGAGGAAAAGCTATCAGTGGCCTTGGACGCTGGAGGGCTGCTTGGACCAGGTGGTGTAGTGGCACGTGGAGGTGGACTCAGGCCGACGTGGGACACAGTGTGGGAGGGAGATAGTGGAGGGGTGCCTTTCCACTTCTTGGGGATTCTAAATGGCTTGCCTGTCTTGGTATCAATGGGAAGTGGTGTGGACACAAACGGCACACTCATCACCAAGGCTGCCGCAGGTGCACACGCTGGACCTCCCTCAGGGGATGTGCTGGATCCAGAAGGACGCTTTGCCTGGCATTGCCTCTGCCCCTCCATCCCCTCTTTACCCTGTGTGCCCCCTACAGTGCCCTCCTGTCCCTGCTTCACTGGTCTTGGAATGGGAGTAGAGGTAGTTGGTGAAACAACCTTGGATACCTTACTATGTGTAGCCTTGCCAGGCCCCACCTTCACAGTGGGCATGGAGAGTGTCTGCATGCCTTTGCGAGACGTTTTTGGGACCACAGAGTCTGTGGCCGGGGATTGCTCTGAGGCTTGTGACCCTGAGTACTTCCTCCTTGAATCATGTGCCTTTGCAATGCCTGACAGGCTCTTCCCTTTGTGCTCTGGGGTTGTTTTTCCCTTCATAGGGGAAGGTGTCTGTGACCTTGACCGCTTGGGCTGCTGCTGCTGTGTGCTACGTGTGCAGTATCGTGACGTTGAGGTGTGTGAAGCGTGGTCACCGTCGTCAGACGTCGCCACTGGCATGGGGGTGGACAGAGGGACAGGAATTGGACTACGAGATTGAGCCAGTTGAAGTGCAGCCGCCACTGTGGAGGACATTGTCTGGACAGTGCGGTGCAGCCCACCCACGTCTGAATGTATGCCCTCCATGAAAGCTAACACCTGTGCCAATTTGCGGTCGTGGTCTGACAATGCATTGAGGAGCCCTGTCTGCCCCACACACAGCTGGCGCAAAAGGTCCACACACTCTGCACTGATGGCAGCAGGGGGCACAGGGGCAGGGGCAGCGGTGCCTGGAATGAAGGACACTCTTCCCCTCTTTGTGGTGCGAACACGGGCAGCAACAGAGGAAGTGGCTGGGAGGGTGGGCACTGCACGCTGTGTGCTGGAAGATGTAGCAGACTCTCCGTTCCCTGTGTCCTCCAAGATGTCTGCACCACCGCCGTCATCAGATGATGTTGAACTTTGCGTCTCGGGCTGTGATTCCTCCAGCATACTCCTATCCCCCTCCGAGGCACTGGTCACATCTGTGTCACTGGGATCCTGTGCAGCTGTTGTGCTTGTTTCACCACCACTGGTGTCCGTCCCCTGTCCCTCCGTGCCCACAGGAGATGCTGCATAACAGAGAGACATGTAGGGTCAGCAAAGTGACAGCAACAGGACAAACATATTCAAGCAAAGCAACACTGAGGATGACAAAGTCTACATGTTGCAGGCCACCCCGTGCATTCTCACCATGCAGACACACTTCACTACCTCAAACAGTGCGTACAAACATCTAAACACGGCATAGCTGAGCCATGTGATGGGCAGACAGCACAACATCATGCATGTTGGGGCGTACAAACACTAACACCAATGGACCAGGCCTGCAGCACACCACCCACAATGCCATTGAAATTCCCAGGATTGGAAAAACATCAGTAAGTGCATGTATGTAAAATCCGTGACTGCCACACCCAGCACAGGGGCCACTTACAACCCACTGCATCACAGTAACCACATCACGTACACCAGCGCAGGTACAGGCTTGGTACACATGCAGCCACTCACATACAAAATCAACCTTCACAGAATACTCACCCCTAGCTTGCTGTTGATGCTCCTTCAAACGTGCGTCCAGCTCAGGCTGTGTCACAGCCAAGATGCGGCACATCAGTGGTGTCAAGCTGCGTCGTGACAACCTGCCACTGCGAGGGAGTATCCCCAGTGTCATCTCGGCAACGTTCTTTGCCAGTCGTGATATGTCGTCCCACCTCTTGTGGCAGTGGGTGCGCCAGCGGTTTGACACTCCCAGAGCCCGCACCTTGGTTGCAATGGACCTCCACACGGCCTTACGCTGGTGTACCTTGAGCTGCAGGTGTGGGAGACAAGAGGGGGAAAACATCAGTGACTCACTCTCATGGTAAAACCTCTCTCTCTGAACAGTGGCATGACACAGACTCATCCCAACACGGCAGATATGTCCCGCAGATACACTACAACATCTCACAGGGTACATTGTCATGTGTGAAGTCCACGTCAATGCATGCATGTTTGAGGAGGGACACTGTATCCGCACATCTCACATACAAGCTGGATGCTAGCACAGAAAGCCATGTGTAATGTGCCCACATCTACTGGCTATTACCAGGTAGAGCAAGACATATGTCACATTGCAACATGTGTTTGGGGTGAGAGTCACTGTGTCCACCACTGCGCACGCCTAAATGACCTTGCTCTGTGAATAGCTCACTGTGTCATGTTTGTAGCATTGAGGGACATGATCTCACATAACCACTGACTGATCAGAGGGCCAGTCATGTGCAGTCCACACGGCAGACATGGGTCATTGATGTACACTCCTGCCAACCACACACGTATCACACTCTGTACAGTCAGTGATGTGTCCTTGTCACATTGGGCGTGGACAGTCCATGCCAGGTAGAATCACACAGAGATGGACAACGAGGACCCACACAAACAGTCACATGAACAATAACTGTCCCGAAACATGCATCACCAGATAGCTGTCACACCATATGGATGTGTACACAACACATGTCCATCCACCCTTCATGTCCATGCATTTAATGTGTGGGTTGCATACACCCCCTTAACAACTAGGAAACAGCATGTCAGCCAGTGCATGACACAACCCCACACTCTCAGGCACATACACCATCTGATCAACTACATGTGTGCCTCCCTTGCACTCACACCCCCACTGTTGGAGACTTACCACAACATTTGGGCCACCATATAGCCGTGGGTACTGTGTCAGCACCTCGTCCACCAGGACATCCAGCTCCTCGCTTGTAAATGGACTGGCACGGATCTTCTCTGTCCTAGCCATCACTGTGGACATGAGACGTCAGCGGCGGCAGTGGGCGGTGAGGGGTCCCAGGCAGCAGTCCCTGGAGGCAGCAGCAGGTGAGGGGTCTCAGGCAGCAGTTCCTGGAGGCAGCAGCAGGTGAGGGGTCCCAGGCAGCAGTCCCTGGAGGCAGCAGCAGGTGAGGGGTCTCAGGCAGCAGTCCCTGGAGGCAGCAGCAGGTGAGGGGTCTCAGGCAGCAGTCCCTGGAGGCAGCAGCAGGTGAGGGGTCCCAGGCAGCAGTCCCTGGAGGCAGCAGCAGGTGAGGGGTCTCAGGCAGCAGTCCCTGGAGGCAGCAGCAGGTGAGGGGTCCCAGGCAGCAGGCTCTGTGAGCAGTGGAAATGTGGTGCTCCCTTCCACACATATATAGGGCCCTGGACTCGTTTCAGTGGTCATAGTCTTCTGCCATTGGTGTTCCAGGTCAGCCTTCTTCAAATGCATCCAATGACCGCCTCCGCGGGGCGGAGCACGCCTACCGCGATTTTTGAATGTGCATCATGCCACCGCGATAGCGGTCCCCATTGGCTGCAAGGGCATGGTTCATGGCGGTGACACACCGCGGGGTCCTGGCCGGCGCTACCGCGGTGGTGCATCTTACAATTGCATCCAATCTCCGCATCCGCTGGGGGCGGAGCACGCCTACCGCGATTTTTGAATGTGCATCATGCCACCGCGATAGCGGTCCCCATTGGCTGCAAGGGCATGGTTCATGGCGGTGACACACCGCGGGGTCCTGGCCGGCGCTACCGCGGTGGTGCATCTTACAATTGCATCCAATCTCCGCATCCGCTGGGGGCGGAGCACGCCTACCGCGATTTTTGAATGTGCATCATGCCACCGCGATAGCGGTCCCCATTGGCTGCAAGGGCATGGTTCATGGCGGTGACACACCGCGGGGTCCTGGCCGGCGCTACCGCTGTTTGATTGCCATAGAGTGACATGGGTGACCGGGATGTGGCTGGTGGAGCATGACAAACGCCATCTGCAGCTATGTAGAGGGCCATCACTAACACCAATGTGTCATGTGCAGCACATGAAACACTTGCGTCAGTGGTGGGCATCGACAAAGGTTCAAATGGTGGTTGGCATGCTCCGCCACCCAATTCACGGACAGTATGTGCGTCCGCAATGGGGAATATGCAGCATCACATCGTACACTCTGTGCGTCATTGTGTTTATGGAGCACGTTTAAGGCACCTACGGACAGTTCTTGTTGTGTGTGGATCAATGGTCATTACTGTACTACGCACAGTGGATACGTACAGTGGCACATGGCACTGGATGACATTGATATGGTCTCCTGTCACAAATGTCAGCCAATGTGTAACGTCTCACACCAAATGGAACACTGTACTTCATTATGTTGAGCAATATTTACACACAATGTCGTATCTGCCACCCATGCTGACCACTATCTCACACCTGAGCCCATGTGTTACACTGAAAACCCAGATGAACTCATTTATTCAGCATGACTGTCATCATTGGAAACAGATGTCACCCTGTTGTGTTATTGCTAAGACCAATTACATGCCGCATGTAATGTCTTTGTACACACTGGCAACTCCTGCAGTGTATGTCCACATGTACAGGGGGGCTCGACCTGCTAAAGGATGACGAGTACTTCAGCACCACACCTGGCATCCGTTGCATTATTATTGTTTGTCACTTGGGTAGGCGGCCAGAGCAGATGTCTTTGCTACATGTCTGCCACCTGTAACCACAGGGACCTATGTGGTAGTGTCAGGTCTGTGCTCATGTTGTTTGGGCTGTTGTATGTGAATCTGTGTCATGTACATTTCAACAATGGTGCTTAGCTAAACTATGTTTTTGAGTGTTGTGCTATGTTCCGGTGCTACTCAACTGCCACCAGTGCATGTCCATTGTTCACATCAGGAATGTTGCGTTGGCAGATGGACTGCATGCACGGTTGTGGATTGTGCTAACTGTATGGAATATAGTATGCAACATTTGTCCACAGGCTATGGGTGTCCAGTTTTGCCTGTGCAATGTTGCAATGTGTGTGCACTGATTTGCGGGAATTGTCTGCAATGTTGGATGGTCAGCACAAGTGGCACACGTGTGCAGTGTGTTGCCACCAACACTAGTGTATGTGCATGCTATGGGGTGCTAGCCATCCTTGCTCACCATCTATTCCAGCACTGTGTGGGTGGATCACATCTGCTGGTGTATCAGGATGGAGTGGGCACCCAAGACAGGTGAGATGTACCTTGATTGTTGTGCCTGTGACACTCATCCAACTACGACATTTGGTCAATGTGAGGTACCAGTGTCCCACTACTCATGCACAGCCAGCATGTTTGTTAGATGTGGGATATTGATTGTATGCTGTGTTGGGCCTGACAGCCTGTGTGGAATGAGGGTCAGGATGCATGTCCTTTGGGACATGTGGTGTAAAATTACATCCACTGGTGTCAGGTGTCTGAGCCAGTTGTCCATATGTAATGCATACAGTCTGTTCATGCGTAGACTTGTTGGCATACTGGCTTGGCATTGTCCATGTAGTGTTGTATGTTTGTGTTGTGGCACTGTTGTGTCTTGAAACAGCTGGATGTGTATCACCATGGTATGTGTTGTGGTGCACATGTGTCCTTGGGCAGTCCCTCCTTGATGCTGCATGTAAATGTCCAAAATGGGGGAAGATTAAGGGTGCATACAGGCCCTGCTGATCACGTCCCTCATCTATTGTTAATGTGTGCCACATTGGCTATCTGTGTGCTTGTAGAGAGTATTGGGCAGTGGGGTAATGGTGGCCTGTTACAGTGGTACACATACTCTGCACAGGCGTGACATCATCTGTCACTGTCTGACTTTGTATTCAAGTCAGCAGCAGATATGGCCTGTGTACTGATGACATTGGCACATGTATGGGTTTGGGATGTGAATGTCATTGAATTTGAGTGTGTTCGAAGTGGCACTGAGTACAAAGACAATCCCAATGATCTATCCACATTGTGTTGTTGATGTGTCCCCTGCAATTATTGGCCAAGGAGGTGTGGAAGGTACAGCAGCAACGTGGAAGCCAGCAGTGTCTCTGCTTCACACATGTCCTGTGTCATGTACACCCAAGGCTGAGTCCACCTCAGCTCGATATGTGACTCTTGGCATTCACATAGACAGTGTTCGTATTGTGTCTACTGACTGTGCAAATCCATGACAGTTGTACAATTAATCTGTCTCATGTTGGGACAACACTGAATTGCACTGTGTGCTTTCAGGGATGACAGTCAATGTTAGCGCCGTGACAGGACGGACTTTATGAATTTGTGCACATCCTAATTTATGTTGCTATGACGTGTCCCCTTTCATCTCACCTAGGAGGCGACCTAATGTGTTTCGTATCTTCACCCTGCTGGCTAACATGGAGGATACCGACATCATCAGGCGATTCCGTCTGGATCGGACAAACCTCCTGGAACTTTGTGCAATATTGGAGCCACACCTGCTTCCACGCAGGACATACCCAACAGCACTCACGGCAATGGCAAAGGTGATGGCATTCCTACATTTCGTGGCTACGGGATCCTTCCAGCAAACTGTGGGCATTGCAGGGGGGATGTCCCAACCAACATTCAGCATGGTGCTACGTGATGTCCTGTTGGCTATGATGCAACACAGGGACCAATTCATACATTTCCCCAGGCGGCAGGAGTTGGCGGATGTGAAGGGCGAATTTTATGCACTTGGACACGTTCCTAATGTAGTTGGTGCAATAGATGGCACACATGTTTCCCTGATTCCACCCAAGCACGGGAGCATATTTACCGAAATAGGAAACATTATCATTCCATCAATGTGCAGGTGGTGTGCCAGGCAGATATGGTCATCTCACACGTTTGTGCAAAGTTTCCAGGATCAGCCCACGATTCACACATAATGCGCAACAGCATTTTACCACAGCTGATGGCCAATCTGGCGCCGGAGCGGGCATGGATTGTGGGTGAGTACAAAGGGTCGAGTCGTGTGTTGTTTGTGTGCCATGCTGTCCTCGGACACATGTCAGACACTCAATCTGTATGTGTCTTTCACACTTAGGTGACTCTGCATATCCCAACGGACCTTGGTTGCTGAGTCCACTTCGCAATCCCAGGACACCAGCTGAAGTGCGCTACAACAATGCCCATGGGAGGACACGTCGGGTCATTGAGCGAACATTTGGACTCCTGAAATCGCGTTTTCGATGCCTCGACAAGACCGGAGGGGCTCTGCAGTACTCACCCGTCAAGGTGTGTCAGATAGTGGTAGCATGCTGCATGCTACACAACCTGGCCGTGCGGAAGGGGATCCCCTTAATCCAGGATGATGATGACCAGCCACAGCCCCCACCTGCGAACACTCAAATGTCAAGTGACGAGGATAGTGGAGAGGAGGAAGGTGTTGGACAGCGCCAGCAGCTCATCAACAACTACTTCACTTGATGGTCAGTGGCAATGTCAAAACTGGCTGTTGTCTGATGATGTTGTGCTTGGTGAATATGTGTATGTGAGCTTTGTGACTACAGCATGTTGCAGAGTCAGTGCTGGCTGCAAATGTGTATGGAAAGGGATCTTTTGACACAGCTACTTGATGTCTATGTTGGTACAGTTGCTCCTTGTGACATGTGCAGATTGTCGTACCTTGATGTGCTGTGTTGTGTGATGGTTGTTAGTCCACCACCTGAGTAGCAACTGATGTTCTGTTGTGTTTTCCTAGGTCCCTTCAGCCTCTACTTGCCTGCGGAGTATCCCTGCTCCTGTGACATTGTAATCATGGGTGTGAGTTAACATACTGTGAAGAACATGGAACAGTGACAACTACATTGGTGCGTTATTAGTGTTTATTTACAGTGGATACATGTGATGTAGATGTGGATATTTACAGATTTGTGAATGGTGAATAACAGATTTGTCAGTGATGGTAGATGAGACAATAGAGTATACACAAGATCAGTATGGTAACACAGTCCAACAGTCATTTGTCATTCCCACGGCATTGTGGGTGGGGACAGTCTGCAGGGTACACAGCAGGGTGAAGAGGGGTGCCATCATGGCTGGCTACTTGACTGGCTTTTGCCAGGTGCTTTGCCACGGGATGCTCCCAATGATTTTTTCGGGCGGCCCCTTGCTCTTTTGGCACGGGGGGACACAGGTGCATGGCCAGTGGTGTCTGATGAGTCCCCTGCTCGCTGAACGCAGGGGAGGATGGGGGTCTGTCATCCTGCGGCACAACGGAGGGAGCTGTAGGTGTTGGCGGTGCCGCATGCCTGTCCCTGAGGACCCCCACTAGCTGGCCCAGGAGGTCCCTGATTTGGCCCATGCAGGCCACGAGTTGGCCCATGCGGTTGTCAATTGAGCGCAGCATCTGTTGTTGCTCACGGGCATCCTGCTGAGCCTGCCTCAACTGTCCCTGGGCGTGTTCATAGGCCCCCACAACTCTGTCAATGTGTGCCAGTGATTCAGTGCCAGGGTCTTGTTCCCTTTGGGTCAGCCTTGTCCTCACACCTGGCCTGCTGTCACGGCCCTGTTGCCTCCCTCCTGTGGGCACCGGCCTACTCTCCCGTACCTCCGCAGTTGTTGTGGTCTGGTTGGCCTCTGGAGCAGGGCGAGTGTTGCAGGCAGCAGTGGTAGTGGTGGTGGAGGTGGTGGTGGCACAGGTCGTTGCAGCAGGGCTCTGCGTTGATGTTGTTGCTGAGGGTGGTGGGGCTGTGGGGTCCTGGGACACATTACGCCCTGCCACACCAGATGGTCCGGCTTGGTCCTCCTCCTCCTCATTATCCAGGGAGTCTGCATCCGAGGGGAGATGTTCGGGAGCTGGTGACTGGCTGTGCTGGTTGAGGTTGTCGTCCTCTGCAGTCAGTTGTTGGTCACCTGTGGGACAGGAAGTAGATGGTAATTGCCTTACACACCTCAGGGTTGCTGTGTTTGATGTCTCTTATTTACATGTTATGCTACACACAGTTGCCTTTTTCACACATTGTATGTCTGCACAGTGATGTGCCTCATGCCATGAAGTGGAGTTACATTCATCATTTCACAATGGTGTGACCTGTGATTGGTTACCATGCCACACGTCTAGTATTGGTGATTTCAATGTGAGGTTGTCATCTGACAACTGGCATGACTACAAGTTGATGTTCAGCATCTTTGCTGATCACTCTGCCTGGCAGACATTACCTGTGTGCATGGACTAGCCATTGTCATCACATGCATACCGTTGACATGTCCTGTGCTTGTATTTCTTTATACAGCAGACCATGCTAGTTTGTTTTTCCCATGGTCCTTCATGATCAGCACCCATGTACGCTACAGAGGGAAGTCTGGGTGATGCATGTCAGAGGCCCGTTTGCTTGGACATATTTGTTGAGAGTCACAGTTCTGTTTCTGTCACAGTTACGTACGCTGAGCTGTCTGCATCCTGTCAATGGCTGTGCTTTTCTTTTCTATTTTTGTGTGAAGTAGAGCCTTGTGTTGTCATGTCTCTCAATGCTTTTGTTGAGTGATGGTGGGGTGCATGCACTGTCTGATTACCTGTGCAGTGTCACTTTGGTTTTTACTTTCAGACACATGCTTCTGGGTGGGGTGCTCCATCCTGCTGAGGGGTGGGAGAGGGGGCCTGTTGGGAGTTGTTGTGCTGCCTCCAGATACACATTCCCCATCCCTGTGAAGATGGCTACCTACCTGTTAGGTGGTGGGGGAGCGTTCAATGGCTGACACATGCTTCTGGGTGGGGTGCTCCATCCTGCTGAGGGGTGGGAGAGGGGGCCCTGTTGGGAGATGTTGTGCTGCCTCCAGATACACATTCCCCACCCCTGTGAAGATGGCTACCTACCTGTTAGGTGGTGGGGGAGCGTTCAATGGCTGACACATGCTTCTGGGTGGGGTGCTCCATCCTGCTGAGGGGTGGGAGAGGGGGGCCTGTTGGGAGATGTTGTGCTGCCTCCAGATACACATTCCCCATCCCTGTGAAGATGGCTACCTACCTGTTCTGGGTGGGGTGCTCCATCCTGCTGAGGGGTGGGAGAGGGGGCCTGTTGGGAGTTGTTGTGCTGCCTCCAGATACACATTCCCCATCCCTGTGAAGATGGCTACCTACCTGTTAGGTGGTGGGGGAGCGTTCAATGGCTGACACATGCTTCTGGGTGGGGTGCTCCATCCTGCTGAGGGGTGGGAGAGGGGGCCTGTTGGGAGTTGTTGTGCTGCCTCCAGATACACATTCCCCATCCCTGTGAAGATGGCTACCTACCTGTTAGGTGGTGGGGGAGCGTTCAATGGCTGACACATGCTTCTGGGTGGGGTGCTCCATCCTGCTGAGGGGTGGGAGGGGGGCCTGTTGGGAGTTGTTGTGCTGCCTCCAGATACTCATTCCCCATCCCTGTGAAGATGGCTACCTACCTGTTAGGTGGTGGGGGTGCGTTCAATGGCTGACACATGCTTCTGGGTGGGGTGCTCCATCCTGCTGAGGGGTGGGAGAGGGGGCCTGTTGGGAGTTGTTGTGCTGCCTCCAGATACACATTCCCCATCCCTGTGAAGATGGCTACCTACCTGTTAGGTGGTGGGGGAGCGTTCAATGGCTGACACATGCTTCTGGGTGGGGTGCTCCATCCTGCTGAGGGGTGGGAGAGGGGGCCTGTTGGGAGATGTTGTGCTGCCTCCAGATACACATTCCCCATCCCTGTGAAGATGGCTACCTACCTGTTAGGTGGTGGGGGAGCGTTCAATGGCTGACACATGCTTCTGGGTGGGGTGCTCCATCCTGCTGAGGGGTGGGAGAGGGGGCCTGTTGGGAGATGTTGTGCTGCCTCCAGATACATATTCCCCATCCCTGTGAAGATGGCTACCTACCTGTTAGGTGGTGGGGGAGCGTTCAATGGCTGACACATGCTTCTGGGTGGGGTGCTCCATCCTGCTGAGGGGTGGGAGAGGGGGCCTGTTGGGAGATGTTGTGCTGCCTCCAGATACACATTCCCCATCCCTGTGATGATGGCTACCTACCTGTTAGGTGGTGGGGGAGCGTTCAATGGCTGACACATGCTTCTGGGTGGGGTGCTCCATCCTGCTGAGGGGTGGGAGAGGGGGCCTGGTGTGTGTTGTAGTGCTTTTTGTCTGTACACATGCAACCCAGTTGATTTTGTTTAGCTTTGTGCTTTATCAGGTTGAGTGGTGGTTACATCTGTGTGACCTGTTTTGGGTATTGTGGGTCAGACGTATGTCCTTTGGCCTAGGGGTTGTAGGTTTGAAGTTGTGCAAGACGGTACATGGCAATGTGATGATATACATTGGTTTGTACTTACCAGCTTCCAGTCCCCCGTGGATTCCTTCAAGACTCTCTGGATGTAGGATTCCAAGGACCTTCTCCTCCCACGGACTGTATGGTTTGGGTGGGATGGGAGTGCCTCCACCAGTCCTGTCAGCCAGCTGACGGTTCTTGGCCCTCTTCCTCTTCACCACGGTCTTCAGGTCATGCCACCGCTTCTGTATTTCCTGCTTGTTGCGGGGGTGGTCCCTACTGCATTGACCTTATTGACTATCCTCACCCACATTTGGGTTCTTGTGGCTAATGGGGTGTGTTGGACCATGTTGCCATAGAGTTGTGGTTCAACTCTTATTATCTCATCTACCATGACTGCAAGCTCTGAATCAGTGAATTTTGGCATTTTGTGTGGTGCCATGGTGTGTGCTGTGCAGATGTTCTGTGGTGCAGTTGTGTGGGTGATGTGGGTGTTGTGGGTGGTGTAGGTGGTGTGTGTGTTGTGGTGGTGATGTGTGCAGGTTTGCCTCTCATTTGTTCTCTGGGGTTGGGACCTTCAGTTGTGGAGTGTAGCAAAGGATTGTGGTCAGGGAGGGGCTGGTTTTATGCTCTGCTATGGGGGGTGTGGCAAGCTGGTATGTTGCTGTCAGGTGTGTTGTGTGTGTTGTCCTGTGATTGGTTATTTTGAAATTTCTGGGGCTGTTGTCATTGGGCACTTTTGGTTTGTATTGGGACAGGTCTACTTCACTGTGTGCATTGTTTGTATTTTTTTTCGTGTTTTTTCTACGTTCGCCATTTTTTTTGCGGATCCTCCGCAGCGGTTCCTCGGCAGCGGTGGCTATGCTGCAGCCCTTCCACCGCCTATCGGATTCATCACTGTACGCGCACATGGCGGTCGGATTCATAGGTAGGTACCATGGTGGTAACGGGGATGTCATAATGTCACGGGCGGTTACTCCGTGTGCATGGCGGCGGTTCTTGGCTTTTCCGCTGAGAATCCGGCCGTTGCGGTCGGATTTTCAGCTGGTCCGGCGAGTGCGGGCGGTTTTTCGTTGACTCCCGCCGCCGCGGACGGATTATTCTGCCGGTTCATCATAATGTATCCGGCGTTTTTCCCGTTGGCCATGCGGGCGGTTTTTTGCCGCTACCATGGCGGTCGGTATGCTTTTCCGACCGCCATCGTGATCGGCCCCTAAGTATCCAGTTCTCTCTCTCAAATGTCCTCTCAGTCAAACTTCAAGTACAAAAACTATAATTTGTCATGAAATGTTTTGGAGAATAGTTTGCTGCATAACAACTAAAGTGGAGGATAGTATTAATGGGCTAAATTGTATGCTTCAAACATTAAGTAGATTATTAGTACATGGGTGACTTAAGATATCCCTCAAACAAAACATTTGCTTACTGTACATTTCTGATCTTCTTATGCACGCAACTTGTTGGTTATATCTACTGAATCCAAAAACCATACAAGCAACACATTAGATAAATCTGTGGCCAAGTATCTATCGCACTCGAGAAAATCCTGGCCAATCTGCCTGAGGCCTGATAAGTTTGGTGTAGATAATTTACTTGTGTATATTTGAGTATTTAGTAAATTTCAACACACATGGCCACTCTTTGTCTGACATCTCCTCCCAAGTTAGTTTCCCATTGAAGTCGAGTTTTAATTATGTCTTCACAAAAGATCGATGTAGCTGCTACATACAGCTCCAAAACTACCCTTCTGCCCACCCCATGCTTCAGCAGCAACATTAGTGTGTCATTTTTCTGCGGCTCAGCTGACCCCTCTTTCCAAAGTGCTCTGACTCTCAGGGTCAGCTCTCCGTCCTGTCAGTAATTCATTGTCAGCACGTAACACTTCAAAGGAGGACAAACTGCCTTGTCTTTATAAAACTCCAGCTGTCTATAATCTGACCTCAATCCACAACTGACACCCAGATACCCCTAGGGATGACAGAGTGAGCTTTACAAATGCTGATTGATTGAACTGGATATTAAATTATTCTACCGCGGGTTGCATATCTAGAGGCGAGCACAGGGGTAGCTCTGGCTAATAAGCCACTTGCACTCTCAGACTCCACTTGCACTCTCAGACTTTTTACATATTGCTTCCAGGTGTTATTAATCGTACATAAGGCCCTAGGGTGTCGTGAAAGGCACCATAACCCTGACCCGTAATAGATGTACTGGAGTATAGAGTCCTGAGCATTGTTTACTCCCTACCCTCTCTGTGTCTCCAGCTCCACCTAGCCAGTGCACAATTCACTGCAACTGTACTGCCATATAATAAATAACCTACGTAATTCAGTGCCTCCATGCCTCCTGATCCTAAAGACATATGGCTTTTCCCAGCGCTAATCTGCACCGCCCTCCAATCCCTATCAGTGTTTAAAGCAGTGCACGCAATTCCCTCAAGAATCCCGCGGGGATCCTCGCAGGAATGGCCACAAAATAATAGAGCAGCCACTGCAGCAATAACGAGAGAGGGAAACCGGTCCAAAAAGGCAACGTTTGCCTCACCAAGGTCAATACTCTTCCTAGCTTCCTTGCACACAGTTGTTCACTATCTCGGGAATCTTGGACTGCCAAATACCTAAAAGGATCAGGTTCCCATTTAAGCGTATTGTCCACAAGGTTCCAGTCATTATCAGGGACTTGCACCAAGGGCAAAATCTATGACTTTCCTCTGTTAATTTGTAACCCAGATATGTGAGCACATTTTGATAACTACTTGATTACTGCAGGCATATGGTGGAGTGGGTTCCTAACAATTAATGGAGCATCACCCAAATTTAACAAAGTGGCATGATCTCTTCCTCGCAGCTGTATGCCCCACTCGTATGCCTTAGTGCACCGCATTACAGCCAAGGGTTCAATGGCCATTGCAAACAGCGCAGAGAACAGAGGGCATCCTTGTCTAGTGCCCCTCGATATAGTGTACTGTGCAGGAACTACCAGGCCTTTATGCATCCTTATCACTGGGGAGGCTACAGTAAACCTATTCAATGCAGTATGCTATAACTCATTCAAATCGTGTTAAGACCGCAAAGAGATAAGACCACATCAGCATATCACAGGCCTTCTCTGTGTCTAAGGATGGCACCACTGTATTCCTCTTCTCAAGGGAGACCATGTCCATAACACAGAAAAGACAGTGAAAGCTCATATGATTGTTGCACTCCAGGACAAACCCATTGTGGTCATCATGCACCAGCTTTCCCACGTGAAACAGTTTATTAACCAGAATCCTACCCACAGTATTGTCTGCATGCAGCAATGAAAGGAGCCTATAGGTATTCACATCTAGGAGGTATTTATCTGGTTTCAGGAGAACCACCAATAGAAACTGTCTAGTAGACCAAATTTATATGCTTCAGAGTACATCTGCAGTAATTTCAGGCGTAGCATCACCCGACGCTTAGCATAAAATTCAAAAGGCAAGCCATCTAGACCCGGTGTCTTTCCAGTAGCTAACTATTTAATAGCATCCCTTATTTCTTCCATGGGTAGCAGTGTGTCCATCATTTAATTTTATAATGGTGTAACCCATGGCACAGCAGGGAGCCAAGATACACCTCTACCTTGGCCTCATCCACCACCATAGTGACAGCGTATAGTTCACAGTAATATTTCAAAAATTAATTCCCACCTGTGAGCTATTATAGCCCCTGTAGAGTCATGTAGAGCACATAAAGGCTTACTGACTACCCGTCCCTTAAGCAACCATCCCTATAACCATGTGGATTTGTCGCCCTCCCTGTGGCAGATAAACTATGATTCGTTAAAATCTACCTTCCGTAAGCGGTCCTCCAAGGATCTATAATCAGTAAATAAATCTGCCTGCCTGTCATTAGTTGTAACCACCTGGCATTCTATTTCTCAGACTTTTCCCTCTTCAGTTGTAATTTCCTTATTCAGGCCAATCCTTAACACATACATTGTTTTAATACAGAGCCCACCTTTTGGATCACTGACATAATACCAAGACATACAATATCGAAACACCAAAATATTGGAAATGAAATATCAATAACACAAATATATACTTCCTATACTTAACTAGTAAAATGACAAATATCGAGAACAAAACTATTGTTAAAAATATCGATTTGAACTTATATCAAAAACAGAAATATACGTAAACAAAAATATTGTTACCTTTATATAAACATATAGTATGTCACAAATATTGATTCACATAATATCGACTACAATGTTATCAGCAAAATAATAGAATATTAATTAATAAACATAATAAAACACTTGATACATACAACAATTATTGGAAACAAATCTAAAACATTTTATTCACATTGTTAAATTGAATATGAATACATTACATCAACAACATCATTACCATTCACCCCAATAAATGATATACCTTGAATCATTAGCTACAAACATTTAAACAACAACCTAAATAATATATATATATATTTTCTTTTCACTCAAAAAAACAAACGTTAAAGTAATGCTATATTTAGGTGAATTTGCCAGTGACAACATTAACATTTTGAACTAAAAAATACACAGAAATTCAACAGGTATAGTTAGCAACACTAACTATAACCTGCACCCCTGCCATACACTGCTTATGACCTCTCATATAACATCACTGCTAACATGTTCTATGGCCTAATTTATGACATCACTAATGATAAATCAAATGACATCATTGATGACATCATCCAAGCTTCTTTTGTACAAAATGCTCTTTAAAACTGGCATACTATTAGAGCTATAAAAGAAAGTGCAAAATACCTTGTAATGAGGCGGCTCGCAGAAATTGGGGTGGAGGGCATGGCACTGAAATGGCTCCAGTCTTACCTTGAGAATAGGCAGCAAGCAGTGGCCCTTCCCCCCTTTCTATCAAAATTTGGTACCATTCAGCATGGTGTTCCCCAAGGTTCATCTATCAGTCCGATCCTTTTTAATATTTATATGAGTCCGTTGATTCCTATCATCAAATCCTACAATATCAATTTGGTGAATTATGCGGATGACACACAAATCATTCTGTCCCTAGAGGGGAATCAGTCTATACCCTTTAATAGTTTTCATGAATGCATGCAAAAAACTGCTAGATGGCTTACGGACAATTCCCTGCAGTTTAACAGGGGAAAACAGAAATCCTGTACTGCACGGCCAAGAAAGTCCCTCGTCCGCACCCGGCAAATTTTTGGCCTACTACTTCGGACAAGCCCCCTATACCCTCTGAGGCAGTGCGCAACTTGGGGGTAGTCTTTGATGATAAGCTGAGTCTAGAAACCACGTAAACAAAACGGTTGGAACATGCTTCTCCCTTATTAACCCGTTTACCGCGGCGATAATTTCGCCGCAGTGCGGGGCGTTCCATTATGTGGGCGGGGCCGCATCGGCCAACGGACATGCGCAGCACTACCGAGGTAGTGCTCGTGACGGCCGTTGGCCGACGGGCGCACTTAAGGGGTTAAAGCACTGCGGAAAATACTCCCTATGCTACCCTTGTCAGCCAGGGCTCTTGTGGTGAGAAGTGTTATTCTGAGCCGTTTGGACTATTGTAATGCTCTGTTACTGGGTGCCCCTAACTTTCTGATCATGAAACTTCAAAGAATTCAGACGATAGCCGCAAAGCTAGCCCTAAAGAAGCCACGTAGAGCTTCTACCTCTGTGTCTCTTAAAGAGCTCCACTGGCTTCCACTACCACAGAGAATACAGTTTAAATCACTTTGTATTGTTTTCAAGGCTCTGCATGGACTAGGACCGGCGCCACTGCAGGAGAAATTTTTCTGGCATGCCCCAGCAAGAAGTCTTCGATCTTCTGTAGCCCATCTGGTCAGCACTCCCAGAATTCGAACCTCTAGGTTTGGAGGCAGAGCATTTAGCTGTGCGGCCGCCCATTTATGGAACGAACTCCCGCCCAATCTTAGGCAAACAGAAGAATTCCTACACTTTAGGAAAATGCTTAAAACCTGGCTTTTCCCAAGGGTGTAATGCGGAATAGTAATCCTCATAGTAAATACGTGCATATAGGGGAGCTAATGTAACCTCAGCGCCAGGATGCCCGTGGGCTGATAGTGCGCTTTATAAGTCTATATTACATTACATTACATTACATGATATGAAGCATCTTTACTGCTATCATACATACAACCCCCAAAGGTAAAGCAGTCATTTGTTATTTGCAACATTGACCCTATACATACACTTCATGGATAGCCGAGTTCATGTTGACTTTGAACCACAGATGAAAGGATAACCTATCCTGCACACGGTGTTCAATCTGTATATAACTGTTCAAGGAAAACCAAGTTCCTCCAGATACTCAAGCTCTGTTATATAACTAATGTTCAACTATCAGCACTTGTCCTGTGTCAAACCCCTGATGTTCATTGAACCTATGTTTAGAAATGATGTGGATATGAGGAGAAAAGTGGGTACAGTTGACAGTGTGTTCTCTATGGAGAGAGCTTACTCTGTATTGCACTGTTTGCAGACAGTGAAACTCTCATGAGAAAAGCACCACAGAGTATTAAAAAGTATCTACTAAACACAGTGTATTCTCAATGCAAAACTTGTCTAAAGAGTGAATATTCACTTAAAATAAATAAGATCTTAAGGTGCTAAAGATCATACTACCTGCAGCCTTCATATTGTAGTGAAGACTTTACAGCTAGACCATCTTCTGAAGTAAAACATGCACATATACATAGGTTAGTACCTGGTGCACACAGTCTTCTAATTAAGTAGAAACTGTCATACTGAGTAGGGGTGAGCGATAAATCCACTTCACTGGAAAAGTTGGCAGAGTTTTGGTCACTCCGTATTATGCATGTAATGTGGAGTTCTGGTCACATCCAGCAAACCGCCACGTGGTGGTTTTTTTTCTCATGCAGCTCACAAAGGGGAAGTTGGAGAGCGCCAGCGAGATTTGGCATCCCCAGCAGGATTTTCAGTCACTAGGAAGGCACCTGGTGAGATTTCCCCAACGTGGGCAGTCGCGACCGTTGGTGGTGAGAAAGCTACAGCTTGAGTAAAAAATCTACTAGTGCAGCAGCAAAATCAACTCTAGAAGCAGGGACCTCTGGCGTGCTGCATGGTGCCATTAGCACTGATTTTTCAGCGTGACATGAGCTCCCAGGCCTAAAAATCTGCGCGAGCAGCGTAACATGCCTGATTTGCAGAACTCTGAGGAATCTCACAGAGTTTTCATGTAACTCCGTGGAATTCCATTGAGTGAAAGTCTGTGAGTTCAACCCACCCCTAATACTGACATGAGTCTGTCTAATAACGCAAGGCTGCTTAGAGTACTTAGTATGTAGTACATAGAATCTTTGCCCTGTTGGAAACTTTTTTCTGCAGTACCAAAAAACTTGTGTGGAACATACTGTCACCAGCACCCAGAGTTACTCTTCAATACTAAAATTTATAACCTGTTCAATACCTCTACAGACCTATAATGCATTAGGAGAGCGTGTTTTCTAAACTCTTACACCCATTAGCTGACACAGGCTGTGCAAAATTAGGTAGAAATGTAATGTGGTAGTTACCCCTACTATGTAAACTGTAAAACAAACTAGCACATTCATTGCACGACTTCATCAGTGTTTGCCATAAATGATAGAACATGGCATGAGTGATGTCATATGTGAAGTAATAAGCAGTGCATGGCGGGGGCGCAAATTATAGTTAGTGCTGCGAATTATAACTGGTAAATTTCTTTATTTTTTTAGTTCAATACGTTAACGTTGTCACTGAGAAAATCACCTAACTATAACATTACCATAACCTTTGTTTTTCTGAGAATATATACCAGTTTATATTTAAGACGCATAAATGGATGAAAACTGTTTTTTACATACTATTTATTGTATTTTCAGAAAAAGCTAATTTTAATAGGTATTTATCATCTATTTATCTATTTATTTATTTATTTATTTATTCATCTATGTATTTGATGATTGTGCAGTAACTACAATGCCCGTTTTAGCAGTTGAAGTAAATTCTGTCCTTTTATCTACTGGTTTTACCCTTGTAATTTTAGTATTTATACAGATATTGTAACAGGTATTAAGTAAGGGTAATATCGATATGAAAAGACATGTCACAACAAAATGGTAATAATGGACATTGTAAAACTGTAAGAACCTGTGTGAAAGTATGTCTTCCATGCCCATTCCGTTTGCACTAATTACCTATGCACTGGTCACTTTAAATAAGATGGGAAAATGTATCGGCGTTGTCATGTGATCAAGGTCCGGCTGGACCGAAACGCGTCATGGCCGACGATTAAAACAACATATTGAAGCACAAACCTGTGGTCCGCGCCTGCTTGAACCGAGGAACGTTTTGGTGTATGAGCTGTGTACCAAGGATATTTGGAACTGGGCTAGCTTTCACCAGTTCAGCGCGGACCCCCACTCATGAAGAGGCGACGAGTAAACGAAAGCTCATTCTTGCGGTCATGTACCGGAAGTAAAACTTTGTCTGGAAGGACTCCTTCTCGTCTACCGCCCTGCTGCCAAAGATCGGACTGCCTGTACGGTGTCAGCGCGCGCCGAGTCGGAGGACCCGTTGAACGCGGACAACTACGTGAGGTAGGATTAGAGGAAGGCATAGCGGGGAGAGTGGTGTTCAAGTGGAGAGTGGCAAGGGCCACGTTGTTGGTATTCTTTTCGTTACTAACCACGCTTATTTTTTTGTTTTTTTGCAGAGTTTTATATAGCGTGAACTTGACCCGAATCGGGTATCAGAGCGCTTTACATAGCACCAGTTACGTTACATTAGGACACACATTCATTTTTGTTAGGCACGGGGAGATTAAGTGATTTGCTCAGAATCACAGGATGTTCAGCGTTATTGCCGAGACTCGAACCCAGTTCCCCAGATTCGAGGTCGGACGCCCTAGCCGTTAGGCCAACTCCTCTCCCCTTATTAAAACATAATTGGACCGAACATGTCGGCCGACACGCTGAAGGACCGGGAGGCGGCAGCAGCCTCGGAAATGTTCAGTAACGTACCCCCAAACGATGCAACCATCAGTCTCAGAAGTGCGAACTCAAACCCAGCAACAAGCAGTGTAAAAGAAAAAATGAAAAAATTTGAAAAACTCATGCGGGCGGAGCAGGGAAAATGGTGGGAACATAAATCATTACAGCGGTACCTCGACGGTGGGGAGGATTCCCAGAGGTCTGCGAATTCTTTTAGCACCCAGTTACGATCAACCAAATCCCGATATGATGAAAGAGTGGGCTCAGTGCAACCTTGACTCTTCAAAAAAATTAATGGAAATCCTAGTCAAATATGCTGAAGTTGATAGAGTCAAATTACAGGACCAAATAGAACAACTCAACGGTGAATTAAATCAAATGAACAAAGACGAAGAAATAAAATTAAGGGAAGAAATGACAGTGAGGCTGCTCAAAGAAGAAGACAAAGTAAAAGAGTGCAAAGCATTCAAATTTCACCTTGATAGAGTCGACTATGAGACGGGCCATATTTTCACTTTCTCACGTAAATATGATACATTAAAAAATAATAGAAGCAAAACAAAGAGTGACCAAACATTGAAAGCCCCCATCAATAAAGAAGGACAAAGTGACACGTCCAGGTCAGATTGGAGTTCGGCTGTGGAGAGCGAAGTGGAAAATGAACCACAACAAGCCGGCTCGAGTGAAACACGCCCGAAATTAACACCAGCACAGGATTTGAATTTTTTATCGCAGGAGCGGAGACAAACACTCCGCCCAAGAGTTCAAAGGAATGCAGCAGGAAGAGGCGAAACTACAGGCGCAGGGAGAGGCATAAGGCAAGAAGAAAAGCCTGCTCCCAACAAGAGGCACGGGAGAGGTTGGTGGAACCGCAAGTAGTAGGAGAAGATAATGGAATTGCGAAAACTATAATCAACCTTACAGATACCGACCTCAACAAGGCCGAGAAACAAATACTAGCATTGGGATTATCATACTGCCCGGAGTCCAACTTCGATTATGCTAATACAAGAATGGATGTGTATCCTTTTGTAAGAAAATTAAAATTACAAAAATATTTTGCAATTCATCAAAAAAATGACAATGCAAATCGAGATATGGAATCCGAACCCAACACCACTCAAGAAAAGGACACAACATCGGACATGAAATTACTGGAAACCTTGATGGAATTACAAAATGAAGCGAATTATATCAATCCAGTTGACTCACAGTCAACAGGGAACCCCAATTCAAGCGGCAGCAGTGGAATTGAAACAACTAATGCAATAAGAAAAAAGACACCCTTTAAGAAAAAATCAACATTTAATCCAATATCACCAAGGGATGGAATTGACATTTTTCATGAAAACGTAACAAATGAAATCAAAAAATTAAATTTTATAATCCGAAACAAAAAACGGAAATTGAACTCAAGGAATTGTCAATACAATCAATTGATGTCAAAATTACAAGCAAACAACAACATTGTAATCAGAAACTCTGATAAAGGGGGCAATCTTGTTTTATGGGCCAAAAAAGACTATGTGGAGGAAGCCCTGTCACAATTAAATTACAGATCCTGCTATCGTAAGAGTAATGTATTGGAATTAAAAGCTATTTACAATGACTTTTACGGAAAACTGGTAGCATG
The DNA here is from genome assembly GCA_963921515.1 of Calotriton arnoldi. Taxonomy (NCBI): domain Eukaryota; kingdom Metazoa; phylum Chordata; class Amphibia; order Caudata; family Salamandridae; genus Calotriton; species Calotriton arnoldi. The sequence goes on along the minus strand of CAWUFW010016236.1, from coordinate 268,771 downwards.
GAAAAGTGCAGGACTTCTCACTATGGATGAGTACAAAAATTTATTAAAAAAGAAAATCCCAAATTACCGAACATATATTTCATCCCAAAAATACACAAAAATGCCCAAAAGCCACCAGGAAGACCGATTATTTCGGCACAGGACAGCATACTAGAGAATGTATCGAAATACTTAGACTTTTTTCTGCAAGATTTTGTCCAAACATTGCCTTCATATATCAGAGTTACAAGTGATTTTATTGCAAAACTCAAAGATTTCAAATGGAAAAATAACTATCTCCTAATGACTCTTGATGTGGTGTCTTTATACACCAGTATTAACCATATAGATGGACTAAGAGCCCTCGAACATTATTTTGCCAAAAATAAGACAACTTTGCCTGCACACAATATGATGTTAACCAACATGACTAACTTTTGCTTGAATAACAATGTGTTTTTATTTGACCGCACATATTATCAGCAATTACGCGGTGTGGCAATGGGGGCCCGCTTCTCCCCCAGCTATGCCTGTTTACACATGGGCTGGTGGGAGGAGCTGGTCCTAGGCACCATACACAAGCAGTATATGCAAGAGAATGTGAAATTGTATTTACGTTTTATTGATGACATATTCATTGTGTGGGAGGGCTCTGAATTGAAAGCTACTGAATTTGTTAACACCATTAATCAAAATAACATCAACTTAAATTTTACTCAAACAATCAGTGATAAGAAAATCCACTTCTTAGATGTCGAAATATACCTGGAACTCAATAAATTAGAGACTAGGATATACAGAAAGGAAACAGCTGGGAACTCAGTACTTCATCATTCAAGTTTCCATTCGAGACACTTGGTAGAAAGTATCCCCTATGGGGAAACGCTGCGACTTAAACGAGTGTGCAGCAACCCCAAAGATCTCATTAAAGCACAACAAGAAAGTAAAAAGCACTTCTTAGCTAGGGGTTACTCAACCAAATCAGTAGAAACTGCAATCGCCAAAACAGGGAGTCAGGATAGAAATTGCTTGCTAATACCGAAACCCAAAGTCAGTAATCATGCTGAAGAATCAATGGAAGTAAGACTAATTGTAGCTTACAGTGCCCAACAACAAACAATCAAAAATATCATACAGCGTAATTGGCCCATAGTACAAAGTGATCCAATCATAGGGGCCAATTTACTGCGGAACTTGGGCATTACATATCGCAGAGCTCCATCTATGTGGAATAATCTGGTAAAAAACAGCTTAGAAATCACAGACCAATCCAGTTGGCTGAAACACCGTAAGGGCTTCACCAAATGTAAAAGCTGCAAGGCATGTCAGTTTGGCATCAACAAAAAAACTTATAATACTGCATTCAGTGCAAAAGAGATAGTAATAAACAAACCATTGCACTGTAAAACAGATTATGCCATATACATCTTAGAATGCTCTTGCAAACTCAAATACGTGGGAAGCACCAAACTTCCAGCCAATAAAAGGATTTTACAGCACATGAGGGCAATCACTAATCAGGATCCGACTTACCCTGTAGCAAGACACTTTCAGGAGGTACATAAGAGTAATCTTAAAGATTTTGGATACTACCTAATAGATACGGTGCCTATCAACAGAAGAGGAGGGGATAGAGAGGGGCTTCTCAGAAAATTAGAAACCAGATATATTCTCAATTTGTATAGCAAAGCCCCAGGAGGTTTAAACACCTTAAATCATCCACATATATGTATGCTCCCTACCTCCTCCCCACTAAACATTCATAGCAGATGTTGTAGATATTTTACCCACAATGTTTGGACATTTTGGGTATTTTATCCATTTTATCTATTCATGCACTTTTTTATTATCAAATGTGACTGGACACAAAAAAGACTCTTGCCATACAACAGGGGTCTGTACGTGGAGTAATATATAAAAAAAATTAAGCTGCCTAACCGACCCAACCACGAAAACAGTGGTTTTTTAACCCACCAACACTCTTGTCTTTGCACTTTTGAATCACGGAGAAATCCCGGTGATCGCAATAACAATGGGATCAGTTATTACGGCATTACATTTTTGCACTAGCACTTATTAATAATTGGAAATATGTCAAGATGGAATGGGGGTAGATTCATGCACAAGATACTCCATAGTTGACAGACAAACATATTTGCACTATAGACATACTACATTTAAGCAGAGAAAAAACCCAGTTTATATTTAAGACGCATAAATGGATGAAAACTGTTTTTTACATACTATTTATTGTATTTTCAGAAAAAGCTAATTTTAATAGGTATTTATCATCTATTTATTTATTTATTTATTCATCTATTTATTTGATGATTGTGCAATAACTACAATGCCCGTTTTAGCAGTTGAAGTAAATTCTGTCCTTTTATCTACTGGTTTTACCCTTGTCATTTTAGTATTTATACAGATATTGTAACAGGTATTAAGTAAGGGTAATATCGATATGAAAAGACATGTCACAACAAAATGGTAATAATGGACATTGTAAAACTGTAAGAACCTATGTGAAAGTATGTCTTCCATGCCCATTCCGTTTACACTAATTACCTATGCACTGGTCACTTTAAATAAGATGGGAAAATGTATCGGCGTTGTCATGTGATCAAGGTCCGGCTGGACCGAAACGCGTAATGGCCGATGATTAAAACAACATATTGAAGCACAAACCTGTAGTCCGCGCCTGCTTGAACTGAGGAACTTTTTGGTGTATGAGCTGTGTACCAAGGATATATATATATATATATATATACACACAAGCACACACAAATATACACACACACGTATATATACACACACACATATATATATATACACACACACACATGTATATATGTCATCAGTGATGTTACTGACCCTGTCATGAGTGATGTAATCTGTGAGGTCATAAGCAGTGCATTGCGGGGGCACAAGTTATAGTTAGCTCAGCTAACTATAACTGTTTGATTTCTCTGGTTTTATATGAGTAAAATGTCAGCCTAACTATAATGTCACTGTAACCTTTGTATTTTTCAGTAAATTTCTACGGTGTTTTAAATGGCAATTCCTAACTATATTGTCCCTGTAACCTTTGTTTTTTTCAGTAAATTTCTAAGGTTTTTAAGTGCTAATTCTGAACTAGAATGTCCCTGTAACCTTTGGATTTTTCAGTGAATTTCTAAGGTTTTTTAAATACTAATACTTAACTATAATGTCCTGGAAACCTTTGGTTTTTGCAGTGAATTTCTATGGTTTATTTACGTAGCAAAGGAATTTTCAGACTTGTGGGGAAAGGGGGCGTGCCTCTGACCAGCTCTCAAGAATTCTGCTGTATAAGACTTACAGAAAGTACCAGGAGGGCTTCTTAGTCCCCGAGGTCCCTTAGCATCCAAGAGAACTTCATGCCCCAACAAGTAGTGTGCCAGGAGATGCATTTGCAGACTGGTGGAGAAAGAGGACATGGCCTCCAAAGCTGTCTTAGGAAACTCACTGTGTGGGACTTGCTGGAGGTAACAGGAGGGGTAGGTGGCCCTCAATAGCCAAGGGGACTTCATTACCCAACTAGTATTATGCCAGTGTACAAAAAACAATCAAAAACAAAACAGAAAATCATGTCACCCGGAAATAAAGGAATATCATTGGATAATACACTTTTCAACTAAAACAATAAGAAGAACACACCCATGTATCTGTCTATCTTGAACATTCTTTATGAACAGTTCATAGTGAGCATATCTGAGCAATGCACAATATGTCCCAAGACATTGTCAAGGGGTACACATAAAAAATATTTTTCCGGGACTGCTTCCAAGCTTTACCATCTAAACATACCAAATTAAATGTAGACAAGGGAACCCAATAGTATAGGTCAGGGACCTTGGGTACTAGTATTTTATATGAACAGTGGCCCTTCACAGGAAGGATATGGTTGGAAAATAATATAGAAATGCAATGAGATCTATATTGTGTTGTCCAACTGGACAAAGATATTTAATATTTTAGATATTCACAAAGAAAACAAAACAATGAAGTGGAAACACAAACCCTGCGATAATTAAAATAAGAAAAGAAACTCAGGCATTTCTTAGCGCTTGAAAGAATTCAAAAGATTGTCAAGCACAAATGAGAACAAACACCTTAGCATAATTCAGTGACACATATGACAGTGTCAGGGTGTTAAGGAGTCGACGACGTTATGATCCCATGCACAAGAGTACCGGGATCATCATCAGGACCTGGACAGATATGCCTGAGATTAATACCTGTTAAAGTGAGGAAAAAGGGGGATTGGGGAAGGGGTATAGAAAATTGAAATAGGGGTTAAAATTGAAGAATTGGCGTTTAAAATTAGTCATGCAAAATAGGAGACCAGGGACATTCATGCAGACGTAGTGACGCTTCCTGGTATATATCTCTGGGAGTAGCAGTAGGACATGTTTATAAGCGAGCCCGTTTTGAGAGAAAAAGTTAAAGGACCTTTAAGGGTGGTCTGGCATGATCATAGTATTCACAAATATACAGCTGTGGTGTTGTGCTAGGTGCTGATAGAGTGATAAGGTGAAACGTATCCGTGTGGTGGAAAACAGTGCGTGAAGGCATGCTTACCACTTGCATTAAAGGTTTGTAGTCCCACAGGGGACTCAGAAGAACTAGGAAGGCAAGTGTATGCCAACTATAGAACCTATGAATGGATAATGAAGAAGGGTTAACTGGAGTGCCAGTGAAAAAATATCAGTTATGTGTGGTATGAAAGGAGCGAGTCTTACCACATCCGCGGTCCAATAGATTAAGGTATAAATGAATTGGGCCAAAATGGGCAAACCTGTGAAGAGAATCTGAGGAATCGTGTTGAAGTAATGGGAGCGCTACATGCCCAAATACCCACGTGATGGCCCTATTAACTTACCAATAAGTGGAGAGCCGGGCAGCGTGCGTGATACCTCGGCAGTGGCAACGATATGACCGATGTTGGAGACCGCGAGTGTCCGAGTGAAGTAGCAGCGGGAATCATGTTTTGAGAGATGGCGTCAGTTGTCATGATACCGCGCCGGTCACGTGGGGTTGGTGATAGTGCACAGAGAAGGGGTGAAGGAAGAAGACAAGCAAAGTAATCAGCCATATTGGCAGTGGAAGAAGGTAGACCGCAAAAGCGTATTCAGAAAGGACTCATCACAATGTGATAATGCAAACGTGATTACACTGGCTATAACAGTTCCTGAAAGATTTTTAATATTGCATCCTTTGAGCAATAGTTAGTGTAATACATGTGCCATTGTGAAATCATGAAATGTCATAATATAAGGGCAAATTATAAAACTCCTCCTTTGAGCAATGATGTCTCTAATACAATTTTTACACATCCAAGGGCGAAGTGTGCCACAATGTAATGTGAGGACGAGAGTTAGAAGGGGCGGCCATCTTTGAAATAGGAGAATTGCAAACATGATTAGACTGGCTATGATGGTTCCTGAAAAATGCATAGCATACTTCGAGCAATAATCTGTATAATAAATGTATCAGAGTCAGTTCATAAATTTTCAGCAACTGAGGGCGAATCATAAACCCCATCATTAGAGCAATGATAAATCTAATACATACGCCAGAATCATTGATTAAATTATCATTAGAGCAATGATATATGTAATACATATGCCCGAATCATTGATTAAACATCAGGAATTACATAAAATCCATATCCAAGGGCGAAATGTACCGCAATGTATTGTGAGGATGGAAGACAAGGCCAGTAGAGAGCTAGCAGGTAAGCAAGTAGTGAGAAGAGCGGCCATCTTAGAAGTAGAAAAATAACACGTGAAGTATACTATAATCCATTTTTGGAAAATTGTCAAATACAGTACAACAGCCACGGCGAATCAAAATAAGGAATAACAATTCCATAGTTCAAAGAAAGTAAGAGGTATGCTTATGAGTGAACAAATGTAGAACAAATACGCCAAACAACAGTAAAAACAGGGCCATATTATAGGTTATCCTCTTGGCAATGAGGCAGCTGAGTTAGGTAAAGAAATATAAAAAACATACCAAAGCAATAGTGTAAAAGCAGGAAGAAGGCAACGCAAGGCTGAAGCACCCTGAACTTCAATACCAGCCACAACAACACTGGGGAACGATTCCCTTCAGAGGTCCAATGTCAACTTCCAGATTTGGCTCCACAGTTGCCCTAGATGGTATCATACTGTATGGATTGTGGAGTTGTAGTGAGTGCTGGAGAACAGTCCAAACAGCCCTTTGCACTGCTTCAAAAAATCATAAATTTTTTGGCCATTCATAGTTTTTCTACATTAGCAGGCATTTTTTTATCTTACAAAAAGGGTATCTAATATCTATGTGTTGTTCATTTTATTATCTTCTAATTTATTGGAACACTACTTACATAAAACTTGCCGTACGGTTCCTCTGCAAATGAATACACAGCTAGCTTTTGCCAGTTATCATTATTTACGTTTTCGCTTTTTAAACACAAGTCAACAGTCTGTGTTTGAATCTTCTAGTGAGTGTGTCGACAATATATACAAACATACTCTAGTTTTTGAGACCATACAGTGTTACATTTTGTAATCTCTTCTTCAAAACTATCAACTGTATTATCTGTGTCCTGTTCTGCAACTCCTCCTCTTAACAACTCTTCATTTTCCCTAGAATCCTGCTGAGGACCAAAGAAATGAAACTGCACATCATAACCAACCTCTTCTACATCTGCCACAGTACCAAACAAAAGTGCTCCATTCATTTCTCCAAAACATAAGGCAGGAGTTTTCACATAGTACAGCCTCCTAACTAAAGTTTGCATTGTTGAGTGGTGTACAACTAACATCCTGAAATGATGAAAGGTGCTTTGGCACACTTTGTTTCATAACAAAGCAAGTGAGTGTCCCTGCAAATTTGTATGCTTTCCAATCTTGCAAGGATCCAATCCTTATAAAGTACTTATTTTGTGTTTTAAACTTCACCTTGGAAAGATATGTAGAAATGTCATTAATATATCAATGGATTGCTACAATTCCATTTATATGCAGGCACCTGACTCCACCTTCCTTGTACCTGTACTCCAATACCTTGTTCTAGATTTGTAGATACCATCACCTCTTTCGCTATAGGATTGCCAGTCTTCATTTCATAACATTGTACTCCGTAATCAATAGCATGAACTAATCTATTATCCTGGAGATAGCATTCTTCATTAAAGAAATACTCTGTACTAGAACTATGTATGTATTCTCCACTTAAAACTGCACAAAAGTTACTTGTATTCACTAATCTTTTTTTCTGGTTTTGTTTCCTCATGCACAACACCATTTTGTCAAGAGTCTTCATTCTATTTATAATCAAAATAAAAAGCTTCCTCTTCAAAGCAAAGGCCTTATCAACTACTCTCTCAGCTCGTTCTTTCTGCTTCAGTGCCTCTCTCCTTCTTCTATACTTCTTCATATTTCTCAGTAGGTTTATAACTACTGTACTACAAATCATCCTGGCTCTGATTTCCTTACACTGCTTCTGTCTCCTAGTTATGGTGTGTCCATCTTTGTTACAATCTTTCCTGTTCTTGTTATATAGATTTTATCCACTGTTATTCTTTCTCATCGCCACTTTTTCTTCATTTTGCCCCGTTTATGTCTCAGTTCTGCATAGATACTGCAGGTACTTCTGTTCCTTTTTCCTCCGAGCTTTTGCAGACGTTCTGTCTGAATAATATAAAACAGTTTTATGATATGTTGCAGTTTTAAATCTACAAATCAACCTACCTACATAACTACAAGCACTTACTTCAATGTACAAATCCCAAAACAAAACACAAAAATTAATTTATTACTCACCTTTTAATATTATAGCACCTTCACCTACAACACAGCTGCACCATATCTCAGTTCTCACTTATACACTCTAAAAGACCACTTTATCCCTTTTGTACTCATTTTTAAAATTAACATCAAACAAAAATGTAAAAGTATACATAGGGCCTGATTCTGATGCGGTTAGGAAGGCCTCCTAATGGCATTTGCTCCTTCCAAATCGGATCGGGAACGTGTCTTCCCGACCCAGGGCCCAATTATGATGCGGTTAGGAACATATGCTCCCATTGAAGTCAATGGGAGTCCAACCAAATCGTATCTGGAAGCATCCGGATGCATCGTACTCCGTCGGTCGGACTCTCCCGATCCGAGTGGGTCAGAAACCATTTCCAAACCGATTCGGTCGGGAAGCTTTCCAACCCGCATCAGAATCAGGCCCAGTGTCTTAATATTGTAAATCTAAAAACACAACATAAGAGCTAAATGGGATGCCACAAACAATTCTCTAGGCAAATGTGACTTATGTAATGGCGGACCACAAGATCTGTATCATGTATTACTAATTTGTCCTAACCTGATATTGTTAGAGGCTCGGCGTCGATATATAAAGCCAATCCGATTAAGACATAGGGCCCGATTCTGATGCGGGTTGGAAAAGCTTCCCGACCGAGGGCCTGATTCTGATGCGGTTAGGAAGGCCTCCTAACGGCATTTGCTCCTTCCAAATCGGATCGGGAACGTGTCTTCCCGACCGAGGGCCCAATTCTGATGCGGTTAGGAACAAATGTTCCCATTGAAGTCAATGGGAGTTCAACCAAATCGTATCTGGAAGCATCCGGATGCATCCTACTCCGCCGGTCGGACTTTCCCGATCCGAGTGGGTCGGAAACCATTTCCCAACCGATTCGGTCGGGAAGCTTTTCCAACCCGCATCAGAATCGGGCCCATAATGCTATTTTAGCTCAAGATCTAATCACGGTGTGTCAGTCTCCCCCTAATGAATTTGTTTGTTACAACTTGTTCAAGTTATTAAAGAGTTTCTTAAAGTTATTTTAAAGAAAAAGTGCTCAAATCTAATGGTTTTAACTATTGTAAGTTGTTTGTGCGGACCACCAACTATTATTACTTGTCCTTCCTTATAAAGAGCTTTTAAAATGTTTTTAATAACATAATCTAATATATTCTATTTTATGTATTTGTATTTGTTGAGGTCTGAATCAAATAAAATTATTTGATTTGAACATAAGAGCTATTGCTGTGCCTCTCTACCACTGTGTCACTGGTAGATTTAGTGTTTCAATACTTTTCTACTTAGAAGTGTCAGATTTAAATTTTGAGAAACTCTGCATATAAAAATCTGCACATTAATCTGTATCACAGCATGTAGCTCACTAATTCTTCTGGGTACATGCAAAGAGTGTGTGTGACAGGTTACATATATAATTCACCACATGGTATCTAAAAGAGTACATATTTCTCTCTAAAACTTGTAAATACATGTGTTTCTGGTTGAGTACAACAATTCTCCCCGTATGATTAGATGAGTGCATAGATAGTGCCTAGGTGATTCCCTCAGAATATAGGTAGTGCCTGCATGATTCCCTGAGTATGTACGAACTACATCAGCGATTCTATTTCTGCATGGCTAGTGCCTGTGTATTCACATACCGATACAAAAGGGGATGATGGACGGAACGCTTGAGCCAATCAAACACTCACCCCCAGTCAACTGATCTGGGTTTAATCCATCATCATTCTTTAGCTCACTCCACCACCCCAGTTCAGACATGGCCATATGCAAATCAGTCTGACCCTGTGCCTCATGGGAACAGTCCAGCCCGAACTGCCAAGCCATGTCTTCCCTGGAACGGAAACAAGCATCCTAGGACCGGTTTCTGGCATTCCAGCCGTCATCAGCCAGGCTTGCTTGAATCCAGTGGCAAAGTGAGCAAGGGACCCACGTCTGGGCATACCCCCGCCAACTTAGGGCGAACAAAGCGATACAAAAGGGGATGATGGACGTATTCACATAGCTATATTGCCACTATCTGGGTGATTGGATGAACGGATAGGTGTTGTCTACGTAGTTCAATGAGTACATAATTAGTGCCTGTGTGATCGGAAGAGTGCATGTGTAGTACCTGGGTGATTGAATAAGTCTAGATATCACACTTGATACATAATTGCATACATGCCTCTCTAAGAGTATACATTGCTCTGTTACTCAGCGTACACATGGAGCAGTAAATTTCTAAAAATGAAAACAACAATTCTCACCTTTTGAAAGCACAAAACCTTTTCTTTATGGAATACCTACATCATTTTGCAAATATTTCTTGTGTCTTTAAAACATATATTCAGCATTTCTCAAAGAAAAGTTACATGACAAGTGACGCTAGCACACAAACTCTCAAAAGACATTCTGCAATATTAACCCTCCACAATTTTAAACAGAGCATATTGGTAAAAAATGCAACACCCTCACTATATGCATGAAATGTTCAACAGCCTTGAAGAACATATATGTGATTTCATATTAGATATACACCTTCAGGTCATCTTTCTAAAAATATATAGTTCTCTGCATCTTTAAGTAAACTCAAAAGTCTCATCGTACATTTAGCTATCTGCAACCAGAAAAACCACATCTAAACATATGCAAACTGGTCATATAAGTTAAAAACCACATTGACATACACTTCCTAATACATACCTAACAAGTGTCACAACTTTATACTCTATATACAGGCACAACACATTTACTTATGTTTATTCATGACTACGCTACTCCTTTTTAATAATGTGACTAAAACTACTACAGTTCCCAGAATGCAAATGACATAGATCTGTCTGTTCTGCACAATATGCTTAGACATTTAAAACAGTGTCATTTTTAAAGGCATTACTCATGGTAACTTTCAACAGTACTAACATGTTAAACACATACCCTCTGCCAGAAACAGTTCACCTGATATATTTTTTCATATCACTGTGTTACTCCTTTTAATCAAACTCCCATATACATCTTCATTTCTAATATACATTTTTTAAATAGTTATAAAGTTATATACATCCCACCGAATTGAGTTTGTAGATTATTTTGTTGTTTTAGCTCTTTCTGGATAGTTTTGACACTGTTAAGATTTGTAAAACTAAGCACAAGAATGGTACACCATTCTCATAGAAAGCGCCTATAAAATGGCATCCTCTTCAACTTTCCACTCTATGATCATGAAAAAGGCAGCTAATTAAATTGTGTCTTTGATTTTAGACTACTGCGTCTCCACTTGTGAATGGTTAGCACCTGTTACTTTTCCCCTATCTTTCAAAATGAGGTTCCTGTCTCCACATGTTCGTGATGTTTTCGCAATAATCGCGGGGAAATCGCAAAAAGAAATGTGAGTCCAAACCCATATTTAGCTTCAGGTTTTTCAAATTTATATACTAAACAACAGTTTGTTACATAGTCTTGAGCCAGGAATTAAAGTTTGCCATTACTTAAATTGTGTCATAACCCCTCAACTATAAAAAGAAAATGTTCTGTCTCTTTAACACCCTTCCCCCAATCCACTCTTAGCTCAGTGTACCTAGCAACCCAGTGGAACCAGTAGGTCACAAATTCACAGCACATTCTAGAAGGAACATGCTACTTCCATATGAGATACAGCAGGTGTGGTTTACTCCACAGATTCAAAAGCATATCCATGTCTGTATTCCATTTATTTTTTTAAACAACAGCCAATAATAGGACTTCTTGCTAAGACATCCAACACACTACCTAATTTTATTCACTTTCATGCTGACAGCATCTAACGAAATATATAATTAAAAAAAAAAAACTTTTTAAGTACTTTTTTTCATTTGTAAAACTACCTCATTCAGCTACAGCCTTCTCCTGACTGCTATTGCTCCTTCACTTCAAAATGCTTAGAGTGTGGGTTGTGGGCCACAGCTATGTCTATTGGGCTAAAGAGGCCGCAAGAAAAAAGAGGTATAAACAATGACTTGGGTTTGCCAAATGTGAAGATTACTTGGTTTGGCCAGAGAGGGTTAATGTTTCATCAGTTGCAGGCTTTGGTTAAATCCATTGTTGATTGCCGAACTCCTCACCTCATGATTGTGCACTGTGGTGGCAATGACCAGGCACATTGACTGGGGTAGGGGGGCTAGAAATCCTAATGAAAGATACCTTTGCACAACCGATGTTGCTTTTCCCTCACATAGCCTTGGAGTACTCTAATATATGCCAAAAACAGAAATGGAAGTGGTCAAATAAATTCTAGCCAGAGATTGACAAAGCCAGGAAACATGTTAATAAAACGGCTTCTGCATTCCTCAGAGACCATTGCATGGACTGTATCTATAACAACAATCTGCGTTTTGACATGCATGCAATTTTTAGAAATGATGGAGTGCACTTTACAGGCGAAGGCAACAGTGTATTTCTAAGTTACCTGAAACTCGGCATCCAGTCTTATTTGGAGCTTTCATATAAACACAATCAACACAAAGGCTCTTGTCAGAGCCACCCTAGTTCCTTAAATATTGTAAATTTTCTTTTAAGGGATCCTTGTTTTTAGTTTTTGTGAATCTTTATGATGATGTCGCGATGGTCATGGAGACATCGCGAGAACGAAAAACAAAAGCAGACATTCAACGGCCCCCAGCAAAACCAAAACTATTAACCAAAAAATCCATTGAAAACATTGCGCTACACATATTACTATATACATGCTTCTTTGAACACATGTTTAAACTCATGTGTTAGTACTAAGTAAAATCCATCTTTGAGACCTATTTTCCCTTTTTGCAGTTATTCCGGATGTCCGTTCATCATCTCCTTGTGTTTGCTTTGCTCGCCCTAAGTTGGCAGGGTATGCCCAGACGTGGGTCCCTTGCTCACTTTGCTACTGGATTCAAGCTAGCCTGGCTGATGAGGGGTGTTACCCCGAAACCGGTCCCAGGATGCCTGTTTCCGGTTCAGAGAAGATCTGGCTTGGCAGTTCGGGCTGGACTGTCCCCATGAGGCACAGGGTCAAGACTGATTTGCATATAGCTGGGTCTGAACTGAGGTGGCGAAGTGAGCTAAAGAACCCAGATCTGTGACTGGGGTGAGTTTCTGAAAAGTTTCAGCACTCCGTCCATCATCTCCTTGTGTTTGGCGACGTTGCCGTTAACCATGACACTATGACACTTTTCTTGGAAAATTTCATGAAGATGGGTCTAATGACACCAAAGTTATTGCCAAGTCAAAAAATGCTTTTCCTAAGGTTTATAGGGACGCGATAGTTAGGAAATAGAATTAAAAAACCCAAGAAATTCACGGTAAAAAATAAGGTTACAGGGACATTAAAGTTAGGCTCAGATTTAACTCGTACCAAGCCATAGAAATTCAGCAGTTATAGTTACTTGAGCTAACTATAACGTGCGCCCCAGCAATGCAGTGCTTATGAATCACATATTGCATCACTCATGACATCACTCATGACATGGTCAGTGACATCACTGATGACATCACTGAGGATATCTCAAATGACATCACTCATGACATCATCCTGCGAGTGTAAGTATTTCATAAACGTTTCTGATACTTAATGATATATACTAAGCTACATCATAAGTTAAATTACTAATCTTTCTGCACTAATAATTAGTCATACTGTGTCTTACATTTCTCATTTGAGTGGCTGTGTGACTGTCTGTATCAGTGTGTGAGTAGATGTCTGAGTGGATGTATGGGTGAGTGGGTGGATGTGTGAGTGGCTGTACGGATGTGTTAGTGGGTATGTGAGTAGCTGAATGGGTGAGTGAGTGGCTGTGTGAGTGACAGTATTGGAGAGTGAGTGGGTGTGTGAGTGGCTGTATGGGTGAGTTAGTGGCTGTGTGAGTGGCTGCATAGGTGTATGAGTAGGTACATGAGTGGCTGTATGGATCACTGAGTGGCTGTATGGCTGAGGAAGTGGGTATGTGAGTGGATTTATGTTTGAGTGAAAAGCTGTTTGAGAGTGTTTTATGGATGTGTGAATGGGTGGGTAAGTGGTTCTGTGGGTGTTTGCATGGTTTTATGAGTGAGTGGCTGTGTCAATGGCTATATGGGTAAGTGAGTTGGTGTATGAGTAGCTGTATTGGTGTGTGAATGGCTGTGTGAGTGGGTGTGTGGGTGAGTGAGTGGCTGTGTTAGTACCAGCATGGCGAGTGAGTGGCTGTGTGAATTTCTGTATGAGTGATTGAGTGGGTGTATGAGGGGTTGTAAGGGTGTATGAGTGGGTGTCTAAGTGTCTATATGTCTGAATGTCTGTATGACTGGATGTGTGAGTGGCTGTATTGGTGAGTGAGTAGATACATGAGTGGCTGTATGGGTGAGTAGGTGTGTGAGTGGCTGTATGAGTGAGTAAATGTGTGAGTGACTTTATGGATGTGTGAGTACTGGTATGGGTCTGTGAATGGGTATGTGAGGGGTTGTGTGGCATTGGGAGTGAGTATATGAGAGGTTCTATGGGGTGTGAGTGAGTGTCTAAGTGGTTCTGTGGATGATGTCATCAGTTATATCATCAGTGATGTCATTTGAGATGTCATCAGTGATGTCACTGACCATGTTATGAGTGATGTAATATGTGAGGTCATAAGCAGTGCATTGCGGGGAAATAAGTTATAGTTAGCTCAGGTAACTATAACTGCTGAATTTCTATGGTTTTGTACGAGTGAAATCTGAGCCTAACTATAATGTCCCTGTAACCTTTGTTTTTTTCAGTGAATTTCTTAGGTTTCGTTAATTCTATTTCCTAACTATAACGTCCCTGTAAGCTTTGGTTTTTAAGTGAATATCTAATTTTTAAAAATTCTAATTCCTAACTATAATGTCCCTGTAGCCTTTTTTTTAAAAGTGAATTTCTATGTTTTTTTTAAGTAGTACTCATGTTTGAGGAGTGATGGAGAAAGGAGGCGAGCTTCCAACTAGCTCTCAGGAATCCCACTGTGTATGACTTAAAGAACGTACCAGGAGGGCTTCTTGGCCCCCAAGGTCCCTCAGGAGTGAAATGTACCTCCTGGTGTTCTACTGGTTGGGGGAAGAAGTCCACTTTAGTCCTGAGGCCATCAGGAGTAAAGTGGAATCAATTCCCCAAACAGTAGTGCACCAGGAGGAGCGTTTGTAGAGAGGTGGAGAAAGGGGGCATGGCATCCAAGTCCTCTCAGCAATCCCACTGTGTGGGACTTACTGGAGGCAACAGGAGGGATTTCTGGACACCAATGACCCTTAGCATCTAAGGAGACTTCATCTCCCGACCACCACTGTGCCAGTACTTGCCGGAGGTTTTTTCTGCTTTAATTTTTTTTTTTAAGGAGCGAGGGATGTGTGGTTCCCTTTGCTGGGCCATTTTTTGGCCCCAGGGACTCCATCCCCTGGGGCCAGTCCTTTTTTCAATGGGTGAGGGGGGCTGCGTGGCCCATCCCCCGGGCCAATTTCGGCCCTGGGGACCCCATGCCCTGGGACGCGGCCTTTTCTTTTTATATATATATATATATATAATTTCTAGAGAGAAGGGCCCAGCAGACCCTCTCTCGGGCTGATTTCAGTGCCAGGAACCGCAACCCCCAGGGCCCGACCTTTTTTTATTTACTTTTTTGTTACAAGTAATGGGAGGCAGTCCGTGTGGCCCCCCTCTTGGGCCGATTAAAGAGGGACCCCATCCCTCAGGGCCCAGCCTGTAGTGTGGGTGCCCTGGTCCCACCCAGGGCACCCACTGCCTTTGATGGGGACCACAGGACATTGCTGGAGCCAGCCCTGGGGGTGAAAGTCCCCCGGGCCAGTTAGGGCACCACAAGGGGGGCTGTGCGGCCCCCTCCTTTGTTCAAATTTGCAAAGGGGAGGTGGTGGTCCCCGGGGCCCACAACCAACCCCCTGCATATATATGATTTGAGCCCCGGGGAGGTGGTGGTCCCCGGGGTTGCAGGGGAGCCTATCACCCTCCCACATTTCTATTAGTGATTGCCCGGGGAAGTGGTGGTCCCCAGGGCTGCGGAGGGCCACATGGGCCCCCCACATTTCTATTTATCATCTATTGCTCTGGGGAGGTAACAGTCCCCAGGGCTGTGGGGGAGGGCCTAGTGAGGGTTATAAGCATTTTTTTTATTTTGTCACGGATCTGTGGCAAAATAAAAAAAAACAATGGGCAGACTCCCATCCATCTTTTTCATTAAGCCCCTGGGTGGGTCAAATCCCGGGGGTATTTTTTATAATAATGAGGGGGGTGTCCATGTGACAGGCCCATGCCCTGGGGACCACCACCTCCCTGGAGCAAACATATGTGAACGGATGCAGAGGAGGCCCTGATGGCCTCCCCCGCAGCCTCAGCATCCGCCACCTCCATGGGGCTTTATCTATAATGAAAGTGGGGGCAGTGTCAACCCCCACACCGCCCCGGGCGCCGCCACCTCCCTGGTGCTCGAAACATAAATAATGTGGGGGGCTTTGTAGACCCCCCCGCAGCCACAAGGACAACCACCTCCCTGGGGCTTTCACTTTCAATAATGGGGGGGCACGTGGACCCCCTAACCCCGGGGAGTACCACCTCCCCATGCTTTATTTAAAATAAATGCGGGGGCCTCCATAAAGTGAAATTCATACCCCAACTACCCCTCCTGTTACCATCAGTAAGTCCCAAGCAGCAGGATTGCTAAGAGGTCTTCAGAGGCCACTCCCCCTTTCTCCACCACTCTGCAAATGTGCCTCCTGGTGCACTACTGATTGGGGGACAAAGTCCACTTTACTCCTGAGGGACCTTGGGGGCCAAGAAGCCTTCCTTGTTCCTCCTATAAGTTCTACACAGCAGGATTCCTGAGAGATGGTCGGAGGCCCAGACCCCTTTCTCCACCACTCTGCAAACGCGACTACTTCCTAAAGAGCCATAGAAAATCACTGAAAAAAACAAAGTTACAGGGTTGTTTAAGTTAGGAATTAGCATTTAAAAAAACCTTAGAAATTCACTGAAAAAAACC
The DNA here is from genome assembly GCA_963921515.1 of Calotriton arnoldi. Lineage (NCBI taxonomy): Eukaryota > Metazoa > Chordata > Amphibia > Caudata > Salamandridae > Calotriton > Calotriton arnoldi. The sequence goes on along the minus strand of CAWUFW010016236.1, from coordinate 251,990 downwards.
AAAGGTTACCGGGACGTTATAGTTAGGCTCAGATTTCACTCATACAAAGCTAGTGAAATTTAGCAGTTATAGTTAACTGAGCTGTCTGTGAATGGGTTTGTGAATGTTTGTGTGGGAGGGGTCTATGAAAAGTTCTATGGGGGTGTGAGTTGGTGCATCAGTGATTATGTGGATGATGTTTTCAGTGATGTCATCAGCTAACTACAAATCTGAGCCTAACTATAACATTCCTGTAACCGTTGTCTTTTTCAGTGATTTTCTAAGGTTTTTAAATGCTAATCCCTCACTATAACATCCCTGTAACCTTTGTTACTATATATATATATATATATATATATAATATATATATATATATATATATATTATATATATATATATATATTATATATATATATATATATATATATATATATATATATATATATATATATATATATATATATATATATATATATTCACTGAAAAAACCGTAGGTTTCAAGGACATTATAGTTAGAAATTAGCATTTAAAAAACCTTAGAAATTCACTGAAAAAACCATAGGTTTCAGGGACGTTATAGTTATTTGGACATTTCACTCGTACAAAACCAGAGAAATTCAGGCGTTATACTTAGTTGGGCTAACTATAACTCATGCCCCCGCAATGCACTGCTGATGACGTTACATATTACATCACTCATCACATGGTCAGTGACATCACTGATGACATCACTGATGACATCTCAAATGACATCACTGATGACATCACGGATGACATCATCCAGTGACTGTGAATTTGTTTACAGTTTAAATATGTATTATATATATGCCAAGGTGTATTGAAGAATGAGTGGGTGTATGAGTGTCTGGATGGAGGATTTAGTAGGTGCGTGACTGAGTGTATAAGTGAGTAATTAAACGTGTCTTACTGAATGCATGGGTTAGTGACTAAACTGTGTGAATGTCTGTATCAGTCTGTCAGTTGGTGTGTAAGCAGTTGCATGGGTTGGTGAATATGTAAACGAGTGTCTATATGGATTGATGATTGGTTGTCTGAGTATCTGTATGGATGCGGGGGTGTCTGTGTGTGTGGGTGGGGGGTGTGTGACTCTGTGCATAGATGTGTGAGTGGGTCATTCACTGGGTATATGGGTTTAAGAGTGCATCTGTGAAGGTCTGTATGGGTGGGTGAGTGTTTGTATGGGTGTGTTGGTGAGTAAATGGATATCTCAGTAGTGTAAGTACTCATGTGTAAGTATCTACATATGTAAAAGACAGTATATGTGAGTGTCGGAATATATAAATCTCTATATATGATAGTGAGTGATTGTGAGATTGACTGTATGTTTAACTCTGTTCTTGTGTCAGTGATTGTATAAGACAATAAGTATGTGTTAGTATCTGCATGAATAAGTGAAGTGGTGTGTGTATAACTGTATAGGTGAGTAGTGATTGATTTTTTGCAAGACTGACTAGGTGTGTGAGTAGCTCTATGGGTGTGTGGCGGTGTGTGAGTATCTGTATAGGTGTATGATGGCATATTTCAATACCTATATTGATGAGTGACTGTGTGTATGAGTCACTGTATGGGTAAGTGGATGTGTGTGTAGACCTATGGATCAGTGAGTGGGTATGTACTAACTGGTATTAGTGTGTCTATTGTTTAGAGAATAGTAGTCTGTATTTTAGAGGGGTGTTTCAAAGGTTATATTAGGGTGTGAGGAAGTGCATCAGATGATCACGTGGATGATGTCATCAGTGATGTCATTTGAGATGTCATCAGTGATGTCATCAGTGATGTCATCAGTGATGTCACTGACCATGTGATGAGTGATGTAATATGTAACGTCATCAGCAGTGCATTGCGGGGCGTGAGTTGTAGTTAGCCCAACTAACTATAACGCCTGAATTTCTCTGGTTTTGTACGAGTGAAATGTCCAAATAACTATAACGTCCCTGAAACCTATGGTTTTTTCAGTGAATTTCTAAGGTTTTTTAAATGCTAATTTCTAACTATAACGTCCCTGAAACCTATGGTTTGTTCAGTGAATTTCAAAGGTTTTTTAAATGCTAATTTCTAACTATAACGTCCCTGAAACCTGTGTTTTTTTTAGTGATTTTCAAAGGTTTTTTAAATGCTAATTTCTAACTATAACATCCCTGAAACCTATGGTTTTTTCAGTGAATTTCAAAGGTTTTTTAAATGCTAATTTCTAAGTATAATGTGCCTCAATCCTATGGTTTTTTTATTGACTACATATATACATATATATATATTTTTTTTAATTTGAATAATTTATACTTAGGAAAACTATATATATACACATTTTTTTTTTATTATTATGCAGACATTGCGCACCCTTCGCGCACCCTACATGAAGGGTGCGCGCGTAGCCTTTTTAGAAGTCGCTCGGGGGTCGCGACTTCTGCGTAATTTGTAAAGTATGAAATATCTTTTAATTAATTATGAATAAAAGTTTTGCATTAAGTGTTTGTCTAAATTAATTTACAAAAGTATTTTTAAACTATTATTTTCAATATAATCTGTTTGAAAGTAATTTTGCTATATAAGCGACGTATACGCATAGTGTGCGCGACCCCTCCCCGCACGTATTGCCGTGATCGCGCCAGGGCGAAAAAAAGGTGCATGCCAGAAAAGTTAGTTGCATTATTTGCAAGAGAGTGCTGTCTAGAGGATCCGAAAAGAAGTATTCGTGCGGTACTAGCAGCATGAAGAAGCATTTGGAGACGATACACCCGGTACACCTGGCAAGAGAGGAGAGCAGAAGAGAGTTGAATGCTGCTGCCCAACATGATCGCAATGCTCCATCTACATCAGCACAGGTTCCACCTGCTCCAAGTCCCCACATTCTTCCAGAATTTTTAAATGCAGCAGTTAGTTGCATTAAGTGCGACACCAAACTGTGTATTGGTGAGCAGTGTGTGGACGTTATCTCTGCTGCTCTAAAAGCACATAAATGTTAATTTTTCTTTTTAGAATGTGCTTTTGTTTTTGTTAGAGAGATCGTTTCCTGATCTTCATTTTTGTCTGTTGCTTTTAAAATAAAAAACACACAAAAAAAGTTTAAAAAGTTAAAAAATAAAAAAATAAATTTAAATTGTTCAGAAAAAAAAGAAAAAAAGGTTCTTACGGAACCACCTCTACTGGTTAAAAAAAGAAAAATTACTAAGGGACTGATGATTAGAGTACTGCAAGGAGAGTGCGTGGTGAATTTATAAGTGCTGGAGTATTGGCGGAGTGTTTGGATTAGTACATGGTAGTGGCTGGGTGACTGGAGGAGTGCACGGGGAGTGACAGAGTGATTGCTGGACTGCATGGGTACTACTAGGGGAATTGAAGGAGCGAATGAGAAGTGTGTAAGCGGTTAGAGAACTGCATGAGTAGTGCATAGGGGATTGCAACTGTGCATGTGTTTGTGACTGGGTCATTGCATGAGTACATGGGTACTGAGTGGATGATTAGAGTACTGCAAGGAGACTGTGTGGTAAATTTATAAGTGCTTGGGTATTGGCGGAGTGTTTGGATTAGTACATGGTAGTGGCTGGATGACTGGAGGAGTGCATGGGGAGTGACAGAGTGATTGCTGGAGTGCATGGGTACTACCAGGGGAATTGAAGGAGCGAATGAGAAGTGTGTAAGTGGTGAGAGGACTGCATGAGTACTGCATAGGGGATTGCAGAAGTGCATATGTTTGTGACTGGGTCTTTGCATGAGTACATGGGAACTGAGTGGATGATTAGAGTACCGCAAGGAGACTGTGTGGTGAATTTATAAGTTCTTGGGTATTGGCGGAGTGTTTGGATTAGTACATGATAGTGGCTGGGTGACTGGAGGAGTGCATGAGAAGTGAGAGGGTGATTGCTGGACTGTATGGGTACTACCAGGGGAATTGAAGGAGTGAATGAGAAGTGTGTAAGTGGTTAGAGGACTGCATGAGTAGTGCATAGGGGATTGCAGCAGTGCATGTGTTTGTGACTGGGTCTTTGCATGAGTACATGGGTACTGAGTGGATGATTAGAGTACCACAAAGAGAGTGCATGGTGAATGTATAAGTGCTTGGATATTGGCAGAGTGATTGGATTAGTACATGGTAGTGGCTGGGTGACTGGAGGAGTGCACGGGAAGTGAGAGGGTGATTGCTGGACTGGTTGGGTACTACCAGGGAAATTGAAGGACCGAATGAGAAGTGTGTAAGTGGTTAGAGGACTGCATGAGTAGTGCATAGAGGATTGCAGCAGTGCATGTGTTTGTGACTGGGTCATTGCATGAGTACATGGGTACTGAGTGGATGATTACAGTACCACAAGGAGAGTGTGTGGTGAATTTAAAAGTGCTTGGGTATTGGCGGAGTGTTTGTATTAGTACATGGTAGTGGCTGGGTGACTGGAGGAGTGCACGGGGAGTTACAGAGTAATTGCTGGACTGTATGGGTGCTACCAGGGGAATTGAAGGAGCGAATGAGAAGTGTGTAAGTGGTTAGAGGACTGCATGAGTAGTGCATAGGGGATTGCAGCAGTGCATGTGTTTGTGACTGGGTCTTTGCATGAGTACATGGGTACTGAGTGGATGATTAGAGTACTGCAAGGAGAGTGCGTAGTGAATTTATAAGTGCTTGGGTATTGGCGGAGTGTTTGTATTAGTACATGGTAGTGGCTGGGTGACTGGAGGAGTGCACAGGGGGTGACAGAGTGATTGCTGGACTGTATGGGTACTACCAGGGGAAATGAAGGAGCGAATGAGAAGTGTGTAAGTGGTTAGAGGACTGCATGAGTAGTGCATAGGGGATTGCAGCAGTGCATGTGTTTGTGACTGGGTCTTTGCATGAGTACATGGGTACTGAGTGGATGATTAGAGTACCGCAAGGAGAGTGCGTGGAGAATTTATAAGTGCTTGGGTATTGGCGGAGTGATTAGATAAGGACATGGTACTGGCTGGGTGATTGGAGGAGTGCACAGGGAGTGACAGTGTGATTGCTGGACTGCATGGGTACTACCTGGGTAATTGGAGGAGTGAATCAGTAGTGTGTAGGTGGTTAGAGGACTGCATGGATAGTGCACATGTGATTCTAGCACTGCATGTGTTAGTGCCTGGGTCATTGCATGAGTACATGGATAGTGACTGGATGTTTACAGTGCTGCAAGGAGAGTGCATGGTGAGTTTATAAGTGCTTGGGTTTTGGCAGAGTGATTGGATAAGGGCATGGGACTGGCTGGGTAATATGAGGAGTGCATAGGTAGTAACAGGGTGGTTACTAAACTATATAGGTAGCCTCAAAGGACTGTAGAAGTGCATGAGTTAGTGCCTGGGTAATTGCATGAGTACATGGGTAGTGACTGGATGATTAGAGTACTGCAAGGAGAGTGCATGGTGAATTTATAAGTGCTTGGGTTTTGCCGGAATAATTAGATAAGGACATGGGACTGTCTGGGTGATTGGAGGAATGCACAGGGAGTGACAGTGTGATTTCTGGACTGCATGGGTACTACCTTGGTAATTGGAGGAGTGAATCAGTAGTGTGTAGGTGGCTAGAGGACTGCATGGATAGTGCACATGTGATTGCAGCATTGCATGTGTTAGTGCCTGGGTAATTGCATGAGTACATGGATAGTGACTGGATACCTAGAGTGCTGCAAGGAGAGTATATGGTGAATTTATAAGTGCTTGGGTTTTGGCAGAGTGATTGGATAACGACAGGGGACTGGCTGGGTAATTGGAGGAGTGCATAGGTAGTAACAGGAAGATTACTAAACTGTATAGGTAGCACTCAAAGTATTGTAGCATTGTATGTGTTAGTGCCTGGGTCATTGCACAAGTACATGGATAGTGACTAGATACTTAGAGTGCTGCAAGGAGAGTGCATGGTGAATTTATAAGTGCTTGGGTTCTGGCGGAGTGATTGGATAACGACAGGGGACTGGCTGGGTAATTGGAGGAGTGCACGGAGAGTGACAGTGTGATTGCTGGACTGCATGGTTAGTACCTGGGTAATTGGAGGAGTGAATCAGTAGTGTGTAGGTGGTTAGAGGACTGCATGGATAGTGCACATGTGATTCTAGCACTGCATGTGTTAGTGCCTGGGTCATTGCATGAGTACATGGATAGTGACTGGGTATTTACAGTGCTGCAAGGAGAGTGCATGGTGAGTTTATAAGTGCTTGGGTTTTGGCAGAGTGATTGGATAAAGACATGGGACTGGCTGGGTAATTGGAGGAGTGCATAGGTAGTAACAGGGAGATTACTAAACTGTATAGGTAGCAGTCAAAGGATTGTAGAAGTGCATGTGTTAGTGCCTGGGTAATTGCATGAGTACATGGGTACTGACTGGATGATTAGACTACTGCAAGGAGAGTGCATGGTGAATGTATAAGTGCTTGGGTTTTGCCGGAATAATTAGATAAGGACATGGGACTGACTAGGTGATTAGAGGAGTGCTTAGGTAGTAACAGGGAGATTACTGAACTGTATAGGTAGCAGTCAAAGGATTGTAGAAGTGCATGAGTTAGTGCCTGGGTAATTGCATGAGTACATGGGTACTGACTGGATGATTAGAGTACTACAAGGAGAGTGCATGGTGAATTTATAAGTGCTTGGGTTTTGGCGGAATGATTAGATAAGGACATGGGACTGTCTGGGTGATTGGAGGAGTGCATAACTAGTAACAGGGAAATTACTGAACTCTATATGTAGTGCTCAAGGGATTGTAGAAGTACATGAGTTAGTGCCTGAGTCATTCCATGAGTACACTAAGCATACATGCAACTGTATAAATAGTATCTGAACACATAGATAACTCATTACATACTATCTAGTTAAGTAGATAAGTCCACCATACCACAAAGGGTAATATATGGTGGTTTATTTTTGAGTTACATCTTGACCATTCAATCTACAAATATGCAACCAATTAACAACACATTTAATGATCTTTTTTAAAACCACATATATCTTCAGCTTTCTGTCTAAAATTATGTGGCATCATTCAACTATACCTTTGCTTAAACTACAAAAAGAAACCTAATTAACAGCACCTTATTTCACCATTCTATCTTTAATTATATGCCATAATTTAACTTTACCTTCTGTACAAACTAATAACAGAAACTTAATTAATAACACCTTATATGATCATATTTCAAACACCACAGTTGTGCTGCATCTTTACCAAAGTATCTATAATTATGCAGTATCATTCAACTATACCTTTGTAGAGAGAAGAAAACATGAAGACTAATAAACTACACCTTAAATGAACATTTTTCAAACTACACATGTGTACTGCATCTTCAACTAACTATCTAAAAATATGTGGCATCCTTCAACTATACCTTTGAACAAACTTAAAAAACAAGCCTAATTAATAACATCAGTAATCATCTTAAAAAATACACATATTACTGTACAGACTCTTTTTTAAACAACATTCAAAAGTCCAATGAAACTAATTCCAATATACATCTCTACATTTAATGATATATTTCAAACAACACAGGTTTAGAATAATGTCAAATCTTTTTTAAATAAACCTCAAAAATGTATAACTCACCTTGCAATTAAATGTGTTGATTGAAAAATCTCACACACTCAGACAGGATTTTCTTTTACACACAATCAATGTAATGCACCAGACTCAGCAAGGTAAAACCAGTAATGGCAAGGTTTCCCTCTCTTTTTCCATACAAATACACATAAGCAACAAATGACATTGCTTCCCAGAGTTTTTTAAATTGTAAAACACAATTCCATTGGTCACAGATAATAACCCTTATCAACTGAATTCTTCACCCCTTCTGCCTAATGTCAGTTTCCATAGTAACAGGTCATGCAACATTCAACTTAACTGACAGGTCACAAGTTCACCACACAATGTTGCAAATGAGAACAGAGGTATGGTTGGCGTTGCAAAACATGACCTTATCCTTTCTGATGTACCTTTCAAATATTTTTACTGACCAATAAGAAACTTTTGAATGTACAATGTTCTGAAACAGCCAATGAAATCTCTACTTTCTTTAAAACAGAATCTTGTCCACCATTTTAGATATCTCTCATTCTACCAACTGACTACCTCAGCTACAGACATCTTTTCATTACCTACAGTCATCACTTCAAGATGCTTTCAGTGTGGATTGTTGGACACAGCTATGTTTTCTGGTTCAAAAGGTATGCTGAACGCAGAGGTATTGACAAAGACCTAGCTTTGCAAAATGTAGACATCAAATGGATTGGACAGAGAGGATTAAAGTGGCATCAATTGATGCCTGTGGTTAAAACCTTTTTGCATCTCCAACCCCCTGACCTCATGATTGTGCACTGTGTTGGCAATGACCTAGGTAGTCGTTTCTTTCCATTGTGGTGTTGGGCAGGAGACCGGAGGAGTGTTTGCAGGCTGGGACTACATCCCTCCGAGTCCTTAGCGCTTGGAGAACGCGCTGAAAAGGACGTGGTCGGCCCGCGGCGCCTGTAGCCGTTTCTTTCTGTTGTGGTGTTGGGCAGGAGACCGGAAGAGTGTTTGCAGGCTGGGACTTCATCCCCCCAGTCCTTAGTGCTTGGAGAACGCGCTGAAAAGGACGTGGTCGGCCCGCTGCGCCTGTAGCCGTTTCTTTCCATTGTGGTGTTGGGCAGGAGATCGGAGGAGTGTTTGCAGGCTGGGACTGCATCCCCCCGAGTCCTTAGTGCTTGGAGAACGCGCTGAAAAGGACGTGGTCGGCCCGCGGCGCCTGTAGCCGTTTCTTTCCGTTGTGGTGTTGGGCAGGAGACCGGAGGAGTGTTTGCAGGCTGGGACTACATCCCCCCAAGTCCTTAGCGCTTGGAGAACGCGCTGAAAAGGACGTGGTCGGCCCGTGGCACGGGACACGCGTGGGGACGTGCCTGGGCAAAGCCCGGGCCAAGGGCGGGCCCGTCCACGCCCGTCGGAGCCCGAGGGAGGCCGGGCTGGGCCACCCCTCGTGACTCTTGGCCAGCAGGTACTCTTTCTCTAATTGTTTAATTTAATAATTTCATCCACTGATACTTGGATATGCCCATGGGGAAGCGAAAGGCCTTCGTGGAGAAACCGGGAGGAGGGAGTGTTGCAACTCTTGACGCTTTTTTAGTCAGAGCGGCGAGCGTCCTCTCACACGAAATTGAACTGACTGAGAGGCGCTTGTCGATGGAGCCACTCCTCCTTGCAAATAGGTCCACCCTCGGAACCACCAACGAGTCCGCCTCCAGTTCTCCGAGGCTCATTGTATTAACTGGTGATGATATCCCTCCTGGGCAATGGGCCACCCCACCCAATATATGTTCCCCCACCACCACCTCTGTTTTAGGGGACATGGGAGATGTGCCCAGTATTAGTGTGGCAAGTGACTCGCCACCAAAGCTGCGGAGGGGTCGTGGTCCTGCTAAATCCAAACAACCAAAAACGATGAGAGGGAATAAACAGGGTATCCCGAGCCAAGACATCTGCCCCCGATATTCAGATTGCTCCACCGCCATCATGTATAGGCTCCCAGACTCGGGACTTAGCTTTGGATGATGTTTTTTGGACTCAAGTCACTAAAGTGATCTCTACTCTCCTGGATCCAATTCTTCTCAAACTGTCTAAGATTGAAGAGAGTTTATTAGACTTGGAGCGTCTTAATGCTGCACCATCTATATTGACGCTACCCCTGACTGACTCACTCGCGGCCAATAATCAGAATGACATTGGCGTTGATGGGGCCAAGTCTGTACCATCCCTTACTTCCCACCCTTTGGGAAGGGACGATTCGGCGGCTTTAGTTCAACACCAAACTGCTAACCATCCGATGGCTCAAAGACCAGCATTGAACGTTTATAGAAATGAGGCTCCTAAATCCCAGCGGATGCCTCGAGGGCCTGGGGAACCGGGAGAGGCTACGCGATCCGTTAGCGTGGAACCTAATTCTGCGGCTAGGCCAGAAATGAGCCTTCATCATCGGCTTCACCTTCCTCCGGATGCTTCTCCCTTAGTGCTGGTACTTGCCAATGTTCCGCCCCTGCAGGATAACCGACAGGAATCAACCATTCAGCTAATGGACAAATGCATACACTGGTTATTGAACCAGTCAATGGACCGGGGCATGGGAAAGATTTATTTAGCCAATAAAATTATTATGGCCAGGAGGGTGAAACGGGTGGGAAACACATTGAACTCATTGACAGGGGATTGTGTAGTGATACACTTTAACAATCCGTACACAGCTGGGCTACTTTTGAGCAACTTTGATTGTTTTAAGACAAGGAATAGCCAGATAATACCATTATCTTTAGATTACTTTTATAAACAGGTCCCAACATTAGAGAGCGAATACCGGGGCTGGTCAAGGATAGGTGATCCCATTTTGCGACACTCAGAGTACTTAACCTCAGCACCCGTAGTTGGCCTTTATAACAGATTTGCCCCTCTTTCTGATTTGGAAGCATGTGATTGACTACCAAATTGCATCCCCATTCGCCCCCCAACAGTGGTTCCTAGTGATACAATTTTACAAAAAGGGAAAACAAATATGTTATTGCTAGCAACTTGGAATGTGGCGGGAATTACCTCAAAAATAGGTAACGAAGAATGGCATAATTATTGGCAAATGATAGACATTGTTTGTTTCCAAGAGACATGGTCTAAGGAACCAGTTTTTTTCCCGGGCTACCGTACTATTCATACTCCTGCAGTCCCTTCAGTGTCCAGAAGAGCTAAAGGAGGTATTTTAACCCTAGTCTCCAATACACTAGCAGCACAAGTAAAACAGGTGGGCTCCAGGAATAACTGCTTTCAAATTCTCCAATTAGACTTTTTACCTGTTGGAGAGTGGCTATTAATACATTTTTATAATAACGAATTCGGAGCAAACATGAAAAGTGTATTGGAGGTTTTGAATGAGGAGCTACGTTTAATTTATCTGGCTAAGCAGAAGGGGAGGCCTAGCCTAATTTGGGTGGGAGATTTTAATACCCATCCGTGTAAGTATGATAATGACATTGTGTGTGGAATAAACGATCTGGAGGGTAATCCCCTTCCACACTTTGTACATAATACTTACGGAGATACGCTTAATAGGCTGCTTTTTACAAGGGACCTGACTGTAATTAATAGTGGGAAAACAGGGCAGCTAGAGCCAACTTTTAGGAGGAAGAATTCTGAGTCTATAATTGATTTTATGCTAGTCTCAACCATAATACAGAATAGAATGTATCATGTTAGTAATACTTTTACTCCCTATAGCGACCATGCCCTCCTACTTATCAATGTAAGTGCCCCTCAAAAAGTTAAGAGACCCCATTTGACCATCAATAATATCACTCTTATAAGGAAAAACGGATATCAAATGAGGTGGGCCCAGGTCATGAAAAAGAACTTAAATGTGGATATAATATCCCAAGTGAAAGGAGATATCCTACACTGTTTGACAGAAGATGGCGCCCCTCCTCTCTTATTTCTCTATTTTACAACCCTTATAGCAAATTTAAAAATTGCACTGACTCGTCAGAAACCGGCAACCGATGTATCATCGGGCCGCTGGTTTAACTCAGTTTGCTCAGTAGCAAAGAGAGCACTTGATAGCGCATTAAAATCACAGCCAAGAGATCCTGTATTGATAAGAACCCTCCGGAAAGATTACAAGCAGGCAAGGAATACCCGCGAAAAGGAGCTAAAGGAAAAGGCGTGGGATTATCTCGAACATTCATCTAGCTCCAAGAGTAGTAAGGAGTTTTGGAAGGTCATAAATGCCCCGTACTTTAAAAATGTGACTGACCCGTCCCTAGATACACATGTAGAGGAAGAACTATGGGTAGGACACTTCGAAAGTATTTTTGCACGACAACCTAATGAGCCCCCTTATATAGATTCTTCATTGTCTACCCAAGGTACCCTGACTTTTACTATTGGAGAAGTGAGGGAAGCATTGGAAATGTGTGCTCAAGGGAAGGCCCCGAGACCAGATGGGGTCCCAATAGACCTTTTCCAGGACAACTATGATCTGTGGGTGCCCCTTCTAACAAATGTTTTTAATAGTATAGTGGTAGAGGGCCCCCCGTTATCATGGAACCATAGTGTAATAGTTCCTATTTTTAAAAAGGGAGATAGGGGTAGCCCTAAAAACTATAGACCAATTTCCCTTTTGGATTCAACTGCCAAACTTATGGGTCGGTTGTTGTTAGCTAGATTGGAGGAGTGGGCCCAGGAACGCAATATTTTAATGTTGGCACAATATGGTTTTCAAAAGGGCAAGGGGACAGTGGACCAAGGCTTGAATCTTTCTCTATATATAGATAAATATACAAAGGCAAAAAATGGGAAAATCTATATGGCATTCATGGACCTCTCAGCAGCGTTCGACTGCGTGTCCCATTCAAAATTGTGGTCCATGATGGAAGGAATGGGAATTGATCCCCTGAACATCCGCTTCATTCATCAGCAGTATTCTAATGCCTCTGCTTCGGTGAGATATGGCAGAAATGGGGAATGTACACGCTCATTTAAAATAGAAAAGGGCGTCAGACAGGGCTGCGTCCTCGCCCCGTTTCTTTTTTCCATCTATACTAAAGGGGTGGAGGCGGCCCTGTCTGAACTGTCTCTAGATGTTCCGAAATTCGAAAATAACTCACTCCCTATACTGGCATACGCCGATGATGCGGTTTTGATCTCAAGGACTGGGATAGCCCTTCAAAAATTGCTATCTTCCTATGCCTCATTTATGTCTTCACTTGATCTCAGAGTGAACAAGTCAAAATCGTCCATTATTATAGCAGGAGCTCCGAGAGGCACAAAGGCTCCATATTTCCATCTGGCCTCTAAGAAAATCGAGGTGGTTGACTCTTTTCCTTATCTGGGGATTTTGTTTGATGGTAAACAGTCATGGAATAACTTGGTTGCAACCAGAGCCCTGGGCATGGAAAGGGGCCTTCAAGCTATAAAAGGATTTGCAAAAAAATTAGGAGCCAGCCCATTGGAAATGATTAAGACCATATATCAAGCGAAGCCAAAGGCAGCTGCTACCTATGGGGCGGGAGTTTGGGGAATGGCCAAAATAGATCAGCTTCAGAAAGCAGAAGATGCCTTTTTTAAGTCCAGGGTCTCGTTACCTCCCTCTACCTCTAATTATATTTTACATCTTGAACTGGGCCTTCCTTACATGTGTGATTCGATCAGGTTAGCACCTATCCTTTTGTGGATTTCAATCTGGCGTAGGGTTACTGTTGATTTGACGCAACGCATAATCATGGACTGTCTGGGGCTTGAGGGTTACAGCAGAATTGGCTGGCTTAGTTATGTTCAGGCTGAACTAAAAGCAATTGGGCAATTGGGCAGGGAGAATTATTTAGGAATCCCTCATTATGTACCAAGGTATCCAAACGAGAAATAATTGATCTATTTATACAAAAGGCCTCTGCTGAACGCTGGAAAAAGAACAGGAGTTTACAGTCGCTAATAGTCTATAATGGACTCCTACCCAGACCGGGGGAAGGCTATTTTCATCTTAATTATGTGACAGTGGCTCAGCATAGGTTTATCCTGTTGCGATTTCACTTGAACCTAATCCCACTAATGCTGGGGTTTCCAGAAAAAAGGTTCAAGCTTTCAGAATTAGGTCCGTGCCCATGTGACAATCACTCCCCCAGTCTGATTTACACTTGTTGTTCTTTTGCCCATTTTATTGTATCGAAAGGGAAAAGTTCCTTCTCCCAATTTTAAGGTGTCAAAAGTTCTCTCAATGTAAAGTTGCACTGTATTTTCTAAAAGCCTTGCCTTGTGGTAGCATCCTTTTTATGGGCTTGCTGGAGAAATAGAAGGGTAAGAAGTTTGCCGTAATGAATTTCTAAGGATGGATTAATTATGGTTTTAATCTGATTTTAATTGTTTTATAAAAAAATATATATATTTTAAAATGTTTTGGTATTTATGGGGATGTTTTTATCATAAAATCTGTTATGCTATTGTACTTTTATGATCTGTTTATTAATGGACCGAATAAAGATTTAAAATGAAAAATGACCTAGGCACATTGACTGGGGTAGGTCTGGAAATGCTAATGAAGGACACCTTTGCAGAATTGATATTGCTTTTCCCCCAAACTGCCTTTGTATACTCTAACATATGCCAAAGTCAGAAATGGAAGTGGTCCAATCAATTTTGTCCTCAGATTGAGAAAGCTAGAAAAAATGTCATTAAAGCTGTTTCTGCTTACCTCAGAGACCATAGAAGGGGCTCCATATATAACAACAATCTACGTTTCCATATGGAGGGCATCTACAGGAGAGACGGAGTACACTTCACTGATGAAGGGAACAGAGTGTTTCTCAACAACCTGAAGCTCTGCATCCACACTTACATGTAGCTGCAAGAAACTCATAATAAACACAAGGGCTCTTTTTAGAGCCACCCAATAACCCAACATATAACCTAGGTTTATATAAAAAAAAAAATCTTAATTATTTTTGCTTGGAGTCGCGCACCCAGCGCAACTTTAGAAACCGTGCACCCATCGCGTTCACACTAGGGGGCCATGCTGAGCGCCGCGCACCCATCGCGTTCACACTAGGTGCCGCGCACCCACCGCATTCACACTAGGGGCCGCGCTGAGCGCCGCGCACCCATCGCCTTCACACTAGGGGCCGCGTTGAGCGCCGAGTTAGGGTCGCGACTCCAATTTTTTTTTTTTTTTTTAAACCGTCTACGTACATTAATTTACATTCGCCCCGGGGACCCCATCTCCCGGGGCATGCCCAAATATACTTCTTTTTTTTAATAAAACGGAGGCGGGGGGACTGCCACCCCTCTCCCGGGCCATTTTGGGCCCTGGGGACCCCATCCCCCGGGACCTGGCCTCATGGTTAGGGACCGTGGGGGGAGCCCCAATGCCCCCATGGTCCCGCCGGCTCCCCGTCTCCTGCGGGAGCCGGCATTGCTTTTCCACATGGGGAACTGCTAACATGCAGCTCCCCGTGTAGAAAAGCAATCTGCTTTGGATTTTGGAAGCGAGAGCAGGAAACCTGCTCTCGCTTACAAAATCCAAAGAAGTGTTTGCTATGACAGGGCGGGAGCCGCACGGCTCCGTCCTGCCATATCAAACAGCAGTGTCCACCCCGGGACACTGCAGGAGCTGGCCCTGGGGGGTGGCGGTCCCCAGGGCCATGAAGGGCTCCAGGAGGGGGGCCATGCGTCCCCCTCCCTTTATTTACATAGCCCCGAAGAGGTGACGGTCCCCGGGACGTATGGGGGGGCTCGAGCCTCCCCACCAAGGTTTAATTTTTTTTTAAAAACAAGCCCCAGGGGGTGGCGGTCCCCGTGGCAGTGGGGGGGCAGTGTGCCCCCCACGAATATTTAAGAAAAGTGCCAGGGGGTGGTCTTGGAAGCCCCCTCACACATTAATAAAAAAGATGCCCCGGGGAGGTGGCGGTCCCCGGGGCTGCGGCGGCTCCCGTGGGCCCCTGCACTTATAAATTATAAATTGGGCAATGCCCCCCGGGACCTGGCCCACCTGGGGGCCTCATTTAAATGAAGAGCGGGAGCAAGCGCTTCATTTTTTAAATAATTTCGGCTGGATTCGTGACCCCAACGTGAATTCTGCCGAAATTATTTTTAAAAAATGCTTTTTTTTGGCCCTGGGGGTCCTTGTGGGACCCCCTGAGCAGGCCTGGGGGGGCAGGGTGTTTCTACCCTGCCCCCTTTTCTTGTTTTTCAGGCTTGTTTCACTGTTTTCTTGTGACTCGGTTCTACCGAGTCACAAGATGGCTGCCAACACTTCCTGGTTTGGAGTGTTGGCAGCCAATCACAGTGAAGCTCGTGGTCGGGAGGGTTCGCGAATCCACCGCGGACATAGATATCGAAACCTTTATTTTTTGAATTTCTCAGCAACTACTGAACGGATTTACACCATTTAAAAAAAAGGTCTCTTTCTGAACCAAGCACTACCTTTTTGCCAAATTTGGTAGGAAACTTTAGACACGGCTACAGCCCGAACTGCTGAACGGAATTACACCAAATTTGGCAGAAAGGTAGCCCTTGGTTCAGAAAGAGTCCTTTTTGTTAAATGGTGTAAATCCGTTCAGTAGTTCCTGAGAAATAAAAAAAATAAAAAATATCGATATCTGGTGGCCAAGGAGGATTCGCAAACCCTCCCGAGCACGAGCTTCATTTTGATTGGCTGTCAACACTCGAAACCAAGAAGTGTTGGCAGCCATCTAGTGACTCAGTAAAACTGAGTCACAAGAAAAAAGGGTTGAAAATGGTTAAAAAAAAAAAGAAAAGGGGGCAGGGTAGAAGCACCCTGACCCCCTAGGCCTGGTCAGGGGGGTCCCACCCCCAGGGCCACAAAAAGCATTTTTTTTTATATTTTGGGTGCGCGAATCCGGTTGAAAAAAAGTTTAAAAAATGAAGCGCAGGCTCCCGCGCTTCGTTTCTTTGAGCCCCCGGGTGGGCCAGGTCCCGGGGGCAATGTGACATATATATGCGGGGGGCGCTCGGGCCCCCACAGCCCTGGGGACCGCCACCTCCCCGGGGCTTTTTTCATTAATGGGCCGGGGGGCGTCGCCTGACAAACACATGACTTCCCCTTTGTTTAAGAGGCAACAGATAGGTTTGGAAAAATAGAGAGAACTACTCACTTTCCTGCTGGCTCCAACTGTTGGAAGAAAATGTTTAAAACAGCTCACTCTATGTATTCTGAGCGGACCCACAAAACAGATAGACGGAAGGTCGGTGTTTGGTTGTAAGGCACCGTCTTGAAAGAGGCCACTTGTGCAGCAGGCCGGAGACTCCCGGCTCCACCTGAATGCGACGAACCTGCTGCAAGGGAGCACCTCGCGCTCTCACCCTTGCACTGCAACCACAAAGCTTCTTTGCGCCTGGCCAGGCGGCACACCTGTCAACCTGTTAGCACGCTAATGAGGGTGAGGCCAGGTGCTTGAGAGAGGGAAGCCATTACTCACTCTTCCTACCAAGCTTGGGATAGTGTGCTACCTGTCCACTAGTGTGCTGTGACACCCCATTGTGTGTATGAAGCGCTATAAACATGCAATTAGAATTACAATTAAAGGGTCGCTGAAAACACAAACCCCTATTAAAGACTGTTTTCCTTAAAAGTTGAGGACTTACTTAATGTGACACATGGGGTCTTGATGCAGCTGCGCATTAACAGTACATAGCGCACACCATAAACGGAGATTTTTTCTGTGCCCTTAAAAAGGAGGTAATGTTTACTGACTAAAGCTGCCCGACGTGTTACTAGATGACCACAGACCGCAAATTCTAGCCCCGGGCTATTGCTTACCAAACTAATGCATTCTGGGGGTGTCAGTCATGACTAACATATCTGACAAGGGTAATTCATAAAACTAAAACCCAAGGGCGGAATATATATGATGCGTAGTGACGTGGAGTACTCGGGGCTCTGGTTCTGTGGTATCTTTGGCTCATTGGGTGGTGGCATGTACCATATAGGATTACGAATTCTACTACCTGGCATGACAGAAACATAACAAGGACAGTCACTCGATGTGCTGCTCTAGGGACGCAGAGCAGAGATGCAGAGATGTCTTTCCCTGCAGCTGCAGTAGGTCCACGACCAAGGGCGCTTGGGAGAGAAAAGACATTCTTTGTGGTGGGAACATAAGGGAGACAAAGGATGTCTGTTAAGAAGAACACGGTCACGTCTCATACCTATGTTTTTATTTCTCGTGCAGGAAGAAGGTGCTTTCTGCACAGCAAAAAGCAGGCACTTACAGGCCCACGGCAAGGTTCCCAGTGAACTGAAAGCCAAACCGAAGGCCCAAAGGCCACCCTAATGCACGATCCATAAAGAGCCAGTGCCACAATGCTGTACATTTATGATGGGCCTTGGACCATGGTTTACATCTTCCCCAGAACTCCAAGCTGACACCCTTGGTAAATTGCTGGCAAGTTTTACGTTTGTCGACATTTTCGTGGAGTTATGGGTGACACTTTACTGCAAGAGGAGCAAAGCATATATGCCCACTTTATTAGATACATATTTGAAATGCCCCCTTTTTGGGCATTGAAATGGTCATGAAACTGTTTCAAAAGAGCCCAGAATCCAACATGCTCGTCTCTAAAACAAGGGGACATTTGACAGTTGTGGCATGGACTTGTCCTCCCCACTACTGACACAGAAAGAATTACCGATTTTCCAATGCGTCCTATGTAGAATGTGGTAACAACATCTAGGACTAACAATCATTAGTTTAACAACAAAGCCATTACATTATGGTATTTAATCCAAATGAAGGGAGCCCACACAACTATTCCTATAATACGTCTTATTGATGAAGGCTGGGTCACCCATTTCTCAGTGAAATAATCTGGGAATTCATTATCAAAAGCATTTATTTTCTTGATGTGTGATGGAAAAAAGGGGGTTTGGCCCCTTCCAGGTTTCTAACCTTTGACCTCCAAGTGAAGAACAGCTATTCGCAGAAGAGGGTCACCCTACTTCACTGCCATATCATAAATATATAATTCCACCAAATCTTACTCAAGTGGCCTACTCACTGGAAAAGGCATCTGGACAGGCTGAGCTATTTTCCTAAGAAATATGCAGAAGTCTGCCATTTGGTTCGTTTCATGATGTTCACAATCCTGCACATTTTCACAGCTGTTGTTACACTTCTGAAAATGCTGGAGTTCACATATGATCGTGAATGGTCACATTTCCCGAAGTAAGATTCTGCCTTGTGCAGCAGAGTGGGCGATCTATTGGAAAACAACTTAGACAAGGCTACCTTTGGACCCGGGCCGGGAAGGCAGAGCCGGACCCAGTAGGGGCCCGGGTTGAACGCCGGCCGGCGGCGGGGGGACCCTCCCCCTTTCCCCGCCCTCTCCACATGTAAATGCCCGGCTAAGCCGGGAGGGGCCAGGATTGGCCCACAAAAACAAAGAAGGCTCCCCCAATCAGGGGGCGAGCAGGTAAGCCAAAGGGGGGGTTAAGAAGGGGGCCAACGGCCCAAAGGAACCACAAGTCACCCCCCCCCTTTGGCGAGGAGATAGGAGGAAAGAAATTGAGGAAAGCTAAACAAGGACATAGAGGGCTTATGACCATGGACGTTGAAATATAAAATTGTATGTAACAAAAATTTGTGGTATTGAAAATAAACTGCGACCTTTTCAGGCACCAAAGAAGTGGTCAGTGGTGATTGTAAGGGAAAGCGCGCAGTTGGCGGTAGCAAGCGGGGGGCGAGCAGGAGGGAGGGGGACTCGCCGCCTGGAAGGGGTTTACTGTTGATTGGGCGAGCTTTACAATTATAGTACTGTGTTTCCGGAAAAAAACAGAGGTCTGAAACGCCGCGATATATTACTCTACAGGCCTCGACTACTATTCGCAGAACTTTCGAATTTTCTTCAAAACGGAACTCAGAAGGAGACTAAAAAAATGTGATAAAAGCGGATAATAAAGGTTGCTTAGTTATGGCTACTTTCTTGTGATAATCGTGCTCGCTATCGGAGAACAGGGTGGATAACCTGAGGCAGAAAACCCCTGCCAGCGTGAAACTGACCCAGGCATGGAGCAGAAGGCGGGCGCTCAGCTACTAGCAGTCAGAGGGACTGTAAGAGGCGTAGCTTCCTTTGGTTCAGCAGGTGCAGTGGCACCTGACCCAATGCTCCGAGTGGCCCCCTGAACTCCAATTATTGCCGTATTTTACAGTTCAAACAGCGCCGGGGGGGGGCATTCCCATCCCTACACTAGGGCCCATGACACACTGGCTGCGCCACTGGGGACTGTCACTGAGCATGAGTGATGTGCTTGAACCCACTCAACTGTACTGTTCAACCCTCCCTTGCCACATCACTATCCGAGCAGCGTCAAGTTCAGCCAGCTTGGGGCCTAATTCATAAAGTAAACTTACACTTTTGTGCAAATGTATGATTTTTTGCAAGTAGTATCTTTACGACTATCTTTTTTATGTGCTGGGATACTACCCAAAAAGTTGCTTTGTGAATTGCAAAACATCGCAAACTTACACAAAAGTACAAGCTTACCTTTGAGAATCAGACCCCGGGCTTTCTTCATTAATATGTGGGGCCCGAGGCCCCCCCAAGCCCCGGGGACCGCCACCTCCCCGGGGCTTTCTTAATTTTTTCTTTTTGGAAGGGACCCAGGCCTGTGTCCTCCAGAATTAGACAGTACTCCGCAGACGGTACATCAGTGCTCCGGTTTTACTGCCCGTACAGAACAGCGTGTGGCTTGACAGTACTGGCAGGTGTGTGTCGCGTCGTTTTCTGAGCAGGGATGACCTGCGGGGATTGTAAGCGCGCTGAACACTGGAGGGCAGGGGCGGATGTTAAGTAAAGCAGGCTGCCCCACTGTGTGGCGACACCCAAGCCTTGGAAGTGCAGGCCGGCTCTGGCACCCATCACCCCACCTGTGCTGGCTGCTGCCCTAAAGATGCGCCCAACTCCAACGCTGTCTGCGGAGCCAAACGCAAGGCGAGTTGGGGTCGTATTTGGTATATGAAGGGGTTCGGGACACAGTGGGCACCTGTGCTAGCCTAGACCTACCCGCCAGGGGGCGCAGAGCCGCCGTGGTTCACAAGCCACCCAATCAGCCTTCCTTCTCACGGGACACGACGGTAGCCCTTGGCCACGGCGTTAGATACAACTTATTAGACGTCAATCCGGGGAATGTCTACTATGAGTGCAGTGGCACCGAGGTGCAGAATCGCCGGACTCTCTGCTCCCCCAGTATTTATGTTTTACCACATAAGAGGCAGAACAGGGAATTCTGCGTGCTTCCATGAGCGCCCATGGTACCCTTGCTAAGCGCTAGTTCGGATGCCATCAGTGCAACAGTTGAATGGGGCATGCAGGTGCTGTAGGACCCCCCAAAGACTGGCCATCAGTGGGTGTGCAAAATGCATACTTTTTCTTTTTAGGACTGAGACATCCTCCCTTTAGAGGAGACATCCCCATTTGGCAACAAAATAAAATGACAACTTCTCTTTCCTAAAATACTAATTCCTCTTGAAGCCCTGGGGAAATGCGGCGTTGTGCACTCTTTCTGCTGCACAACATTCTCCTCTAACATGCATGCAAATGATGTCACACACGTGTGCAAGGCGACTTTTCACTTTGGTAAGTAATGGAGATAGTGGACTCTGTAGTGTCCTGCTGGACACGTTCTAGTGTTCTGCCTGTTTGTACCTCACACTTTACACCCACCCAAAACAGGCGTCGCCGGTCAGGTGACCCTACAAATAAAAGGGGCCGGGCGCACGTTCCCTCGAGCAGTTATTAGTACCCTACTAATGTGTCTGAGCGTCTTACTGATAAGCATGTGGGCTTAGCGCCCACGACACCACAATGGCGATGAGCAGGTCGATTACCGCGTGCGTGCTGGCAGCTACTTCGCTCCTCTTCCAGGGAGACAGTACAGCCCACGTCTAGGGCACCCCCTGCTGCCAGCGCAATATCTACTGAGAGCTGAAAAAGGGGAGAAGTGTTGCAGCACACACCGCTGACCCTCGCTACAAACGACAAGGATCCTAACCTTGCGCTCCTCAGATGCCCACACGGGCGAAGGGCCTACACCAACAGCTCAACGTCCGCAGTGCCTGCAGGTGAGCAGAGCATAGACCAGCACGGCTGCAAGCTGTATCAGAATCACCCTCTGCAGCCGTGTCCATAGAGCCTGCAAAGCCAAGCACAGCCCGCAGCGCTAGGAAGGCTCCGTGAACTTCAGGGTAGATGAGCCGCCCTGCCGCAGTCTGCAAGTTGAAACCCCCTAGGCGCGCTTCTGAAATGTCCGTGCGGACGAAGACACTACTACCCTTGCCATGAATCGGCCACGCACAGTACCTGTCGGCACGCCCCCCCCAGGCATCCCCACTGCCACCATGGCCGGATAGGGAGAGTGACCAACCTTCGCAGTGGTACCCTTGTCGAGAGGCACGTCAAAGTGTACACTGGTTGCCTCGGATAAGACGCCGATAGCAGAACAACTGCCACCCACTGGCAGAGCAACGCGGGGTGCACAGGAAGATTGCTGCCATCAGCTGGCTGAAACGCACCTGCATCCACAGCGTCCACGCATGCACAAAAGAAAGTACAGACTGCGCCTGCAATGCGCACCCCCACAGCCCAGCATGACCTGGCCGGCATCCTCCCTGCGGCAAAGAAGAGGAGGCAGCACTGACCCTGAAGTGGGAAGTGACAAAGACTGCACCTGGTCCGATCAAGCCCCTGCTATGCCCGGTGCAGCCTGCTGCCACTGGTAGGCCTGGGTGGTCTCCACCACAAGAAAGGAGTGGCCAATGCCCCTCACAGAGCGGTGAGAAAGCCAGCGGCTCTGTCACCCCCTGGCCTCAAACAAACCACGAGGTGCGGTGGAAAGGAGCAGGCCCCCAAGGGTAAAAATAAAGTAAAAACAAAGCACAAGCTGCACAGCACCTGTAAGGAATTTACAGAGGCCCCCCCCCATACCTGCATCTTCAACACCCCCGCGGCTTGCAGGCACAGAGAGACTGCTGATCCCGGTCCGGATATCTGTATAATGTGCCACCATGCGCTCAACGCGCCACACATCAAGCGGAGTAGTGGCCTGCATGAAGCAACAGTGGGGGAAATCGAACAGTTTTAAAGAAAGAACGCTCACCACACCTCAGCCCAGGCCGAGAGCTCAACTCAACAGGAGGTCCTCAGAGATGAGAACACGGAGCTGCCACCACAACCTATTAGGGTCACAGTCCAAGGTGTGCGACGCATGCACCCAGAAGCTTGTCAGCATGGGCGAACGCCCAGGAGAGAGAGACCTCTCCAAAGGGAAGAAGCAATGCCGAAGACAGCAGAGTGTCCTCCCTCACACTGCCCTGAGACGGAGTCGCCAGTGGCCCAAGACAGGCAAGAGGAGAGACGCACACTCCAAATGGCAAGCTGCCACCGCAACATGTGCTCCGACGACAGGGGACACGTGGCCGGACGCCACATTCGCACCGCAAGTAGGGAGCATATCACACAAAGTGACCGACCCCACCGAGCATACCTGCATGGAGGCATGAGCAGGCGCCACGACAGCGCAAGCTCGAGGCGCAAGCACGATGCACTTGAGAGAAGAGGTAACCTGCCATCCTGGCAGAGCACCACCGCGGAAATCCCTGAGGAGGGGATGGTGCCCATGAAAGGTCCTCAAGAGGAAGAAGCAAGTCCTACCGACATGACCGACCTGCGACAGGTCCACAGCAAGTAAACACAGTCCTAAGAACTGGACACGACCAGGAAAATGTCCATGTGGCACAAACATGAGGCATGTGGCAGGACGCCACACCCGAGTGAGGAACCTGGTCAAAGGAGGAGAAGAGCGTAGCTGAACACCACTTAGTGAAGGAAGAAAAGAGAGTGGCACGACGCCACAGGGCAACCACCACAGGTGCGCAAGAGGGAGAAGGAGAAGATCGACAGGACAGAGGACTCGTACCACCACAAGACGAGCGCACCCAGAGACACCAGACAGCCACCAAGCCGAACCGACATCCCTGGAGAAAGCCCAATGGAAGAACCAAATGTAAACTGCAGCTAGCGCGAACCGCGTCTCTCTCCAACGCTTCCCAGTGCGACCGTCCAGTCCCAAGCATCGGCAGTCCAAGTCGGACGGCATCCCTGCTCCTGACCGCAGATGCCATGGGTGAAGAACAGCCTCAGCAAGATGAAGATACGGGCTGCGAAGTCCCTCCAGTCCTCCTCACTCCACGAGGTCACCTAAAGCCAGAGATCGCCGCCTGTTTGCCCAACTGAAGGAAAATTACCATGATCATCATCCATGTTTGCTTTCACCATCCATGTGCAACATCACCAAGAACATCAAAGGAGCATTGCACCACCTGAGTGGATCCCAACACTCCAGACATCTGGAGTTGAACAAGGCACTCCTGGCACCGTGGGAGGCTAGCCACCCAGGAACCTTCTGTGTGCCCCCGTGAACTTGAAGCCTGCCAAAGAAGAGCGTTCCCGACCATTGGACCATCCACCCTTGGGGTTACACGAGGCTTGGCCATGGCTCTGTTGGAAGTTGTGCAGCGACCCCTCGGCGCGGCCTACGAAAGGCCCGCACAGCCCACGCGGTCACGTGGCAATGCAGGGGCAAGGGCCTCAACGGAATTTCTGTGAGAGGGGAATCCGGATCGGAGAGATGCGTCGGCAGCAGCTCCACGACAGGCACCGGGAAGCATGGAGGTCACAGATGAAGACTGGTCACCCAAAGACCATCTGAGGAAGGCACAGAACTTGAGCACTGATGGCGAGTACACCCATACTGAGACACCACCCTCTGCGGCTACATGAACGAGTTGGCTGTGGTCCTGTTGGCAGTTCCTCAGCAATGCCTTCGCGCGGCATACACGAAGCCCGCACAGTCCACACAGTCCCAATGCAGGTTGGCAGGAAGGCCCTCCAGGAAACTCCTGTGAGAGGGGAGTCCAGTTAGGAGAGGCAAGTCTGAAGCTGCTCGGCTATCGGGAACTGGAAATATCATCAAGTACGTCGCCTCCAAGGAAGGGCCTCATCATCCAAGGTCATCCTCAATAGCTGTAGGTTTGTCGTCCATCGGAACCTGAGCACCTGCAAGATCTCCAAAGTGGACTCCACCACCGCTCCAGATGCACTGTTATTAGAACTATGTAAATAGACTTCCACACCGCAAGACCAGGCCGGTTTGAACTACATCGCCATGGTGGACTAAAGCATCCTGACCATGCGGTCCAGAGCTGCCTGGCAGATGGCCTGAAGAGACTCATTGGGTGCTGTGTATTGCTTATTTGTTTCCCTTATAGGTTGGACTTTTGTTTGTTTTTCTGTCATTAAAGTTTGGGAGGGATGTAGTGTCCTGCTGGTCACGTTCTAGTGTTCTGCCTGTTTGTACCTCACAGTTTACACCCACCCATCACAGGCGTCACCGGTCAGGTGACCCTGCAAATAAAAGGGGCCGGGCACATGTGCCCTCGAGCAGTTAATAGTACCCTACTAATGTGTTTGAGCGTCTTACTGGTAAGCAAGTGGGCCTAGTGCCCACTACACCACAGACTCCACGTGTGTGGCACATGCCCACCGTGCCCCAAGGTCTGCCACTTGTCAAAGACAGGGAAGCAGGGGGTGGTTTTGTGTCCCTCCATGGCCCCGATCCCCATCATAAGCCAGGGATTGGAGTGGTTTGGTAGCTCCCTTGTTGTATAATGCATCACACTATGTTCCTGCAGCACTGTCGCCACATAAATCCTGTTCTGTGGCACAATGGGCATCCGTTAGCCGCAGAAAGCCAGGGCACATGTGGCGCACTGTGGGAAGTGTGAAGGACAGGCGCTAGCACCTTCTGCCTTTCAGTTGGCGCATTGGCTGGGCTGCAGTGCCCCAACACACACTCACACAGACGAGACAACTCAGAAGGCTCGGCACACCTACGCCACTACCTCTCCTCAGGGTGGGGTAGTGGACAAGATTTTCAAGACTGCAGCATTTACACGTTTTCCAAGCACTACGCAGTGGACTGATATAATATCTGCGTGGCGAGGAGGCTTCCAAGAGCGAGGCGCTGTGCAAAAAGCAGAGCCCCGACTCGAAAATGCAGCAGGAGACGATACATATGAAGGGTGGACTAATTCAGTGAAAGCAAGCGCCTTACAATCCCAAATCAGGCTTCAGATTTACTAAGCTCTTTATATGAATCGGGCTTCAGATTATTTATGCTCTTTAAAAGAATCGGGTTTCAAATTAATTGACCACAATGCATGTGTCACATTTCAGGGTAAATTGCCCTAGATTAAAAAATCAGGTTTAAAATCAACTACGCACCTTAGAGGAATCAGGCTTCAGATTAATGGAGCACTTTAAAAGAATCAGGCTTCAGATTAATTAAGCACGTTAAAGGAATCAGGCTTCGGATTAATTATGCACTTCAAATGAATTAGGCTTCAGATTAATTATGCACTTTAAAGGAATCAGGCTTCAGATTAATTATGTACTTCAAAGGAATCAGGCTTCAGATTAATTATGCACTTCAAAAGAATCGGACCACAGATGAAGAAAGTGATGTGAATGTGTCACACTGCAGAGAAAACTAATTTAGTGGAGCAAGCACATTCCATTCAGAAATCAGGCTTCAGATTAACTAAATGCTATAAAACATTACGACCGCAGAGTAAATTAATTTAGCCGAGGCAAGCAATTTAAATAAAAATAAAGGGCTATGGATTAACAGAACACTTTAAAGGAACCGCATGTAAGAGTAACTAAACAGCAAGAACGAAGCAAACTGCAGGGTAAACTAGTTCAGTCGCGGAAAGCGCCTCAAATTCAGGAATCAGGCTTCAGATAAAGCGTGCGCCTCCAGCTTTACATTCAGGATTAAGACTCAGGGTGCACTTTAAATATAGGAATCGTGTTTCATATTAAACAAGTCCCTTCAGTATAAAACTCGGGGTTTAAGAAGGAAGATGCACCTTAAATATAGGAATGAGGCTTTAGAGTAAGCTCGCACTTCAAAGGATTTATGTTTCGTAATAATTAAGCACTTTACAGATACCAGGATTATGATTAATGAAACACTTTAAAGGAATTGGGCTTCAGTTTAAATAGAAAATACAAATGAGTCAGACTTCTGATTAATAAGGCACTTTCCACACAGAAACCGGGATTCTTTCGATCAGTGCAAGCAAGCACCATTAGTGCAAGAACCAGGCATGGAACCAGCAGGCCCTCACCTCCACTGCAGGAACCAGGCACCGGGAACAGGAGGCCCGCACCTCCAGTGCATGAGCTAGGCATCGTAACCAGCAGACCCTCACCTCCACTGCATGAACCAGGCACCGGCACCATCAGGCCTGCACCTCCACTGCAGGAATCAGGCACCGGCACCATCAGGTCCACACCTCCACTGCAGGAACCAGGCACCGGCACCAGAAGACCCTCACATGCACTGCAGGAACCAGGCACCATTATCAGCAGGCCCTCACCTCCACTGCAGGAATCAGGCACGGAACCAGCAGGCCCTCACCTCACATCCACTGCAGGAACCAGGCACCGGTACTATGCAGACCCTCACCTCCACTGCAGGAACCAGGAACCAGGCACCAGCAGGCCCTCACCTCCACTGCAGGAACCAGGCATCAGCAGGTCCTCACCTCCACTACAGGAATCAGGCACTGGTACCAGCAGGCCTTTACCTCCACTGCGGGAACCAGGCACTTCTTTTGTTTCTTTCTGCACCTCTCTTGCCTCTGTCTGTACCCCTGTTCCCTCTTTCTGCACCTCTCTTGCCTCTTTCTGCACCCTTCCTTCTTTGTGCACCTCTCTTGCCTCTTTCTGCACCTCTGTTGCATCTTTCTGCACTTCTCATGCCTCTTTCTGCACCCCTCTTGCTTCTTTCTGCACTTCTGCTGCTTCTTTCTGCACCCTTCTTCCCTCTTTCTGCACCCTTCTTCCCTCTTTCTGCACCTCTCTTGCCTCTTTCTGTACTTCTCTTGCTTCTTTCTGCACCTTTCTTCCTCTTTTTGCACATGTCCTACCTATGTAGGCATAGTTAGAAATTAACATTTAAAAACCTTAGAAATTCACTGAAAAAACCAGAGGTTTCAGGGACGTTATAGTTAGGGATTAGCATTTAAATAACCTTTGAAATAAACCATACGTTTCAGGGACATTATAGTTAGAAATTAGCATTTAAAAAACCTTTGAAATTCACTGAAAAAACCATAGGTTTCAGGGACGTTATAGTTAGAAATTAGCATTTAAAAAAACCTTACAAATTCACTGAAAAAACCACAGGTTTCAGGGACGTTATTGTTAGTTGGACATTTACTCATACAAAACCAGAGAAATTTGGCTGTTATAGTTAGTTGAGCTAACTATAACTCGCGCCCCTGCAATGCACTACTGATGACGTCACATATTACATCACTCATGACATGGTCAGTGACATCACTCAAGACATCACTGATTACATCTCAAATGATATCACTGATAACATCATCCACGTGATAATCTTATGCACCTCCTCACACCCTAATATAACCTTTGATACGCCCACTCTAAAATACAGGCTGCCATTCTCAAAACCATAGACACACCAATACCGGTTACTACATACCCACTCACTGATTCCTAGGACTACACACATCCACTCATTCAGCCATACAGTCACTCATACATGCATTCACTCATCAATACAGCACTATCATATGTACTCATGCACCTATACAGATACACACAGCCACTCACCCATAGAGTTACTCACACACATAGTCCATCATGCAAAGAATCAATCACACTCCCATTTACTCACCTACACAGTTATACACACACCACCTCATTTATTCATACAGATACTAACATATACTTACTCTCTTATACAATCACTGACACAAGCACACACTCATCCATACAGCCACTCTCACAATCACTCACTCTCACATATAGTCATTTTTATAGTCCAATACTCACATGTACCACTGAGACATCCATTCACTCACCAACACACCAATACACACACTCACCCACCCATACAGCCCTTCACAGATGCACAGTTGAACCCATACACCCAGTGAATCACCCACTCACACATCTATGCACGGAGTCACACACCCCCCCTACCCGCCCACACAGATACTCAGGCACCCATACAGCTACACAGACAACCAATTAATAACCCATATAGACAGTCATGTGGCTACTCACTAACCCATGAAGCTGCTTACACACCAACTGACAGACTGATACAGACATTCACACAGTTTAGTCACTGACCCATGCATTCAGTAAGACACGTAGCCCTCATAATATGCTAATAAAATAATTTGGAGCAAGATACCTTGGTCGCTGTGTTGTATTCCGGTGCCTGAAGGAAACGCGCTGGTTTTTGTTCGGATATACATATATATATATATATTCACTGGAAAAAACACAGGTTTCAGGGACGTTATAGTTAGATTGACATTTCACTCGTAAAAATCCAGAAAAATTCAGCCGTTATAGTTCGCTGAGCTAACTATAATTCGTGCCCCGTAATGCACTGCTGATGATGTCACATATTACATCACTCATGACATGGTCAGTGACATCACTGATGACATCTCAAATTGCATAACTGATGACATCCTGGATGACTGAGTGTTTTTTAAAAGTTTAAGTATGTTGTGTATATATATATATATACGCCAAGGTGTTCTGAAGAATGAGTGGGTGTATGAGTGTCTGAATGGATGATTTAGTGGGTGCGTGACTGATTGTATAAGTGAGTGATTAAACGTGTGCATGGGTAAATGACTAATCTGTGTGAATGTCTGTATCAGTCTGTCAGTTGGTGTGTAAGTGGCTGCATGGGTTGGTGAGCAGCTACATGAGTGTCTATATTGGTTAATGATTGGTTGTCTGAGTACCCCTATGGGTGCCTGAGTGTCTGTGTGGGTGGGAGGGTGTGACTCCCTGCATGGATGTGTGAGTGGGTGATTCACTAGGTGTATGGGTTCATGAGTGCACCTGTGAGGGGCTGTATAGGTGAGTGAGTATGCGTATGGCTGTGTTGGTGAGTGAATGGATGTCTCAGTGGTATATGTGTGAGTAACTACATATGTGAAAGGCAGTATATGTGAGTGTTAGAATATATGAGTGACTATATGTGAGAGTGAGTGATTGCAAGAGTGGCTGTATGGATGAGTGTGTGCTTGTGTCAGTGATTATATAAGAGAGTAAGTATGTGTTAGTATCTGTTTGAATAACTGAGGTGGTGTGTGTATAACTGTATAGTTGAGTAAATGGCAGTGTGATTGATTCTTTGGGTGACTGACTAGATGCATGAGTAACTTTAAGTGTGAGTGCCGGTGTGTGTGTTTGTATGGGTATATGAGTGCATATATCAGTGGCTGTATTAATGAGTGACTGCATGAATGAGTGACTGTATGGATGAGTGAGTAGATGAGTATGTAGACCTATGAATCAGTGAGTGTGTGTGTACTAACTGGTATTGGGGTGTCTATGGTTTCGTGAATGGTAGTCTGTATTTTAGAGTGGGTTTATGAAAGGTTATATTAGGGTGTGAGGAGGTGCATCAGATATTAAGTGGATGATATCATCAATGATGTCATTTGAGATGTCATCAGTGATGTCACTGAACAGGTCATGAGTGATGTAATATGTGATGTCATCAGCAGTGCATTGAAATGTCAGCCTAGCTATAACGTCCCTGAAACCTATGTTTTTTTCAGGGAATATCTAAGGTTTTTTAAATGCTAATTCCTAACTATAACGTCCCTGAAACCTCTGGTTTTTTCAGTGAATTTCTAAGGTTTTTAAATGCTAATTCCTAACTATAACGTCCCTGAAACCTCTGGTTTTTTAGTGAATTTCTAAGGTTTTTTAAATGCTAATACTAACTATAACATCCCTGAAACCTGTGTTTTTTTCAGTAAATTTCTAAGGTTTTTTAAATGCTAATTTCTAACTATAATGTCCCCGCAGAAAGAGGGAAGAGAGGTGCAAAAAGAGGAAGAAAGAAGCAAGAAAAATGCAGGAAGAGGCAAGAGAAGTGCATAAAGAGGAAGAAAGGTGCAGAAAGAAGCAAGTGAAGTGCAGAAAGAAGCAACAGAGGTGCAGAAAGAGGCCTACTTTGACTGTACCTTACCACAGACTCATACAAAGTAGCCTAATCACTAATCCTTAGCCCAAGATGTCTTAAACCTCACTTTTCTCTTGAAGGTTCACTATTCATCGACTGCTCAGAATGTTAGGCTTACCAAATGGAAAACAGCAGTCCTAACCATATCACTGTTGTAAGTCTGACCAAGTTTGTGAAGGTATGCATGCGGGTGTCTCTGCTTTTAACTAGCGACATGTTACATAAAAAAATACAAATACTTGAATACCTGTGTTTCAAATTGCATACTCTGTAAATTTGTGTACAAAAAGCTGTATGTATTTCTTTCTGCTCATAATACAGGACACGGGTATTCAATAGTATATGTGAGGGGCTCTATAACACCTATATACATAAGATATTGTCTGCCTGTACAACCGAATGACAGAGCAGAACTGAGAACATTTAACCACCTATAGGAGAAGCTACCTGCTTTTTAAGCTACCATCTTCAGATGCATAACACATGTGAGAATACATATACAAGTAGACATATACCTCAGTCACGAAAGCACGCAGACCTTTAAACTTGACAGCTTTCACTTCCCATTTGAGTACAGGCAGAGGCAAGAGAAGTACAAAAAGAAGCAAGAGAAGTGCAGAAAAAACAAGAGAGGTGCAGAAAGAGGCAAGAGGGGTGCATAAAGAGGCAAGAGAAATGCAGAAAGAAGCAAGAGAGGTGCAGAAAGAGGCAAGAGGGGTGCATAAAGAGGCAAGAGAAATGCAGAAAGAAGCAAGAGAGGTGCAGAAAGAGGCAAGAGAACTGCAGAAAGAGGCAAGAGAGGTACAGAAAGAGGCACAAGGGATGCAGAAAGAAGCAAGAGAAGTGCAAAAAGAGGCAAGTGAGGTGCAGAAAGAGGCAGGAGAAGTACAGAAAGAGTCAAGAGAGGTGCAGAAAGAGGCAAGTGAGGTACAGAAACAGGCAAGAGGGGTGCAGAAAGAGGCATGAGAAGTGCAGAAAGAAGCAACAGAGCATGCAGAAGGAGACAAGTGAACTTCAGATAGAGGCAAGACAGTTGCAGAAAGAGGCAAGAGAGGTGTAGAAAAAGGAAAGAGGGGTGCAGAAAGAGGAAAGAGGGATGAAGAGAAATAAGAGAGATGCAGAAAAAAGCAAGAGAAGTGTAGAAAGAACCAACGGAGGTGCAGAAAGAGGCATGAGGTGTGCAGAAAAGGCAAGAGAAGTGCAGAAAGAAGCAACAGAAGTGCAGAAAGAGACAAGAAAACTGCAGAAAGAGGCAAGAGAGGTGCAGAAAGAGGCAAGAGAGGTGCAGGAAGAGGGATGCAGAAAGAAGCAAGAGGAGTGCATAAAGAAGCACTAGAGGTGCAGAAAGAAGCAAGAGGAGTGCAGAAAGAAGCAACAGAGATGCAGACAGAGCCAAGAGGGGTGCAGAAAGAGGCAAGAGAAGTTCAGAAAGAAGCAACAGAAATGCAGAAAGAGGCAAGAGAAGTGCAGAAAGAGGCAGGAGAAGTGCAGAAAGAGTCAAGAGAGGTGCAGAAAGAGGCAAGTGAGGTAAAGAAACAGGCAAGAGGGGTGCAGAAAGAGGCATGAGAAGTGCAGAAAGAAGCAACAGAGCATGCAGAAGGAGACAAGTGAACTTCAGATAGAGGCAAGAGAGTTGCAGAAAGAGGCAAGAGAGGTGTAGAAAAAGGAAAGAGGGGTGAAGAAAGAGGAAAGAGGGATGCAGAAAGAAATAAGAGAGATGCAGAAAAAAGCAAGAGAAGTGTAGAAAGAACCAACGGAGGTGCAGAAAGAGGCATGAGGTGTGCAGAAAAGGCAAGAGAAGTGCAGAAAGAAGCAACAGAAGTGCAGAAAGAGACAAGAAAACTGCAGAAAGAGGCAAGAGAGGTGCAGAAAGAGGCAAGAGAGGTGCAGGAAGAGGGATGCAGAAAGAAGCAAGAGGAGTGCATAAAGAAGCACTAGAGGTGCAGAAAGAAGCAAGAGGAGTGCAGAAAGAAGCAACAGAGATGCAGACAGAGCCAAGAGGGGTGCAGAAAGAGGCAAGAGAAGTTCAGAAAGAAGCAACAGAAATGCAGAAAGAGGCAAGAGAAGTGCAGAAAGAGGCAACAGAAGTACAGAAACAGGCAACAGAGGTGCAGAATGAGGAAAGAGGGGTACAGGAAGAGGGGTGCAGAAAGAAGCAAGAGAGGTGCAGAAAGAAGCAATAGAGGTGCAGAAAGAACCAACAGAGGTGCAGAAAGAGGCAAAAGATATGCAGAAAGAAGCAAGAGAGGCGCAGAAAGAAGCAAGTGAAGTGCAGAAAGAAACAAGTGAGGTGCAGAAAGAGTCAAGAGTAGTACAGAAAGAGGCAAGCGAGGTACAGAAAGAGGCAAGAGAGGTGCAGAAAGAAGAAAGAGAGTGCAGAAAGAGGTAAAAGAAGTATAGAAAGAAGCAAGAGAGGTAAAGAAAGAAGCAAGAGAGGTGCAGAAAGAAGCAAGAGATGTACAGAAAGAGGGGAGGTGAAGAAAGCGGAAGAGATGTGCAGAAAGAGGCAAGAGAAGTGCAGAAAGAGGCAAGAGAGGCACAGAGAGAGGAAAGAGAAGTGCAGATTGAAGAGAGTGAGGTGCAGAAAGAGGCAAGTGAGGTGCAGAAACAGGGAAGAGCGTTGCAGAAAGAGGGATGCAGAAAGAAGCAAGCGGTGCAGAAAGAGGCAAGAGGGGTGCAGAAAGAGGCAAGAGGGGTTACAGAAAGAGGCTAGAGAAGTGCAGAAAGAAGCAACAGAAATGCAGAAAGAGGCAAGAAGAGTGCAGAAATAGGCAGGAGAAGTTCAGAAAGAGGCAAGAGAGGTGCAGAAACAGGCAACAGAGGTGCAGAATGAGGGAGGAGGGGTGCAGAAAGAGGAAAGAGGGGTGCAGAAAGTAGCAGTAGAGGTACAGAAAGAAGCAATAGAGGTGCAGAAAGAAGCAACAAAGGTGCAGAAGGAGGTAATAGGTGTGCTGAAAGAAGCAAGAGAGGTGCTAAAAGAAGCACAGGAAGTGCAGAAAGAAGCAAGTGAGGTGCAGAAAGAGGCAAGAGAAGTGCAGAAAGAGGCAAGAGAGGTACATAAAGAGGCAAGAGAGGTGCAGAAAGAAGAAAGAGGATGCAGAAAGAGGTAAGAGAAGTATAGAAAGAAGCAACAGAGGTACAGAAAGAGGCAAGAGAGGTGCAGAAGAAAGAAGCAAGAGAGGTGCAGAAAGAAGCAAGAGGGGTACAGAAAGAAGGGAGGTGCAGAAAGCGGAAGAGATGTGCAGAAAGAGGCAAGAGAAGTGCAGAAAAAGGAAGAAAGGTACACAAAGAAGCAAGAGAAATGCAGAAAGAGGCAAGAGAGGTGCAGAAAGAAGCAATAATGGTTTGCGCACCATTAGTACAATTTTAACACCCACATTTAGCACTAAGTAACAGGTGACAATTCCAGTTTTGAAAAGGGCGTTCCACCACACTGTAACACTTGTCGCTGGATTTTTGGTAAAGTTTGAGCCATTTGAGCTAGAAACAAGGTTTTTTTGTTCAAATCTGCAGATTATACAGCAGATGATGGAGTATGTGGCAAATGCAGAAAATGTCTAATTATGCGATAATCGGTGCAGCCGAACAGTCGCATAATTTCAGTGACCCTGCTCATACCTCAGAATAGGTCCAGAAGTGCTCCTCAGTGGTTCCTTCTTTTTTTGTGTCATTGACTTTATAGTTTAGCTTCTATGGAAATGAGGAAGACTCAACCTGAGGTTACCATTCAACAACACAGACTACCATACCACATAATCACTCTCCATAACACATAATCCCACTTTACATAATTCCTATACACTAATTACCACATACTTTCTATCCACATAATTTCACTGGACAACATACCACATAATTCCAATACAGACAAGGTACATCCACTCCACTCCACTCCAAAAAACATTAGTAATAAACTTTTACATTTACAATGCCAATAGCCCTAACTTTCGCAAATGCGAGACCTATTACATTGCAAATGCTTCTTTAACGAGTAGTCACATTTGCAGAGTGGGGCAGAAAGGGGGCTGGGCCTCTGACCAGTGCTCAAGAATTCTGCTGCATAACACTTACAGGAGGTACCAGGAAGGCTTCTTGACCCCCAAAGTCCCTCAGGAGTAAAGTGGACTTCATCCCCCAACCAGTAGTGTGCCAGGAGGTGCATTCGCCGAGTGGTGGAGAAAGGGGTGTGTGTCCTCTGAAGACCTCTTAGCAATCAATGGGCCAACTACCCCTCCTATTACCTCCAGTAAGTCCCACACAGCAGGATTGCTAGGTTCTCATAGCAGGCCATGCCCCCTTTGCCCACCACTCTGCAAACATGCTCCCTGGCTCACTCTTGGATGGGGATTGAAGTCCGCTTCACTGCTGGGGATCCTTAGGGGCCACATAGCCTACCTGTTACCTCCAGTAAGTCCCACACAGTGGGAATGCTGAGAGGTGGACACAGGCCACTCCCCCTTTCTCCACCACTCTGCAAATGCACCTCCTGGCATGCTCTTGGTTGGGGGATGAAGTCCCCTTCCTTCCTGATGGTCCCTAGGGGCCAACTAGCTCTCTTGTTACCTCTAGTAAGCCCCACACAGCTGGATTGCTGAGAGTGGTCAGAGGCCATGCCCCCTTTTTACACCACTCAGCAAATGCACCTCCTGGCGCACTGCTGCTTGGGGGATGAAGTCCACTTTAGTCCTGAGGTCCTCAGGACACAAGGGGGCCTCAGCACCCCACCGGCAGTGTACCAAGAGGCCCATTTGCAGAGTGGTGTAAAAAGGGGCGTTGCCTTCTACCACCTCTCAGCAATCCCACTGTCTGGGGCTTACTGGAGGTACCTGGTATCCTAGTTGGCCCCTAAGGACCTTTAGGATCGATGGGGACTCAATCCCCCAACCCAGAGCGCACCAGGAGGCACGCTGGCAGAGTGGTGCAGGGAGGGGGCGGGCCTCTGGTGAGTTGCCGATTTATTTTTTTATTTTAGGACGGGGGCTGTGTGGCCCCCCTTCCCTTGATCCTTTTGGGCCCCGGGAACCCCATCCCCGGGGCCTGAGCCATTTAAAAAAAAAAATATGTTTATATTGAAAAGGGTGGGGGGTGCGTGGCCCCCCTCCTAAGGCCGATTTCGGCCCCATGGACCCCATCCCCGGAGCCCGGTAAAAACTTTGTTATAGAAGGGGGGCCGCGTGGCCCCCATTCCCTGGGCCACTTTTGGCCCCAGGGACCTCATCCCACAAAGCCTGCCCAGCCTTTTAAGAAAAAACATTTGGAGGGGTGCGTGGCCCCCCTCCTGAGGCCAGTTTTGGCCCAAGGGTCCCCATCCCCTGGGGCCCGGCCTTTTTTTAAAATTAAAAATGGGAGGGGGGCTGAGTTCCCCCCTCCCAGGCCATTTTGGGCCTCAGTAACCCCATCCCCTGGGGCATGGCCTCTTTGTTGGGGACCGTGTGGGAGCCCCAAGATCGCTGCAGTCCCTGCCGGCTCCCCGCCTCCTGCAGGAGCCGGCATTGCTTTTGGGAAATTGAGCTGCTGACATGCAGCTCCCTTTGCCCAAAAGCAATTCTGCTTCGCTTCATGGAAGTGAGAGCAGTTTTCCTGCTCTTGCTTCCATGAACTGAAGCAGAAGTTTGCTATGACAGGGCGGGAGCAGTGCTCCCGTCCTGCCATTGCAAACTGCAATGTCCCGGGGGTGGGAACCCCGGGACATTGCTGGAGCTGGCCCTGGGGGGTGGCGGTCCCCAGGACCAAGGTGGGCCCCTAGAGGGGGGCCGTGTGGCCCCCTCCCAGCATTTGCACAGCCCCGGGAGGTGGTGGTCCCCGGGGCTGGGCGTCTGCTACGGACCCCCGTATTTTAATAAATCAATGCCCCAGGGAAGTGGTGGTCCCCGGGCAGTGTGGGGGCCAGGAGCCCCAGCAAACATAAATTAGAAAATTTAAGCCCCAGGAAGGTGGCTGTCCATGGGGCTACAGGGAAGCGAGGCCCCCCGCATTTAAAGATTAAAGCCCCGGGGAGGTGGTGGTCCCCGGGGCTTGGGGGGGCCCACAGGGCCCCGCATCACTTTTATGGAATGCCCCATCGGGACCTGGCCCACCTGGGGGCTTGATTAAACAAAGCGCGGGAGGCCTAGGGGATCAGGGTGTTTCTATCCTACCCCCTTTTCTTGTTTTTAATACTTTTTTTACCTTTTTTCTTGTGACTCGGTTCAACGAAGTCGCAAGATGGCTGCCAACACTTCCTGGTTTGAAGTGTTGGCAGCCAATCAGAGTCAAGCTTGTGATCAGGAGGGTTCGCGGATCCACTGCGGTCACCAGATACTAATATTTTTTTAGATATGAATTTTTCAGGAACTACTGAACGGATTTACATCATTTAAAAAAAAAAAGCCGCTTTCTGAATCAAGAGCTACCTTTTTGCCAAACTTGGTGTAATGGATTTATTACATAACATATACTCCAAGAAATATCTTTCGACATATTTTAACAAGTTCATCTGTTACTGCTTCTTGACTGCATTTATATCTTATTATTGATTTAAATTATGGCATGAATGCATTCATTTTAAAACCATTCATTTTAAAATCAAATAAATGGATGATTCAATACATGCATCAATGTGCGTTGTTATCCTCGCATTTCATCTTATTTTTGATTTGAATTGTGGCATAAATGCATACATTTTAAGACCGAATAAATACATGAATTAATACATACATAAATGTGCGTTGTTGTCCTCGCATTTCATCTAAATGTATAGGTACTGTGTATGTTACCAGTAGATTTATGGCAACATACCTTAATATTATTGTGCAGTTAATATGAAATCTTCTAAAAATCCATATAGTGTTGAAACGAATGTTCGTGTCACCACCCTTAATCAAAAACCGACAGTAAAGTGCATAGTGCATAACGTGAGGTATAATAAAGTTTCTTTTAAAAAACAGATGTTGTTGTTACGGTAGCAGCAGAGATTGTAGATAAAACCGTTTAGTTTGTGCAACTATATTCATCTCACAATTTCTAATTAATTTGCAAGTATTAAATTATTGTAATCCTTATATTGCATATTTGACATTGTGCAAAACAAGCAGAATTGGCACCATCATACATAAATTATATTATATAATATAAATGGGAAGCAAGTATGTCATTATCGAGAAACTTTATAATACAAGTGTATTGGAAAGATGTTCATGTGTGTACAGATATGTGCATATGTATGTAAGTCTAAAAATATCTCCAAATTTCTAGCTATTGCATGTACCTTTTAGTTTTGGCTTTCCCTTATAAATTGCTCTCTCATTCCTGTGTGCTTATATCATCGGAAAGGAATTAATAAATATGTAAAATATATAAATATTGATATATCTAAAACCATATGATTTCTAATAAGTGTATTGTTATGAGAGAGCATGAGGCCTTAATTAGGTATAGTTTGGCTAGTCCCTTGACTTGATTTGTATGTACACATATTTGTTCTAAATTTAATGTTTCACAAACAAGTGTATAAATCTTCAGTAGCATTTAGACCTCCTGGGCTTTTGGTATCGAGGTCCAAAATGTATCTAGTTTCTAATCTTCTAAGTTGTAGCTCTCTATTGCCTCCTCTTCTATGTGTGGGAACTGAGTCTATCAGAAAGTACTGCAAATCTTTGATATTATTTTTATGCACTTCATTAAAGTGCCTCGCTACAGGGTATGTGGATCTACATTTTTGATGGCTCTAATATGTTGCAATATACGCTCGTGGGCTTGTAACTTTGTACTGCCCACGTACTTCAAACCACATGTACATTGGAGTATGTATATAACGTACTCTGTTTTGCAGGTGAGATGTTTATTTATTTTCCTAATCTCACCGCCAAACGCTGTGGTAAATGTGGTTATATTTGTCCCATGTTTACATGCCTTGCAACTTGAGCACTTGAAAAAGCCCTTCCTGGCATTTAGCCATGTCGTCCCTTCTTCCACCTCCAGGGTACTCTTAACTAAAGCGTCTCCCATAGATTTGGTTTTTCTGAACGACATAGATGGATTCTTTGGTAACAAATGTCCTATTACAGGTTCATTTAATATCAGGGCCAATTGCGTTTAAAAATGCTTCTTAGTTGTTGTTGTTTGCAGTAGGTTAAAATAATTCTGATAGGTTCAGCATTATGGTCACTCACCACATTTTTATGTTCCTCTATTCTGGTAGTTTTGCCAAATAAGAGTTCAGTTCTGCTCAATTCATTAGTTTTATTGATGGCTGTGTCTATAGTGTCGGGAGAGTAGCCTCTTTGTAAGAATCTTGTTTTACTAGCTTGCTGTGTACACTTCAATTCTTGTTCATTACTACATATTCTTTAAGTCTCAACATCTCGCCGTAAGTTATGCTGTTGATTAAATGCATTGGGTGAGAGCTGGAAGCATGTACTGTGTTGCCCGCTGTAGATTTGCGGTCTAGTGATGTAGTAAGTGTATTTTCTGTAACACTGACTCTTACATCAAGGAAATCTACTGTGTTACTACTAATCCTTGCCACAAATTTCAAATTAATTTCATTTTCATTCAGTAGGTACACATAATGTGAAGCACTCTCTTCTGTCCCTCTCCACACCACAAAAAGATCATCTATATATCTGAGCCAGACTATGATATGATCTTTCATGACTTGTTGGTGTTCGCCTTTGAGGACCAGCTCCTCCCACCACCCCATGTGTAAACATGCATAGCTTGGGGAGAAGCTGGCCCCCATGGCGACACCACGCATTTGCTGGTATACCTGATTTTAAAATGAAAATAGGTTGTTTTCTAGACAAAATAAAGTCATGTTTATGAGCATTTTGGTATGTTGTGTCATGCATTTCGGCCTGTTATTGAGGTAATATTCTAATGCCCTGATGCCATCTTTATGTTTTATACAAGTATATAAGGACAAAGCGTCCAGAGACATCAGGATGTAATCCTCTTGCCAACATAAATTATTGATTTTGCGAAAAAAGTCGCTAGTGTCTTTTATGTAAGACGGAAGGCCTTGTACATGTTCTTGCAGGAAGTAATCGATGTATTTTGACGTATTTTCTAGCAAGCCATCGCACGCTGATATTATTGGCCTTCCTGGTGGTTAACTTTCATTTTTGTGGACTTTTGGCACAAAATAAATCACTGGCATGACAGGGTGTTCTTATTTCAGAAACTTATATTCATCCATGCTAAGTAGTCCCGCACTTTTCCAAGCCATTCATTTTGTGTGGAATTCATTGTAGGTGGTCTTAACTTTCAATGGTGAGCTTCTTCTGTAGCACGTTGTGTCATTTAGTTGGGATAAAGCCTCTCTTATATAGTCCTTTTTCGGCCACAGGACGATATTTCCTCCTTTGTACGAATTTCTGATGACTATATCTTTGTTGTTTTGAAGTTTTGTCATCAGTTGGCTGTATCTCCATTCTTTACTCGATTTTTTGTCTTTGTATTTGTGGCGTTTGGAATTCAAGTGCTTGATTTGTGCCAACACATGTTCATTAAAAATGTCCAATGAATCCCTTGACATAATGGGATTAAAAGTTGATTTTACTTTAAAAGGTGTATTGGGTCTAATGAACATGGTTTCAGTTACGTTTGCTTGAGTATCTTGTTTATAGTTGGTCTCATGAGTTACACCATCCTTGTGTATGTCCTGTAGGTCTTGTAGCAACGCCTGATCACTGGCTGTGAATTCCATAGTGTTAAGAGGCTGTTCTTTCTCCTGTTCATTCATTGCTGTATTTAGCATATTTCGAAGCTGATGATATTTGCTAAGATTTAATTTACGTATAAATTTATAGACGCTCAGTCCGTGTTTGTGTATAGTTTAGGCTACTTTCCGGGCAGTAGGATAAACCTATAGATATATATATATATATATATATATATATATATATATATATATATATATATATCAGGATTTGTGTCCATTACAGCCTCTACCTTTTAATTCTTCACATTGAGGCAAGGACACAGAAGCACAGCCAGGGTTCACAAGATCCTTATTTTTTTAAATAAACATCACCATCGGGTGTGGACACGAGACCAGTGCATTTCAGCCATAGCCTTCAACAGGGTCATAGAGTTTAACATGTGCAGAGAGTGCTTTTAAAGGGACAATTCCCTTATTAAAAACAATTACTAGTCTGCTGCCTTCCTATCTGTTATAACAAAAAACATACTAATGTATTGATTATCATACATTTCACAGTTAATCGAATGTACATTTGGGCACATAATTTGATTCTACTTAAAAAAAATTATTTTCCATATTTTTCAACACTTTTTCAGAATGCAATATATATATATATATATATATATATATATATATATATATATTATCTACTGGCGGTCGCCAGTAGATAGTTATAGTTAAAACCTATTATCCATAGGAAATCCGCGACATTCTATTTGAAATAACGTTGGCGCCGGTTGATGAATCTTTGCGAAAGGTTCCAACTTGTTGGGGCGCTCCGGTCCGCTCCTATCCTGAAAGTCTCAGGGTGATACGTCAAGCGGGGGCCGAGAAAAAGGGGGTCCCAAAACGCGTTTTCCCCATTCATTTTTCCATAGGAACCTTTAGTCGCAGCTACAGCCCGAACTGCTGAACGGAATTACACCAAATTTGGCAAAGAGGTAGCCCTTGGTTCAGTGTCGTGCCTTTTGCTTAAATGGTGTAAATCCGTTCAGTAGTTCCTGAGATAATCAAAAGTAAAGTCACATATATATCTGGGCGGAGCCTAACCACACATGTCATCGTGAGATCTGATTGGCTGTCAGCACTTCATCCTGGAATTGCTGGCAGCCATCTTGGGACCAATATAAATGATAGTACCTCATTGAAATGCATTGTAGTGAATAGAAGATTTTGAGGGTCACCAAAAGGAGAACTATAAAGGGTGATAACAGGCTTTAGTTACATTAGAATTTATTTGTTGATGGTACCATACTAATTTTAGGAATTGTGGTGTATTCTAAGGTGATTTTACCATGTGAAAAACCTTCTGCTGGGATATCATGAATCATGTTTGAGAGAACACTATTTTCTCATGCTTGTCCCATGTAGGTTTGGAAGGTGCTCCAGAAGCTAGAATCAGAGCATATTTTCTGTAAATTCACATTATCTTTCTCACTCATGTGAGAATGAAGTCTGACATTCTCAGTAAAACATGTACATCCAACAAGGGCAGAGACTGTCAGTTGATTCCTTTGTGTTCTACTGCAGCTTCCCAGAGTGTTCTAAAGAACAACTAGAGTGCTAACAGCCTTACTTATGACAAAAGTATGGCACACCTGAAGCCATCTTGATTGGAATAAACTGGTAACACTTAAAACATTTAATTTAAAAAGGAACAAAATGATGGGGTTCATTTTGTCATAGAAATTATGGTTAGTGCTGTAGAAAGAAAAATTAGGACATGTTTCAAGTGTGATCTCAAATATCTTCCTGTTATATTTCAACAGGAGCAGCCTGCCAGTTGATGCCTTTGTGTTCTACTGCAGCTTCCCAGAGTGTTCTAAAGAACAACTAGAGTGCTAACAGCCTTACTTATGACAAAAGTATGGCACACCTGAAGCCATCTTGATTGGAATAAACTGGTAACACTTAAACAATTTAATTTAAAAAGGAACAAAATGATGGGGTTCATTTTGTCATAGAAATTAT
Source organism: Calotriton arnoldi (assembly GCA_963921515.1). Taxonomy (NCBI): domain Eukaryota; kingdom Metazoa; phylum Chordata; class Amphibia; order Caudata; family Salamandridae; genus Calotriton; species Calotriton arnoldi. The sequence goes on along the minus strand of CAWUFW010016236.1, from coordinate 209,732 downwards.
GGTTAGTGCTGTAGAAAGAAAAATTAGGACATATTTCAAGTGTGATCTCAAATATCTTCCTGTTATATTTCAACAGGAGCAGCCTGCCAGTTGATGCCTTTGTGTTCTACTGCAGCTTCCCAGAGTGTTCTAAAGAACAACTAGAGCGCTAACAGCCTTACTTATGACAAAAGTATGGCACACCTGAAGCCATCTTGATTGGAATAAACCGGTAACACTTAAAACATTTAATTTAAAAAGGAACAAAATGAGGGTTCTTTTTGAAAACAGAAATTATGGTTAGTGCTGCAGAAAGAAAAATTAGGGCATGTTTTAAGTGTGATCTCAAATATCTTCCTGTTATATTTCAACAGGAGCAGCCTGCCAGTTGATGCCTTTGTGTTCTACTGCAGCTTCCCAGAGTGTTCTAAAGAACAACTAGAGCGCTAACAGCCTTACTTATGACAAAAGTATGGCACACCTGAAGCCATCTTGATTGGAATAAACCGGTAACACTTAAAACATTTAATTTAAAAAGGAACAAAATGAGGGGTTCTTTTTGAAAACAGAAATTATGGTTAGTGCTGCAGAAAGAAAAATTAGGGCATGTTTTAAGTGAGATCTCAAATCCTCTTCTATTTCATTAGAAAATTCTGACATGCAGACTGAAACAATCACTTTCAATACCAGCAGCAGACTACCAGTTAACTCCCTGGTGAGCAGTAGCTTTACTCCAGTGATCTAATGAGCAACTAGAGTGCTAACATTCTGAATTTATGGCAGATGTGAGACACATCTGAATGCCTTCTTGATGGAATCAAAGTAAAAACTGAAAGCATTTCCTACTGAGGAGACTGCAGTAAATGAAGAAATTAGGAAACTTCATAACAAAGAAGTCTTCCAAGATGGCCACCAGTGAAAAAAGAGCCCAAATGTAGCACAAATATTACCCAGATGTAGCCCACATATAGCCCAATGACAAAAGTGTGCAAAACACTTTTTATTTTTAGTTTTTTGCAGTTTTATGTAGTGCAGACTGGTCAGGTATTGGAGCATTGCATCTTAAAACATGACCCCTACACTACAAAAACACCACTGCACTACCTTAAACCCTAAAACACTACCCCCAGCACGACCCCCTACACTACACAAGCACCACTGCCCTATCCTAAACCCTAAAACACTACCCCCAGCACGGCCCCCTACACTACCCAAACACCACTGCACTAACCTAAATCCTAAAACACTACCACCAGCACGACCCCTACACTACCCAAACACCACTGCACTACCCTAAAACATGACCCCTACACTACACAAACACCACTGCACTACCCTAAACCCTAAAACACTACCCCCAGCACGACCCCTACACTACCCAAACACCACTGCGCTACCCTAAAACATGACCCCCTACACTAGACAAACACCACTGCACTACCCTAAACCCTAAAACACTACCCCCAGCATGACCCCCTACACTACACAAGCACCACTGCACTACCCTAAACCCTAAAACACTACCCCCAGCACGACCCCTCACACTGCCCGAACACCACTGCACTGCCCTAAACCCTGAAACACCAGCCCCTGCATGACCCCCTACACTGCCCGAACACCACTGCACTGCCCTAAACTCCTGAAACACCACCACTAGCACGACCCCGTACACTGCCCGAATACCACTGCACTGCCCTAAACCCTGAAACACCACCCCTTCACGACCCCCTACACTGCCCGAACACCACTGCACTGCCCTAAACCCTGAAACACCACCCCCAGCATGACCCCCTACACTGCCCAAACACCACTGCACTGCCCTAAACCCTGAAACACTACCCCCAGTAAGACCCCCTACACTGCCCGAACATCACTGCACTGCCCTAAACCCTGAAACATCACCCCCAGCAAGACCCCTACACTGCCCGAACACCACTGACCTAAACCCTGAAACACCACCCCCAGCATGACCCCCTACACTGCCCGAACACCACTGCACTGCCCTAAACCCTGAAACACTACCCCCAGCATGACCCCCTACACTGCCCGAACACCACTGCACTACCCTAAACCCTGAAACATCACCCCCAGCACGACCGCCTACACTGCCCGAACACCACTGCACTGCCCTAAACCCTGAAACACCAGCCCCAGCACGACCCCCTACACTGCCCGAACACCACTGCACTGCCCTAAACTGTGAAACGCCAGCCTCAGCACGACCCCCTACACTGCCTGAACACCACTGCACTACCCTGAACCCTGAAACACCAGCCCCAGCACAACACCCTACACTGCCCGAACACCACTGCACTGCCCTAAACCCTGAAACACCACCCCGTGCATGACCCCCTGCACTGCCCGAAGACCACTGCACTGCCCTAAACCCTGAAACACCACCCCCAGCGTGACCCCCTACACTGCCTGAACACCACTGCACTGCCCTAAACCCTGAAACACCACCCCCTGCACAACCCCCTACACTGCTCGAACACTACTGCACTGCCCTAAACCCTGAAACATCACCCCCAGCAAGACCCCCTACACTGCCCGAACACCACTGCACTGCCCTAAACCCTGAAACACTACCTCCCAGCAAGACCCCCTACACTGCCCGAACACCACTGCACTGCCCTAAACCCTGAAACATCACCCCCAGCAAGACCCCCTACACTGCCCGAACACCACTGCCCTCAACCCTGAAACACCACCCCCAGCAAGACCCCCTACACTGCCCGAACACCACTGTACTGCCCTAAACCCTGAAACACCAGCCCCAGCACGACCCCCTACACTGCCCGAACACCACTGCACTGCCCTAAACCCTGAAACACCACCTCCTGCACGACCCCCTACACTGCCCGAACACCACTGTACTGCCCTAAACCCTGAAACCCCACCCCCAGCATGACCCCCCTACACTGCCAGAACACCACTGCACTGCCCTAAACCCTGAAACACCACCCCCTGCATGACCCCCTACACTGCCCGAACACTACTGCACTGCCCTAAACCCTGAAACACCACCCCCAGCACGACCCCCTACACTGCATTAACACCACTGCACCGCCCTAAACCCTGAAACACTACCCCCAGCAAGACCCCCTACACTGCCCGAACACCACTGCACTGCCCTAAACCATGAAACATCACCCCCAGCAAGACCCCCTACACTGCCCGAACACCACTGCCCTAAACCCTGAAACACCACCCCCAGCAAGACCCCTACACTGCCCGAACACCACTGCACTGCCCTAAACCCTGAAACACCACCCCCAGCAAGACCCCCTACACTGCCCGAACACCACTGCACTGCCCTAAACCCTGAAACACCACCCCCAGCATGACCCCCTACACTGCCCGAACACCACTGCTCTGCCCAAAACCCTGAAACACCAGCCCCAGCACGACCCCCTACACTGCCCGAACACCACTGCACTGCCCTAAACCCTGAAACACCAGCCCCAGCATGACCCCCTACACTGCCCGAACACCACTGCACTGCCCTAAACCCTGAAACAACAGCCCCAGCACAACCCCGTACACTGCCCGCACACCACTGCACTGCCCTAAACCCTGAAACACCAGCCCCAGCACAACCCCGTACACTGCCCGAACACCACTGCACTGCCCTAAACCCTGAAACACCAGCCCCAGCACAACCGCCTAAACTGCCTGAAAACTACTGCACTGCCCTAAACCCTGAAACACCACCCCCAGCAAGACTACCTCACACTGGCCGAACACCACTGCACTGCCCTAAACCCTGAAACACCACCCCCTGCACGACCCCCTACACTGCCCAAACACTACTGCACTGCCCTAAACCCTGAAACACCACCCCTCAGCACGACACCCTACACTGCCCGAACACCACTGCACTGCCCTAAACCCTGAAACACCACCCCAGCACGACCCCCTACACTGCCCGTACACCACTGCACTACCCTAAAACATGACCCCCTACACTACACAAACACCACTGCACTACCCTAAACCCTAAAACACTACCCCAGCACGACCCCTACACTACCCAAACACCACTGCACTACCCTAAAACATGACCCCCTACACTACACAAACACCACTGCACTACCCTAAACCCTAAAACACTACCCCCAGCACGACCCCCTACACTACACAAGCACCACTGCACTACCCTAAACCCTAAAACACTACCCCCAGCACGACCCCTACACTACCCAAACACCACTGCACTACCCTAAAACATGACCCCTACACTACACAAACACCACTGCACTACCCTAAACCCTAAAACACTACCCCCAGCACGACCCCCTACACTACACAAGCACCACTGCACTACCCTAAACCCTAAAACACTACCCCCAGCACGACCCCCTACACTGCCCGAACACCACTGCACTGCCCTAAACCCTGAAACACCAGCCCCTGCATCACCCCCTACACTGCCCGAACAGCACTGCACTGCCCTAAACCCTGAAACACCACCCCTAGCACGACCCCCTACACTGCCCGAACACCACTGCACTGCCCTAAACCCTGAAACACCACCCCTTCACGACCCCCTACACTGCCCGAACACCACTGCACTGCCCTAAACCCTGAAACACCACCCCCAGCATGACCCCCTACACTGCCCAAACACCACTGCACTGCCCTAAACCCTGAAACACTACCCCCAGCAAGACCCCCTACACTGCCCGAATACCACTGCACTGCCCTAAACCCTGAAACATCACCCCCAGCAAGACCCCCTACACTGCCCGTACACCACTGACCTAAACCCTGAAACACCACCCCCAGCACGACCCCCTACACTGCCCGAACACCACTGCACTGCCCTAAACCCTGAAACACTACCCCCAGCATGACCCCTACACTGCCCGAACACCACTGCTCTGCCCAAAACCCTGAAACACCAGCCCCAGCACGACCCCCTACACTGCCCGAACACCACTGCACTGCCCTAAACCTTGAAACACCAGCCCCTGCACGGCCCCCTACACTGCCCGAACACCACTGCACTACCCTAAACCCTGAAACATCACCCCCAGCACGACCCCCTACACTGCCCGAGCACCAATGCACTGCCCTAAACCCTGAAACACCAGCCCCAGCATGACCCCTACACTGCCCGAACACCACTGCACTGCCCTAAACCCTGAAACACCAGCCCCAGCACGACCGCCTACACTGCCCGAACACCACTGCACTGCCCTAAACCCTGAAACACCAGCCCCAGCACGACCCCCTACACTGCCCGAACACCACTGCACTGCCCTAAACCGTGAAACACCAGCCTCAGCATGACCCCCTACACTGCCTGAACACCACTGCACCGCCCTGAACCGTGAAACACCAGCCCCAGCACAACACCGTACACTGCCCGAACACCACTGCACTGCCCTAAACCCTGAAACACTACCCCCAGCATGACCCCCTACACTGCCCGAACACCACTGCTCTGCCCAAAACCCTGAAACACCAGCCCCAGCACGACCCCCTACACTGCCCGAACACCACTGCACTGCCCTAAACCTTGAAACACCAGCCCCTGCACGGCCCCCTACACTGCCCGAACACCACTGCACTACCCTAAACCCTGAAACATCACCCCCAGCACGACCCCCTACACTGCCCGAGCACCAATGCACTGCCCTAAACCCTGAAACACCAGCCCCAGCATGACCCCCTACACTGCCCGAACACCACTGCACTGCCCTAAACCCTGAAACACCAGCCCCAGCACGACCGCCTACACTGCCCGAACACCACTGCACTGCCCTAAACCCTGAAACACCAGCCCCAGCACGACTCCCTACACTGCCCGAACACCACTGCACTGCCCTAAACCGTGAAACACCAGCCTCAGCATGACCCCTACACTGCCTGAACACCACTGCACCGCCCTGAACCCTGAAACACCAGCCCCAGCACAACACCGTACACTGCCCGAACACCACTGCACTGCCCTAAACCCTGAAACACCATCCCCAGCACGACCCCTATACTGCCTCGAACACTACTGCACTGCCCTAAACCCAGAAACACCATCCCCAGCACGACCCCCTATACTGCACGAACACCACTGCACTGCCCTAAACCCTGAAACACTACCCCCAGCAAGACCTCCTACACTGCTCGAACACCACTGCACTGCCCTAAACCCTGAAACATCACCCCCAGCAAGACCCCCTACACTGCCCGAACACCACTGCCCTAAACCCTGAAACACCACCCCCAGAAAGACCCCCTACACTGCCCGAACACCACTGCACTGCCCTAAACCCTGAAACACCAGCCCCAGCACGACCCCCTACACTGCCCGAACACCACTGCACTGCCCTAAACCCTGAAACACCACCCCCTGCACGACCCCTACACTGCCCGAACACCACTGTACTGCCCTAAACCCTGAAACCCCACCCCCAGCATGACCCCCTACACTGCCAGAACACCACTGCACTGCCCTTAACCCTGAAACACCACCCCTGCACGACTCCCTACACTGCCCGAACACTACTGCACTGCCCTAAACCCTGAAACACCACCCCAGCACGACCCCTACACTGCATGAACACCACTGCACCGCCCTAAACCCTGAAACACTACCCCCAGCAAGACCCCCTACACTGTCCGAACACCACTGCACTGCCCTAAACCCTGAAACATCACCCCAGCAAGACCCCCTACACTGCCCGAACACCACTGCCCTAAACCCTGAAACACCACCCCCAGCAAGACCCCCTACACTGCCCGAACACCACTGCACTGCCCTAAACCCTGAAACACCACCCCCAGCACGACCCCCTACACTGCCCGAACACCACTGCTCTGCCCAAAACCCTGAAACACCAGCCCCAGCACGACCCCCTACACTGCCCAAACACCACTGCACTGCCCTAAACCCTGAAACACCAGCCCCAGCACGACCCCCTACACTGCCCGAACACCACTGCACTGCCCTAAACCCTGAAACACCACCCCAGCACGACCCCCTACACTGCCCGAACACCACTGCACTGCCCTAAACCCTGAAACACCAGCCCCAGCACAACCCCGTACACTGCCCGCACACCACTGCACTGCCCTAAACCCTGAAACACCAGCCCCAGCACAACCCAGTACACTGCCCGAACACCACTGCACTGCCCTAAACCCTGAAACACCAGCCCCAGCACGACCGCCTACACTGCCCAAACACTACTGCACTGCCCTAAACCCTGAAACACCACCCCTCAGCACGACACCCTACACTGCCCGAACACCACTGCACTGCCCTAAACCCTGAAACACCACCCCAGCATGACCCCCTACACTGCCCGAACACCACTGCACTAAACCCTGAAACACCACCCCTGCACGACCCCCTACACTGCCGGAACACCACTGCACTGCCCTAAACCCTGAAACACCACCCCCAGCACGACCCCCTACACTGCCCTAACACCACTGCACTTCCCTAAACCCTGAAACACCACCCCCAGCATGACCCCCTACACTGCCCTAACACCACTGCACTGCCCTAAACCCTGAAAGACCACCCCCAGCACAACCCCCTACACTGCCTGAGCACCATTGCTCTGCCCTAAACCCTGAAACACTAGCCCCAGCACGACCCCCTACACTGCCCGAACACCACTACACTGCCCTAAACCCTGAAACACCACCCCCAGAACGACCCCCTACACTGCCCGAACACGACTGCACTGCCCTAAACCCTGAAACACCAGCCCCAGCAAGACCCCCTACACTGCCCGAACACCACTGCATTGCCCTAGACTCTGAAACACCAGCCCCAGCAAGACCCCCTACACTGCCCGAACACCACTGCACTGCCCTAAACCCTGAAACACCAGCCCCAGCATGACCCCCTACACTGCCCGAACACCACTGCACTGCCCTAAACCCTGAAACACCAGCCCCAGCACGACCCCCTACACTGCCCGAACACCACTGCACTTCCCTAAACCCTGAAACACCAGCCCCAGCACGACCCCCTACATTGCCCGAACACCACTGCACTGCCCTAAACCCTGAAACACCAGCCCCAGCACCACCCCTACAATGCCCGAACACCACTGTACTGCCCTAAACCCTGAAACACCACCCCTGCACCGCCCCCTACACTGCCCGAACACCACTGCACTGCCCTAAACCCTGAAACACCACCCCTGCACGACCTCCTACACTGCCCGAACACCACTGCACTGCCCTAAACCCTGAAACACCACCCCCTGCACCACCCCCTACACTGCCCGAACACCACTGCACTGATCTAAACCCTGAAACACCAACCCCTGCACCGCCCCCTACACTGCCCGAACACCACTGCACTGCCCTAAACCCTGAAACACCACCCCCACCATGACCCCTTTACTGCTCGAACACCACTGCACTGCCCCAAACCCTGAAACACCACCCCCAGCATGACACCCTACACTGCCCGAACACCACTGTTCTAAACCCTGAAACACCACCCCTGCATGACCCCCTACACTGCCCGAACACCACTGCACTGCCCTAAACCCTGAAACACCACCCCTGCATGACCCCCTACACTGCCCGAACACCACTGCACTGCCCTAAACCCTGAAACACCACCCCCAGCACGACCCCCTACACTGCCCGAACACCACTGCACTGCCCTAAACCCTAAAACACCACCCCCAGCACGACCCCATAAACTGCCCGAACACCACTGCACTGCCCTAAACCCTAGAACACTACCCCCAGCATGACCCCCTACACTACCCGAACACCACTGCACTACCCTAAACCCTAAAATACTCCCCCAGCACGACCCCTACACTACCCGAACACGACTGCACTGCCCTAAACCCTAAAACACTCCCCCAGCACGACCCCCTACACTACCCGAACACCACTGCACTGCCCTAAACCCTAAAACACTCCCCCAGCACGACCCCCTACACTACCTAAACACCACTGCACTGCCCTAAACCCTAAAACACTACCCCTGCATGACCCCCTACACTACCCAAATACCAATGCACTACCCTAATCCCTAAAACACTACCCCCACACAACCCCTACACTACCCAAAGACCACTGCACTACCCTAAACCCTAAAACACGACCTCCTACACTACACAAACACCACTGCACTACCCTAAACCCTAAAAAACTACCCCCAGCACGAACCCCTACACTACCCAAACACCACTGCACTACCCTAAACCATAAAACACTACCCCCAGCAGTACCCCCTATGCTACCCAAACACCACTGCACTACCCTAAACCCTAAAACACTACCCCCAGCAGTACCCCCTACACTACCCAAACACCATTGCACTACCCTAAACCCTAAAACACTACCCCCAGCAGTATCCCCTACACTACCCAAACACCACTGCACTACCCTAAACCCTAAAACCCTAAAACACTAACCCCAGCACGACCCCTACACTACCCAAACACCACTGTACTACCCTAAACCCTAAAACACTCCCCCAGCACGACTCCCTACACTACCCAAACACCACTGCACTACCCTAAACCCTAAATCTACCCCCAGCATGACCCCCTACACTACACAAACACCACTGCACTACCCTAAACCCTAAAACACTACCCCCAGCACGACCCTCTTCACTACCTAAACACAACTGCACAATTTGTTACAGGCGTTGCAACACAGGCCTGTGGTGCTTACTGGAAGTACCTGGTGGGCTAGTTGGGCCCCAGGGACTCTCAGGATTCAAGGTGACCTAATCCCCCAACTTAAAACGCGCCACGGGGCGCGTTTGCACAGTGGTGAAAGGAGGGGCGGGGCCTCAGGTGACGTGTGCGCAAACACGCCCTGTGGTGCGTTTTAAGTTGGGGAGTTAATTCCTTTGAATCCTGGGGGCCAACTAGCCCACCAGGTACCTTCAGTAAGCACAACAGAGTTGCGTTGCAGAGAGGTGAAAAAGGTGCGTGGCCTCGGAACGCCTCTCTGCAACTCAGCTCTGTGGTCCTAACTGTAGGTACCTGGGGGATAGTTGGGCCCCAGGGACCTCAGGATTCAAGGGGACTTAATCCCGCAACTTAAAACGCGCCACGGGGCGCGTTTGCACACATGTCACCTCAGGCCCCCTCCCTTCACCACTGTGCAAACGCGCACTGGCTCTGGTTAGTCAGAGTCAGTTACCACCAGTACCCGTCTGAAAAAGTTGTGGGCACAGGATGATTTTGCAACAAGGCCTCTTTCTGCTCCTCTGTTGGTTCTTTCTGCACATCTTTTGCTTCTTTCTGTGCGTTTTTTCTTCTTTCTTCACATGTCCTACCTCTGTTGGCATAGTTAGAAATTAGCATTTAAAAACCTTTGAAATTCACTGAAAAAATCATAGGTTTCAGGCACGTTATAGTTAGAAATTAGCATTTAAAAAACCTTTGAAATTCACTGAAAAAACCATAGGTTTCAGGCACGTTATAGTTAGAAATTAGCATTTAAAAACCTTTGAAATTCACTGAAAAAACCATAGGTTTCAGACAAGTTATAGTTAGAAATTAGCATTTAAAAACCTTTGAAATTCACTGAAAAAAACCATAGGTTTTAGGGACAGTTATAGTTAGTTGGACATTGCACTCGTACAAAACCCGTGAAATTCCCCTGTTATAGTTAGTTCAGCTAACTATAACTCGCGCCCCGCAATGCACTGCTGATGACGTCACATATTACATCACTCATGACATGGTCAGTGACATCACTGATGACATCACTGATGACATCTCAAATGACATCACTGATGACATCATCCATGTGATAATTTCATGCATCTTCTCACACCCTAATATAACTTTTGATACACCCACTCTAAATTACAGACTGCCATTCTCAAAACCATAGACACTCCAACACCAAAAACTACATACCCACTCACTGATTCTTAGGTCTACACAGACATCCACTCACTCACCTGTACAGTCACTCATACTTACAGTCACTCAGTACAGGACTATCATATGCACTCATACACCTATATAAATACTCACACACCGCCACTCATCCATAGAGGTACTCACACACCTAGTCAGTCATGCAAAAAATTAATCACACACCCATTTACTCACCTATACGGTTACACACACACCAGCTCACTTACTCATACAAATACTAGCACATTCTTACGCTCTTATACAATAACTGATACAAGCACACACGCATCCATACAGCCACTCTCACAATAACACACTCTCACTTATAGCCATTTAAATACTCTAACACACATATATACTGCCTTTTACATATGTAGTTACTCGCACATGTACCACTGAGATATACATTCACTCACTAACACACCCATACACACACTCACCCACCCAAGCAGTCCATCACAGATGCACTCTTGAAATCATGCACCCAGTGAATCACCCACTCACACATCTATGTATAGAGTCACACACACCCCACCCACACAAACACTCAGGCAGCCATACAGATACTCAGAGAACCAATCAATAACCCATATAGACACTCATGTAGCTATTCGCAAATCCATGCATCCACTTACACACCAACAAACAGACGGATACAGACATTCACACAGTTTAGTCACTAACCCATGCATTCAGTAAGATACGTTTAATCACTCACTTGTAGAGTCAGTCACTCACGTACTAAATCATCCATTCAGACACTTATACACCCACTCATTCTTCAATACGCCTTTCCCTATATATATTAAACATATTTAAACTTTACAGAAACACACAGTCACTGGATGATGTCATCAGTGATGTCATCAGTGATGTCACTGACCATGTCATGAGTGATGTAATATGTGACGTCATCAGCAGTGCATTGCGGGGCGCGAGTTATAGTTAGCTGAACTAACTATAACAGGGGAATTTCACGGGTTTTGTACGAGTGCAATGTCCAACTAACTATAACTGTCCCTAAAACCTATGGTTTTTTTCAGTGAATATATATATATATATATATATATGTATATATATATGACAAAGCTGCTTACAGCCGAAACACATTGGAGCAGTGGCGAGGTCCGCTTTTGGATATAATAAAGCACTGATATCTGCAATGTTTCTGGAGTGCCTGCCTTCTTTTTCAGCGGGTGCTGAAATTGTGTGGAGAATATATATATAAATATATATATATATATATATATAGATATATATATATATATATATATATAGATAGATATAGATATATATATTCAAAACTAGAAAACTGTAGATCATTCATTAAAAACAAAACCTAAATTAACATATATACAGAAGGGCATAACTGATAAGAAAAATTGAATTGAAAACTAAACCAGCCACTTAAATAGAAGTATAAGCAACTATAACCAATACAATAAGTAAACAATTAAATCAACATTATAAAAGGCACACTAAGTTAAGCAACTAAATATTCAAAAATGACAAACTCTGTAAGACGAGGAAACTCTGCCAGACTCCCACCAAATCATTAAAGAAAAAATATATACATCTCATTAACTATCTAACCAAGTAAGTAAAATGTATAATTAGACAAAAAATATTTATTAATAAAACTAAAAACATAAAATAACAAATGATTAATAAAATATGCCCAAACTTATATCTCTTTACATAGACTTCCTAAAAGACAAAATGACACCTTGAAAAATCAATAAACTGCCAGGAAAAAATCGACTACCACACAACAGCAAAATGATGTAGGAAAGTAAAGAACATAGAATATTACCAAATTGTAAACTCATTCAAATAGCGTGTAAAAATAAGCCTAATGATCTCAACCTCTACAATCCACCACCAAATTAACATTTGAAATGAAATGAACATTTTTTTATACAATATAAAATAAAGCACCTGCTCCACATTAGAACACCCCAAGAGAAAAGCTGTAAACCAGGTGAAACATAATAACAGAAAATATGTAAATATATAATTTAGAAGTAGTTCCATAGTTTGACATCAAAATAACAAACATACAAACTTTAAAATATTTTATACATGTATACTGTTACAGTATTTTCAGATACAATGACAGAGGCATCAAAACACATCACTTCACAGAAAGGAAAGTAGTTACTAAATCACATGGGCTACACCTAAAGCTAAGAAAGCCAATCAACAGAAAATATAAACTGAAAATGTACCTTATCATGTATGGAAGGGTAACTACAAAAGATGATGTTGTCATTCATTTAAGAGAGCATAACCACCCCCAAATGTGACAGAAATAGAAGTATGGGAAGATGTTACAAGTTATTGGAGAGGCAAGCACTAGTTCCCAGGAACCCACAATAAACATACTTAAAGATATGCTGCCTAATATCCCCAAACACATTTTATTTTGTTTTTTGCAATTTCTAGAGCCCAATGATTACTCCATTATGGAGTGTCCCCGCGCTGAGTTCCATTCGGTGGCTAAAATCAAGATTGAGCAAGAGTGGAACAGTGAAACTCTAGGAAGGACGTTTTTTCCTAAACAGCCAAGTTTTGAGTTGCTTCCTAAAGACTTAGGTATATAGGTAGAGAATTCCACCTCTTAGCTGCCAGGTACTGAAGGAAATACCTCTGAAACGTTTCCTGTTGATTTTAGGAATGCAGACCAGTCCAGTTCCAGCTGATCTCAGACTGCGAGTGGGGTGGTAGGGGTGTATCATGGGGCTGAGATATTTCGGGCCCTTACCCGGCAGTATTCTGTGGACATAGCACAAAGCTTTGAAGGAGATCCTCTCCTAAATAGGAATCCAGTGGAGAGTCTCCAGAGCGCTACCTGTTGGGGCCAATCTAGGGATGTTTGGAAGCATTCGAGCTGCCACTTTTTGCACCCGTTGTAACATGTATATGCTCGTTTTTGGTGCCCCCAGATATAGGACATTGCAATAGTCCAATCTAGATGTCACGAGCGCCTGTACCACTGTCTTTCTAGCATTGTTAGGGATGAGTCCTAAGATTTTTTACAACATTTTTCAAATCTCAAAACAGGTACCTGTGAGAGCCGAAATCTGGTCAGAGAAGGATATGGTGGAGTCAAACCAGACTCCAAGATTTTTCATTTTTTGGCTCGGGGAAGGTGGCAATCCTAACAACTTAGGCCACCACCTCGAGGACCAGATGGAAAGTTGTTTTCCTATCACTAGGATGTCTGTTTTGCTGGCATTAAGCCTCAGGCAGCTGTGTTTCATCCAATTTGCCATGTCCTCCAAGCAGAGCTTGAAATCCTATGCCACTTTGCCGTTGTCCCGGCCAAAGTCAGGAACAGCTGCATGTCATCTGCATATGACACCGTCCGTCTGTACCCCATGTTTGTTCAACAGGCCTGCCAGTGGTCGCATATACAGATTAAACAGGGTCCGGCTAAAGGCGGAGAGGACCAGACCTCCTATACCTGCATGATGTGGTCTGTCAAGTAGCAGGCCATGAGAGACCATATCAAAAGCGGCGCTCAGGTCAAGCATGACTAGGGCCGCCGTTTGAACATCATCAGCAATTTTGCAAATTGAGTCTGAGGCTAGGAGTTGCGCCGATTCCATATAAAGAAGGGTCTTAATCCTGACTGTGTCTCATGGAGGAGATCGTGTTCCTCTACAAACTGCATTAGTTGTTGGTTGACAAACTTCTCAGCCACTTTTGCAAAGTAGGGAAGTAATGAGATAGGTCTTGAGTTCTCAGCCTGTAATGGGTCTAGGTTGGGCTTTTTGAGCAGAGGGATGACCATGGCGTGCTTCCACTCTTTCAGGACTATGCCAGTGCAGAAAGACAAGTTGAGTAGCTCCGTTACTACTGGCGCAATGGCAGCACAGCCCTTTTCCAGGATAGCTGGGGAAGCAGGGTCTAGAGGGGAACCAAATTTGACTCTACGTATTAGACAGTACGTGTCTGTCTCTGAGATAGGTTGTAGGTTAAGGAGCTTACCCGGGGTATCTGGCAGAGTACTGGAGGGGAGAGGATTCTTAAAAGTCCTAGCACTCTCTGGGAAAGAGATGTAGATGTTGTTCACTTTGTTCACAAAGGATACTGTAGTTTGATCACAGCACTCAGTAGATGGAAGAATTGTCGCTGTGGTACGTTCTAGGGAGGTGAGGGACTTGACTACCTGAAAAAAGAATTTTTCGCGTGTTCAATTTGTATGGCATAATAATTTACACAGGCCTGCCTAAGATCCTTGTGGTACTTCTTTAAGGCTGCAAGGTATGTCAATTTATGGTGTTCATTATACTCTTTGCGCCATACTCGCACTAACTTTTTGCAAGACCTCTTAGTTTCTTTATGTGCCTCTGAGAACCAGGGTGCAGAGGGTTTAGACCGCCTGCTAGTAATTGGCTTAAGTGGTGCTAGAGTATCTAAGGTTATATTGATCCACCCCTTAATCTGTATATGAGCTACTGATGGGCATTTTTCAAGAGTTGGTTTATGAGAGTTTAGGACCCCCATAAATGCGGTAGGGGTAATCCGGGCCCATTTGCGTGAGGTGGGTTTTTAGGACGGTACCACTGCATGTGAGGGTTTGTAGTTCCAAAAGGAATCAGGTGGTGGTCTGACCATGCCACTGGGATGGGTTCGGCCACTATTAAGGAGTGAGAGTTGGTAAAAATGGGGTCCAAGATATGGACCAGATCATGTGTAGGAGCCTTAACTAATTGAGTAAGTTGGAACATACTCAAATCTTCCATTAGGTTTTTCGTGATCGGGCAGTCCATATTATCTATATGAATGTTGAGGTCCCCTAAAATTGTGAAGTTAGCATATCTGACTGCATAGTTCAGAATCATGTCAGCTAAGCTTTTAACAAAACTCATTGCTGAACCCAGTGGGCGATAGCTTAAGAACCCAGTCAGTGTAACTTTACTGTTTGGAGTTAGGCTGAAGAAGGCTGCCTCAGAATTCGCAATTTTGATTGGTTGCAGCTGGCAGCACAGATTACTTTTAAAAATTATCGCCATCCCTCCTCCTCTGAGTGTGGGACGGTCAAGACGAAGTATACCATAGTTTTGGGGTATTGCATCTAGTATGTCAGAGGCCAAAGCTTCTGTTAGCCAAGTCTCAGTCAAGAGGAGAGCATCATGCCGAAATTCTGCTATTTCTAGTTTATGTTTAGGTAACAAGTGGCAATTTAGTAGTAAGCATTGTTTCCTCCCATTGTCGGATAGGCAAATCCCACCAGTAGAAGCCACAGTGTGGGGTTCACCTAGACAAAAATCACA
Organism: Calotriton arnoldi; assembly: GCA_963921515.1. Classification (NCBI taxonomy): domain Eukaryota; kingdom Metazoa; phylum Chordata; class Amphibia; order Caudata; family Salamandridae; genus Calotriton; species Calotriton arnoldi. Next base: position 193,603 of record CAWUFW010016236.1, on the reverse strand, counting down.
ACTACAGCAGCCATTAGGTTCCTGTGATTAGTTTTAAAAGTCGTTTCGGGAATAATGGCCATGTCTACCTACCTCAACCCTTTTGGCAGGGGCTGGATTGTATGTGGAGCAGGGGTTCTGGACCCTGGCGGCATCCAGGCGTGGACGGGCGCAGACGGGCTTTCCTTTGGTGCGCCTTTGACACGCCAGCGGCACGGCCGCACAGCTGCCATGTATTTGTAGCCCGCCTCTAGGGGCGTGGATACAGGTCCGACTGCGCCTCCAGAGGCAGATGACCGACGCAGCAGGCAGGCAGGGAAGGAAACATCACAAGCCAACTACCATCTTTCCTCACTTTAAAATGTTTAACTGCACGGACTTCTTCGAAAATCAGTAATAAGTGTAGAATATTCTCAATTAGCCAATGCATCTTTGAAATAAAAGAAAATGATAGCACTAGCCTATTTTCCTGTCACAGAGGTAGCCAACCACTTCAATGTACTAATAGAAAGCCCTTTCTACCAACAAAATGAAGACAAACTAAGCCCCCTCATGGATTATTTCGAATACATTTGGGTTGGCTAGACTGCATTGCTCAGCACCCAGATATCAACCCAAATTTCAAATACCATGATGGAATGTTTAGCACAAGACCTTGGCACAGGAAGACAAAACAAGCAATGCAGGGGAAGGATGGCACAATGTCTTCCAATCCACACTCGATAAATTAATTGAAGCATTACTAAAAGAGCAAAGCTACCAAAAACTACATAGCAAACAAACCAAGAAAATCTATGACATGCTACAATGTAAAGTCAAAATCTTCATAAAAACAAAGGAGTAGATTACTTAAAAGTAATAGTCAAAAGCATATTATAAAATAAATAATAACCTACCAAAGTCCTAAAAAAATCGCAAAAAGGAAAAGAGACAACAATCTCTTTTATAAATAATAATTAAAGTATTTGATTACATCAGTCAACATTTTTTATATAATTGCAAAATTAATGAAGACTGAGATAATAAAATATTATATACATTATTTTTAAAAACATATACACATCACTGACCAAGAAACTAAAAGCAAACTGAATCCATAACATCAATTAATTACAGCACATAAAACACACAATTCCAAATAACAATTACTTAGGGCCAGATTATTACCCTGGCAGTCCGGGAACCTCTGCCTCTTTCTGGGGCTACGACCGCCGGATTAATATGCAGGCGGTGACATCGCTTCCAGACTGCCTCCTGATTGCTGCCACTGCCAAGATCCGAGCTCCCACAGCTGTGGGGACAGCGGCGGTCAATGTCAGCGGTGCCAGCATGGGCACCGTTGTGGGATACATGACATGCCTTTCCGCTGACCTTTTAATGGCAGGGACACTGCCATGAAAAGGTCAGTGGAAAGGTAAGTAGAGGGCCACAAAAAGGGCCCAAAGAGGAATAAGCCCATGTGGACTGTGGCCAGGGACTGTGTCATGCACCCCTATGCCAGCACGGTCAGTGCACTCACTATTTGCTATGCACAAAATTGTGCATGGAAATAATGCACCCAACTTGAAGAAGGTGCAGCAGTGCGGCTGGTATTGGCTGCCGGCTCTCTCTGAGAGCCGAAGCATGCTGCCATTGTGGCTGTGCCGCCGTCACACGGCCAGGCCACAAGGTGATCTCATAATGCGGCGTTCAGAATGCTGCCATCCTAGCGACGTGTTCTTGACCGCCGCCGTGGAGAGTTGGTGGGGTGACTGCCAGGGTCGTAATCAGGCCCTTAATATTTACCCAAACAAAATAACATCACATTTCTCACCCAAAACAAATGAAATAAATAAAACTTACTATTCTGCAGCTGCAGATCTTCCTCTGTATTCATGTAGTCAAAAATAGTAATCCACCAAAAACATGAAAAATATTGTTTGTAAAACCCAACACAAAATACAAAATGTAAATGAATACAATACAAATCCCTTGAAATAATCCATGGTATATTTTTATTTGCAGAGCTCCAGCCTGTCGGCTCACGCTCTGTACTCACGCCGTAGCAGTTGTGACCTACAGAGGACCGTGCCAACCCCAGCAGACCTCTGTCCCCTACAAATTGAGCCCGCTGACCAGGCGAAAAGTCAGTGATACCGGATGTCTCATCTACGATGCCGTTTTTTTCCAACACATTGGACTATCCCTACAGGACCCAGGCAACGCGCTTTCCACAAGCCGTGCCCCTTTGGTGGATTATTGGCTTCAATATTGCCTGACTGTAACCCACTGGTTGCCTTCTCCTCTTCTTGGACTCTGCTCCCTACCTCACCACATTCAGACCAAGGTGCTTCTCATTCCTCCCACTGGACTTGACTTCCAGTATTTACGCAGCCCTCATTACTTCACAACCTGGTCCTGAAGATGACCTGAATTGAATATAGGTCGAAACACCATCGACCTTTCAGCGCACTTTTGGGCGCAACTTTTGTGGTTCACCAAAATCACCTATGCTCTATAGATTCCTTGCTAATGAATTGGTACTGCAAAAAAGTATCTTGAATATATTGACAATTTTGTTCTCTTTGCGACGTTTTTTTCGCTGTTTTCACTAGTCACTTGCACCATTCACCTTGTTTTTCACGAGCACACATGTGCACAAGACTGTACAGGTTACATGTATATTCAATGTAATACTGTGTTATCATTGCCTTCTTTCCACCTTGTCTAAATACAGACCACTCCTTGCATTTGCTGCTACAACCATTAATGCCTCCCTGTCTTATTCTTTTGCAATTTACATGCATGCGTCCCGAAACTGTCTTTAAATATTACCTGTTGAGACATTGTTGTTTGCTATACATACTAATCACCCAAGTCTCAACTGGGTTTATGGGTAACCTTTCTGTAGTCTGTTTTCAGAATACATGTACATCACACTTAACCAAAAAAGTCTAAATGACATAACACACTTAAATATAACATAAGAGTACATTACTAAAATAGTGCACAAAAAACCCCAAACTCCTACCTAGTGAAAAACACTATTAATGCATCCTAAATATACCAAAAAGCCACAAACAACACTATCACTAAAATGTACACATCCCCTAAACTTCCCATCCACAAAACCCTTAAAATTCCTCAAAAATGGACTTACCTGTTCTGATGAACAAGAGCACCTTACCGCGAGCTGACAAGAGGAAAATAGACTAAAAATAACTCAAAGAGATTACAACATAGAAACTAGCAGTAAAAAAAAAAAAGGACGCTAAATGAAACTAATAAAAACACTATGGGGCCGATTCCGATTCAGGCCGGAAATCTCTCCGACCGAGCCGGACCCGGAGAGATTTCCGACCGAATCGGACCCTAGCAGTCCGACCGAACGAGTACGATGCGTTCGCATGCTATTGGACTCGATTCGGTCGGACTCCCATTGAAGTCAATGGGAGCCGGTCGTACAACGCGTACACGGGCTCCCACTGACTCAATGGGTGCGAGGCGAACAGGGGCGCCCCCTACAGTGGGTACGCGTTGAAGCGGGTCACACCGTACATGCACAGGTAGGGGGGACCCATGGGTCCCCCCTGTGTGTGACTTGCGTGGCTAGGCGTACAGGGGGGTCTGACACGGACCCCCAAAGTGCGGCTCCGACTGCTCTTTTGAGCCGGACGGCGCGAGTCGGTCGGACTGCTCACGGCGCGCATCATACTTACCCGGCCGGGGAACGTCTCCATTGCGCGGTGCGAGTCGTGTCCATGCGAGTCGGTCGGAGCGGTTGGGTCCCGCGAACGAGTCGGTCGGCGATTTCGCGTAGGTTTGCATCGTACTCGCTCGCCCGGACGCACGTCCGACTCGGTCGGGAAACAGGGCTCTGAATCGGATCCGGTAATGCCGAGTCCGATTCGGAGCCCTCTCGGCCGAGATCGGAATCGGCCCCTATCTCTCCATAGAAATGAATGAGATATAATGTCAAAATGTTGAATAAATGTATGAAAAAAAGATTTAAAAAAACACTGAACATGTTACTGAAAACATATATACAGCAATGTAATAAATGTTGAAAAACTTAATAGATTGAAAATAAAAAGTGCAAAATATGCAACATGCAATTGTAATTAATTATAAAGTCATTAAAAAAATGTAGTGTTTTTTTATTTATTTAACTTTTTGTAAATGTTTGTTTTAAAGTAGATATATATATGTTTAAAAATGCAAGATTATACAATAAACAAACTCCGAAAATATAAATAAAATGAGAAACATGTGTTACATGTCTTTATTCTATTAAAAGAAAACATACAAATAGGTAATTTTTCATTATATTTCTAAACACCAACAATATTAATAAAATAACACAAAGTAATTCTACTTCATAGAAATACAATTAAAATAAAGAATTTCAGGCTCAAATTCTAAAATTAAATACTCAGACTCCAACAGATCCCATTTTTAAGAAAGTTTGACATTCACTATTCTCACTCCAATCTAACCATATTGGGGGAAGGCGTTGGACACTAAAGAGGTGGCATTTTCTATTCCCACCACAATCTAACCATAATGAAGGAAGGCATTGGACACGAAAGGCCTGATTATGACTACGGCAGTCCTAAAGCGGGCTGCCATGCTGCCACCCAGCTCAAAGACTGCCAAATCCATCCCCACATCTCCTGCCGGATTACGAGTTAAAATCTGGCGTGCTGTCATGCAGCAGCTGGCCCACAGCGCTGCCATTCAAGGGCTGATAGGAGAGCCTTGGAAAGGCAGCGCTGTGGGTCAGCCACTGTGCGTTCCAGTATGGATCTGGAGGTGCAGAAGAGGGGGGACCCACCTTGTGCCCCCCTGTTTTGAGCCTGGGTTTGGCCCATGTAGCAAAGCTGCTCGTTTCTTACATTGTCCTCTTTTTCACAATAACATTTCTGCTGTGAACTTTTGCACATATTTGCATACATGACAATTTTGGATTAGTTTCTCTGAAACTACTTTGTTTACATATCTACCTTCGCACAACATTATCACGATGCCTCGAACATCATGTACAAGGCCTCTTTACGCACTATGTTCAAATGTCATTCTATCTTCATCCACGGGGTGACAGGGCTATCTACATATCCATAACATTGTTAATCTATACGTACATCGCAAGGCTGCTTTCTATTATAAATAAAGAGCATCCCAAAAGATTAGCACAGGAGGCACTTCAGCTGACGGCGAGGGTCCCTGCATGCTGAGACTTCACCATGCAGCGGTCTGACATCTCCGTGAGGGAGTGTCCAATTTGTGACCAAGCCAGGCTCCTACATTCTCTCCTTCCAGGTAATGGGGTTGGATTGTCCCTTGGGGGGATTCTTGGCTTCACACCTACACACACTCTAGGTACACTCAAAGTAGGGTTTGCCTAGTAGGAGTATGCCTGATTACTGCCTTGTTTATATGCCTGCATATATACACTGTTTTAGCACCATGGTAGACCATTTATGCTTTTGGTGCTTGTAATCACTTTCATCTGCTTCTGTCTATTGATTATCGCAGAATAACGGTGGTTCAATAAATATATTGACAACATCTCACAGTGTATTCTCTGTATATCTCTCTAAGAGCAAGTAAGCACGAGTGACTGAGCGAAAGATTCAGATCTGTTTCCACGATCCCTGAAAGGTCAGGGTTGTCATATTCAGTGGTTGGCAGAAACTATTCGCTCCCTGGTAAGGTTAGGCGGGCTTATGGTGGCACTGTGAGTTAGCTGGTCTCTAGGCCAACATATCCTGCAGGCGTGATCTGAATCAGTCTAGGCACCTTGCCCAAAGCATATGTTGTCCAACAAACGCGCAGGTCCTATGGGTTAGTGGCAACTACATGACTTAGCACCACCAACATTGGCTTGGTTCTTATTTTTTTATCTATCTGAGTAGTTCAGTTGTGCTTTTCTCAGAGACCCCTACTCATTTCTAAACCAAAGACGTGTATGGTGAGAAGGAAAATCTGCCTCAGCTGAGTAGGTATACCCTATGTATTTTCTGTAGGTTATTCACGCTTGTAGGATACAAAATGTTCCCACATTGTGCTAGCCCTATCTCCATAAATTAATTTACTATAATTATACTCTCTTCACACAGTGCCCATAAACGGAGAAGCCAGTGGAGAGGATGTAGTTGCTCTAAATATTACAGAAAATTGCAGACTTGCAGTTACAATGAAAGTATTACATTACAGCCTCCCAGCACCAGCTGGGGACGTTACCTTTGTGATTGAGGCACACGAAGAATTCAGAACAGAGGTATTCTATTCTTGGGTTAAATTCCTGGCTGCGGATGCACACACACAATTGTTTCACACTTAGATTGAAGATGAAACACCAGAGGAATACTTTCCATATGTTAACTTACCAAGAATACATAAATTGTTTTAAAGCCACCCTCCCCAATGCCTTAGAAAATGTGAGACTCAGTCTGGCCAGTAAAGAAGGAGCGACTTGGCCGGTCCTAGCTGCTTAAACACCACATCCTAATCTTGATGATTTAGATACAGCAGAAATAACAACACTATACAAAGATTTTGAAAACATTTACAGAAATCTCATGCAGTACATTATGCGAACACTCACAGTTAACCCTGCACGTACTTCTCAGGCTTCACAACAACGCTCCGCTACTAAGCACTGAATGCCATTGTAGGAAAGGCTCCCACCAGTCGGGAGCAAACTCCGTTCTGGGTAGCACAAAAAACAAGTTGGCTTTAAGTGGTTTTTTCCCCATATGGCCCGCAGGAAAAAACACAGAATATTAACAATTTGCTTGCCAATGGGGATGTTGTTTCCCCGGTGGAAGATTGTGCCACTTGGGGTACAGTCTTCACTGTGGTTTACACCAGAACTCATGGTACCACTTCAATAGCAGCTTTACCTGATGTACTGAAACAAGTACAGAATGAGTATGAGGCAGGACCTGCCCTGGACTTGGGGATGAAACTGATGGGCAATTTTGCAGCGGTATCAACCATTATGTTAAGTAACATACAGGGGGAAGCAGCAGCATTGACTATACACCAACGCCTGAGGGTGTTCACTTCTGCACAGCAGGAGTGAGAATTGCCTAAAATCATTGACGAAACCTATGCTACCCTAGGTAGAAATAATTTGGGAGCCAGACCTGGAAAACCACAGGTTAAGGGTTATTCTGAGAAGGATAACTCCAAGCAAGCACCCGATTCTTCAAAGAAGAAATGGGATAATAAACAAAAAAAAAACAAGACACAATCACGTGGTGGGTCTCCTCAACAGGAAACCACTGAGTAAAACTACAATTTGAGAAACTGTGATAACATTAGAAGCCTGATTGGTATCAGGATACTGATACACATCGGATGAATCAGGATTCATCCGATACATGTTCGGATAGAGACGGACAGTCAGAGTGAGATCAAAGGGCACGTGAAGCCACAAAGGGAAACACATCGCACCTCAGACTACATCCTTAAAGAGGACAAACAAAAGACTCATAAACCTCAATTAAAAAAGACGAAGGTATCTGGGATTAAAATAAGGCATGCACAGGCTACTGAGGACTCTGCATCTGAATGGGGAATGGGAAGTGACAATGCTGGACAGCGCGGCAGAAGTCAAAATAGCTCATCAGAACCTGATGGATCATATGGCAGTAGCAGCACTGAGTGAGCATATCATGGTGGAAACACCTGATACAAGGGTAACTGTTCCTCATCGTTTATATGACAATACACTCCAATTGGAAGGCGACATACCCAGGAACATCAAGGCTCTCTTATGGCAGAACCTGACATATGGTTACTACATTCTTTAGGCTGAAAAGGATTGGCCACCTGAGTTCGTAATGGTGTGCCCAATGGGAGAAACAGTAATTTTACCTGCTTTCTTTGACCTCGTTCCAGAATCAGTTAAACATTCATACGAGCAGGAGTTGGCATTAGTGCTAGCTCCTGCACTATACCGCAACCATGTTGAGTGGGATGATGAGTCTCCTCATCACGAAATTCCATTAACATCAGTTCCTCAACCCCAGAGACAATACCCAATAACGCATGAAGCTAAAAAACAAGTTAGGGAAATCCTAGAACAACTTGAATACCAGGGTGTAATATAAAATTTCACCTTATCCATGAATAATCCCTTGTTTCCCATAATGAAACTGGACAATTAAAACCGTCTAATTTTAGACAACAGACATTTGAACACTTCCACACACACGTTTGCAGTACAAAATGCACATAGTGATGCACTAATGAATAACATTGTGTGGAAAAAATGCAAACAATACTAGATATCTCAAATTGATTTTTCTGCCAGAATATAGTATACGGAAGCACATATTTGACAGAATTTTCATAGCTAGGTTCATAGTGTCAATTTTACCATTCACCTCAAGGGTTAAGAACAGCCCAGGCTGTTCTCAGCCAGGGAAAAAGAGTTACTTCAAAATTTTGATGAGGAGGCATTGTCCTATGTAGATGATGTCTATCTGATGGATGATGAATTAATGGAACACTTGGCTAGAGTGAACCAAATAATTCTTGGGTGTGCTCACTTCGGTTACCAATGTACTTCAAAAAATCAAAAATTGCCCACCTCAATGTCCTGTTCCTGGGATACAAGTTGTCAAGTGAAGCCAAAAGCCTGGCAGCACACTTTTTAGAAAAATGCACACTGTTTCAACCTCGAACAACTCTGAAAAGACTACAATCCATTTTAGTATTCCTGAATTTTGGGAGAACATACATTTTGGATTACACTGAATGAGTAAAACTGTTCTACGATTTAATCAGACCTGATTTTTCAATCAACCATTGGACACAGGAACATACAAACATTTTACGTTCCGCACAAGCTGACATGATAGCTTCCAAACATTCGCAAACACGTGTAAACACAACTAACCTGGTGATCCGCGTAGTCACTGGACCCACTAGGTACACATATATCACTTTCAATGAAGGTGATACTGTACCCACTGCATAAAAATTACATTTGTACACCAACGCAGAAATCCGTTTTGCACCCACTGTGAAAATTCTCACAGTGGTACAGGCTGCTGTAGTGATAGAGAGCACTAGCACAGTGTAAACTCATATTTGTGGTTACCCCAGTACCGAACTTAGAGGCTGTTACTAAAGCAAGCATTCCAAATGTCAAGGCATTACATCCACGATGGATACAATGGGCTAACTCTCTCACTGCAACAGATGTAGACTACAGATTTGATTCTACTTTACAAACACAGGCATTCCTGCATTACGAACAAGAATATCCTCTGCCGAAGAAAATAATGCCTCTAGATCAATATGAAAATATCATTTATACCGAAGGATCTGCTCAGCCTGCCGTAGGGACACAACATCAATATTCTGCGGAATGCTCAATCATAAAAGGGTGCATGCATGTCAGAAAGTTTAATCATGAATAAGCACACTCTAGGGGATTGTACAGCGCAGCTGGCAGAACTGATACTGGCACTATAGAGTACGGATCCCGAATTCCCCACACTTATAATGTGAAACTCATACTACTGTGTCCAGTCCTACAATGAATATCTTCACTATTGGGGCAAAAATGGATTTAGAGAAAGGTTGCACAATCAAGCACAAGCTGCTTTTGAAACAGGTGGAAAAGCTAAAAGAATGCTTGCCACGGGCTCATGCTATCCACATATTGAGTCGTCAGCGTGTTGGCGTTCACGTTGAAGGGAATTCAATGGCTGATGAAGCTGCTAAGGCAACAGTCCGCACTCCTGCCGTTGCTGCAATCACTTGTTCAAGTACAAATTAGACAGAGACATCATGGTGGCCATCAATGCTGCACGCAGTGACACCCATCTGCTGAAAGGATTTCCACTCAAGTATTCCTACAAGTTAAATGCACAAAACATTCCATATGCTCAGATTCCAGGAGTGGGGGATAGAGTAATACCAAACACTGATAGCAGATTGGGATTAATACTAGCTGCACATGAGGGTCTGGGTTCAGCACATGCAGGGTTTACTGCTACTGTCTTGTTACTAAAGCAGCACTATTGGTGGCCAGGTCTAACAAAACAGACCAGGAACTTTGTCCTCAAATGTGAAATCTGTCAGCAGATGAAAGGCTCAACCGTAGCACATCCATCTCAAACACCTCTATTGATCTCAGACAAGCCTTTGGCTTGTGTGTATTTGGATCACTGCGGACCCTTACACTCAGATGAGGCCTACAAGTACATCTTAGTGGCAGTGGATTCATGCTACAGATTCCTGTGGGTTTGGCCACAGTGCTCGGCTGACGCTCGAACTGTTATAAAGAATTTGCGAGTCTTCATCAGGACATACGCAATTGGCACACTACATTCTGACCAGAGTCCAGCGTTTAGCTTTCGTGCTTAAAAAGAAGCCATGGGAAGTTTGGGTGCAGCCTTGTGGTACTCCTCCCCCTACAATCCCGAAGGAAATTCAGTAGTTGAGAGGAACAACCCTGACTTAAAGATGTCTTTAACAGCAAGGGTATTAGGCTCGGGTGGAAGTTGGGCCAATCACCTATATAGGTTCCAGAGGTCATTCAATAACATGCCAAGAAAATCCCTGGGGTTCGTACTCCTTATGAACTCCTGTTTGTTGTGAGAATGTGGGTACCAGACCTCGATAATGTCATCGCAATGGCAGCGGAAACACCATTTGACATCAATAAACCTTTGACTGTTTTACAGGAACTCAATGATTTCTGGGGCGCTCAAAGCAACATCCAAGTAAAACGCAATGCCACTGGAGAAGTGAAGGTCATTCCGGCAAAAACTGCCTGGACAAGAAAGAATTAGGGCCATCTTAGAGAGTGCCTGTACCTGTCCTGGCTGTCGAAGGTACCAGAACTATACTTCTTCCGCCACTTGCCAGTCGCAGAGACAAAAGGTTTGTTTCCATTGATCTGATCAAAGCACACTGTGTGGCCGATTCTCAACAGTAGGCCACTTAAGCTCCAGGGTAGCCGCCGCACTACTCTCACAACTGTTCAAGAAGTTCAGATGTAAGCTTCAATAAATACAGAAGATTCCCCTCTCCAAAGAGAAGTTGTAAACAACAATGAAGTACTACTTATTCCTGTTGAAACAACTACAACTGTACAGTCAACGAGTACAGACATCTCAATTTGAATTAATGACAACGTCTATGTGAATATATGCCACAGATCGAGTCATCTCCCAGTTCTACAAAACCTGATGAGCTGCCAAAAATAGACCGGACGGTTTCTGGCTACTTCATGCTTTATGACAACTCATCGAATTCAAGTGAACCTGAGCTGCCACCACCGCCTCTCCCTTTCAAGCTACAAGTGTATGATCTCTATCTTTGGCAGAAAAAGACATAATTTGTGGCTCCTTGGTTACATCTCTGGATTACAATTGGATTACTTTTCCTGGTCCTCTGGATTGGTTTGGTAACAGTCTTTTTCTTACTTCTGAATGGACACTATCTCCCAGAACGCTCTTCAGTACAACTTGTGAACTTGGTTCTGAAACCACATGCATCTTCACACCGCGAACTAGGAGACCTGTCCCTGGTGAACATTACCGCATTTCCAGTTCCTGAAGGAATAGTGTGGGACAGGGTATCGTATGATGTGTATGGTCCAACTGATTGTTTACAAATACCATATTTGTTTAAAATTTCCTTAAATGATATCATCACCTCTAGTTCTTTCTCTGATGATTGGGACATTGAAACTGTGCACAATTTGCTTGCAGAGCTAGAGCAATGAGCTGCATTTTCTAATGATGAATTGTATGATGGTACATCTAATTTTGGCAACATGTTCTATTAGGAACATTATGGTCACCATTTGTTACACAAAGCAAGTATCCCATGCACTGTTTACAATTACACTTAATGGGAACACTGTCAAACACCGCCAAAAGGTAGTTAAAAAACCTTTGCAAAGAAGTTTGCTTATTTGTCTGGTTTTGACACATCAGACCCAGCCTCTTATTATTGTAGGCTTGCACCTACACCGACAAAGAATAATATTCTAACAAACACACAGCTGATATATTCAACTTCCTTTATTTCCCAACTGTCTGAACAAGGTTTCGACTTTTGGAAAGACATCATAGACACAAAATCTGCCTGTTGGACAAAATATTGGCAGGTTCAGGGGACTGTGGCCTTATTCAGAGCATTTTGAAGAAGATGATATGCTGGAGGATATGGAATAAAAAAATTGATTAAACGTGGACAAATTGTAAAGTATTTTTGGTACTAAAGACGGAGTGCTGTGCGTTCAGTTGGAGTGTTACCTCGCTCCCGTTTCTGAAGTGTTTTCATGCACGCAGTACTTGGGCAGACCACGTTACTGAGCTGCACGCCAAAGGATTAAAAGGAACAAACTTTGTAGAACGAAATAAGTGGAAGAAATAGGTGTGCACTTGGCCCCCCTTTTTTGAACTTATTCAGAGCATGCCTCATACCACATCAAATGATTGTCCTGAATAAAACAGTGCAACAATCTTCCTGTCTTGGTATAGTCAAGATGAATGATTTGAACACATCTCTTATTCCCTCATTCTCAACCTTTGAGAACTGGCAGCACTTAACACACTTCAGTGATGATACACTAGATACCATGATACGTAATGGTTCTTTTAATTCATCAGACCCCAATTGGAAGGGATGGTTGTTTTGGCCTGTGGACATAAATGGGTGTCAATCTAGATTCCTGGACAACACCTGAGGGTTTAGGATCATTCGGCCTGATCAGCGATATGTACAATCAGAACACTCGGGGTGGTGACATCATTTAGTGTTGGAAATATATGCCCTGATTGGCTAAAGACCTCAACACTTCTTCAGGTGAAGCAACACTTGTCCCTTCTTTCTGATGACATGGATCGCAAGGATTTTCTATTAGGTCCCCAGAACTAGGCCTGGGCGGTAAATTCCGTTCCGCTCACGGAATTTGCAGAATTTGGGTAATTTCGCGTTCCGCGGAGAACGCGGAATTGCCAAAAATTCCACGATCCGCGGCTTCGTGGAATTTTTCGCTTGTTTGTGCTTTCAAAATGCGTGTTTGCGAGATATTTCCCCCCAAGCACGCAAACAGCGTTCGCGAACAGGAAAAAAGCATCGCGAAAGGGTGGAACAAGCAATTCCCCGTGTTCGCGGAACTCTGCGTGCTCGCTCGCGGCTACGCAAATTCCGCCCACCCCTACCCGGAACCCACTTCAAAAGCACTTCTTGTATGGAATATACAATGAGCTATGGAAAATTTCTCACCAGGAAGCTGCAGAAAAATTGAGCTAGATTGACAGGGTTAACTTAGAAAAGGGTTCGGCTGTGGTTGACACAGTATGACCACATTATCATCCAGAATCTTTTCACTGGATAACATAGTATCTTCTGCAATTGACATAATACAGCAAGGTTTTCCTATTTTACAACATGGACAATCAAAACTCCGGTTCACTGTAACCCTCAGCTGGATGTTTCAAACACTATGTTCTAGCCACACGCCGTGGCATTACATCAATAGTAGTAGTCTGTTTTCTGAAATTGATCTAACAGAAAGACAGATAGCAATGGAACGCAGAGCTGCAAAATATACCATGTTGCACGTCGAACAATTAGACCGTTTACCTTTCACCGTGGCTGTAGCACCATCCACAGACTGGATAATCCATGGTTACATCAACCTACCTGCCATGACTTTCCAATTCCAATATTGCCTGCAATACCAACAGGTAGGCAGATATGAAGTGCTAGGGGAAGGTTATGTGCATGAGTACTGAGAATTACCATTCAGGTTTAGATGCAGGAATAGGGACACAGATGTTTTCCTTAGTGGTTCCAACTGTGAGGTTGCTTTAAGCGGGTCTTTAGTTTGCAAGGGCATTTCTCTTTATGGAGCATGCAATGCTTCGGCTGCAAATGTGTCCTGGTATCTGAAGGGTTCTCCAGCTGCCGTGATTCATCAGGTTTTCAAGTTACTCTCCTATAGGAGCTATCTGATGCTGAATGATCAAGGTTGCTGTGGAATGGAACCGGGAATCAATTATCTGGTTACGGTTAATTCCATAGTCATTTGTTGCACACAAGTACTATTTCCACCTGCCCGCGCAGTTAGGGGGGCAACGCTATGGTCTTCAATAAACGTTAACTAAACAATGTGGACGAACCCACTGAAAGAAGGAAAAACTTTATGAAAACTCACTGTTGTGGTAAGCTTTCTCTGTAAACCATTAGGTTTTCTTAAAAGACCCCTCACACAGCAACCTAGTTGGTGTCATGCTTCATCATTGGGGTCCCAACCGGGTGGCCGAATGCCGCCCGGTTGTGCTACGACGCCTGATTACAGCGGAGCGGGTGTCGTGTGATAAGTGTGGATTAAAAAATATCTCTAGGAATCCTTGTCTGATAAATTTATTAATGACGGCCCAGGATATCGTTAAAAACAAGTGTGGCAACTAGTGGAGGGATTTACTCCTAGTTGTCAAGTACAGGTCTACATGTTTCAGCCCAACTAAAAATCGTGAAAGGGCTTTCTTCAGGACCGGGTGAGTGGTTGTGAGTGGCAAAAAATCACGCCACGTGAATATCCAACACACGTGCTAAGGTGTGTGGTACTGTGGTAAGTGTCGGTATACTTACGGACACTCAATAAAAACACTAAGCTGTAGTGCTAGGCAGAAATTCGGGGCTCGGGAGGGGTCTCATCTGTAGTCACACTTTCGTCAAGATGAACACCCTCAATAACCTGTAGCGGTCTCCCGTGGTCCCGGCTGCTTCAATAAACGTTTCCATCATACACTTTGATTCTCTTAGCAAACTGAAAGCTATGCTTTTTCAAAAGGATATGGCCTTTTGCACATATTTGCATACATGACAATGTTGAATTAGTTTCTCTGAAACTACTTTGTTTATACTTCTAGCTTCGCACAACATTATCACAATGCCTTGAACATCATGTACAAGGCCTCTTTTTGCACTATGTACAAATGTCGTTCTAGCTTCATCCACGGGGCGACAGGGCTATCTACATATCCATAACATTGCTAATATATACGTACATCAAAAGGCTGCTTTCTATTATAAATATTGAGCACCCCAAAAGATTAGCAGAGGAGGCACTTCAGCTGACACCAAGGTTCTCTGCATGCTGAACCTTCACCACGCAGGAGTCTGACATCTCTGTGAGGAGGTGTCCAATTTTTGACCAAGATGGGCTCCTAGATTCTCTCCCACCAGGTAATGGGGTTGGATCATCCTTTGGGGACATTCTTGGCTTCACACCTACACCCACTCTAGGTAGACTCAGAGTAGGCTTTGTATAGTAGGAGTACGTCTGATTACTGCCTTTTTTATATGCCTGTATATATACACTGTTTTAGCACCATGGTAAACTGTATCTACTATTTACGCTTTCGGTGCTTGTAATCATTTTCATCTTCTTCTGTCTATTGATTATTGCAGCTCATGTATTCTACACAAGAATAAAGTTGGTTCAATAAATATATTGAAAACGTCCCACAGTGTATTCTCTGTATATCTCTCTGAGAGCTGATAAGCATGAGTGAAAGATTCCACGAGCCCTGAGGAGTCAGGATTTTCATGTTCATTGGTTGTTGGAAATTATTCGCTCCCTGGCAAGGTTAGGGGGCTTATGGTGGCACTGTGAGCTAGCTGGTCTCTAGGCCAACATATCCTGCGGGGGTGCCCAGAATCAGTCTAGGCACCTCACCCCAAGTTTATGTTGTCCAATAAACATGCAGGTCCTACGGATCAGTGGGAATGACACAACACACCTTCATGCACCCCCTGTACGGCCCCCGGTCTATCCTCACCGCCAGCAGTAACTAGGGGGAAGAACCTCCTTGACACCGCTGGCAGTGAGGAGAGTGGTAATATGCTTGGCGGTGCCTCAGGGCACTACCAAGCATATTGCAGCCCTCAGACCGCCGCAGGACCACCAGGGAATGCGGTTTCCTGCTGGTTGAGGCGGTCCGACCGCTGCAGTTGTAATACTGCGGGCGGTCCCACAGTGTGGCGGTTGTTGGACAGCCACCATGACTATGGTGGTACTTTGGACCCCATAGTCGCAATAAGGCCCTAAAGGGGTGACATTTACTATTCCTATTCCCACTGCAATCTAACCATATTGGGGGAAGTTGTTGAACACTAAAGGGGTGACATTTACTATTCCTATCTTAGTTACTCCTGTTGACGATATTTCTGTATTCCCGATATTCTTAACACAATATTTTTGTTTCTCTATTTTTTTCCAATATTTTGTCCAAATATCCACGTTTTACCACCTTAATGGTGTCCCAATCCTCAGCAGTGGACAAGGCTGTTCCCTTATTTTCTAGGAAATACCTGTTGGTTTCTTCAGCTATTGTCTTACAGAATGCCTTGTCACACATGACCTCTGTTACAGCCTCCCCATTGGCACTCTCAGGTGTTTCTTCACCCATTTCACTAACAGCCTGACAGGGCTGTGATCTGATCTCCACTCTTGGTAGGTACTCCATATCCTATACGATTTATTCAACACCCCACACCTAAAATGATGTCCACCTTTGTGTACAACCCTTGTAATGTGTAGAAATAAGTATATTCACAGCCTTCGGGTGCATCTCCCTCCAAACATCAACCATTTGCCAGTCCGCACCCAAGCAGCAAACCCTTGTGACACCAAAGCACTGTGAGCGCCCCACAGAGGTGGAAAAAGACCTATACATCACATTGTCTGACACCATATTATAATATCCGCTCCATAGGCCTCTGCACTCACAACAATGGAATGTAGAGTTAGCTACTCGAAAAACTGGTACTGTATTACATTGGGGGCATATATATGCTGGCTATGAGTAAGGGATTCCCTCCAGTGCACTATATAGTATAGTGTGTCCCCCTCAGGTTTCTTGTGCCTCTGAGAGATCCCCCAATGGTTCAACGTCCATTGCAAAGAGCACAGGGTACAGACAGCATACTTGTCTGGCGCCCCTCGATATAGTGCACTGCTCAGAATCAATCCAGCCTGTTTGCATCCTCATCACTGGAGAGGTGTACAATGAACATATCCAATGCAGTATGCAATGCTTTATTCAAATGCATATCAAAGGCCTTTTCTGTGTCTAAGGATGCCACCTCTGTATTTCTCTCCTCACGGGAGACCATGTCCATTACACAGAAAAGACGATGCAAGTTCATGAGTGTTGCCCCAGGACAAACCCATTGTGGTCATAGTGCACCAGCGTTCCCACTTGTAACAGTCAATTGGCCAGAATCCTATTCACAATCTTATTGTCTACATTCAACAAAGAAAGGGGCCGATAGGATTTCAAGTCTAAGGGGTATTTATCTGGTTGCAGGAGTACCACCAACAGGGACTGTCTATTAGACTCCAGCAGTATACCAAATTTATATGCTTCAGAGTGCATTTGCAGTAATTTGGACCCAATGTCACCCGACATGTACTAAAAACTCAGAATGTAAGCCATCTACGCCAGGTGTCTTATCAGTAGCTAACTGTTTAATAGCATCCATTTTTTTTTCTTACAATAATGTTTGCACTACTAGCTGTACAGCACTCTAATACCCTGAATGGGTCATGTTTGCACTATATAAAAATCTTCAAATAAATAAATAAAATCCCTTATTGCCTTCACGGGCATCAGTGAGTGCAGCATTTAAATTTGTACTAGTGTAACCAGTGTAACCTGTGATAACCACATGGACCCAGACTAAGCCTCTACCTCGGCTTAATCTACCAGCAAAGTGACAGCATATATCGCACAATAATATTGCAGGAATACTGAATTACTTCCCACCTGCTAGCCGAGTATAGCTCCTGTAGAGTCATGTATAGAAAATAAAGGCATACTCACTACCGGTCCATTATGTAACCATCCCAGTATGTGCCCATAGTTGTCTTCCTCCCTGTGGCTGCTAAACAATTATGTTTTAAAATCTTTCCTCCGTAGGTGGTAGACCAAAGCTCTATAATCTTAACGAGCAATAATAATTCTTCCTGCCTGCCATTATTTGTAACCACCTGATCTTTCGCTCTGCAGTTGTAATCTCCTTATTCATGCCAATCCTTATCAAATACATTGTTTTAGTACAAAGCTTATGTATTACCACCTTAATGGCGCTGCATTCCATAGCAGTAGATAAGGTTGTTCCCTCATTTTCTAGGAAATTCTGGTTGGATTCTTCATCTATTGCCTCACAGAATGTGGTGTCACACAACACCTCTGGTTACAGCCTTCTCATTGATACCCTCAGGGTGTCCTCAATGGCCTGAAAGGGATTTATTATGACTCAACTTTTGGCAGGTACTCCATATCTTGTACCATCTTTTCAACACCCCCTGTACCTATAAAAATTTCCAACCTTGTGTACAACCCACGTAATGTGGAGAAATATTTATATTCCCGGGCTTCTGGGTGTATATCCCTCCAAACATCAATCATTTGCCAGTCAGCACCCAAGCAGCAAGCCGATGTGACACCAAAGTGCTGTGAGCTCCCTGCATAGGTAGAAAAGACCTGTCCATCACTGTGTCTGACTCCATATTATAATCCCCTCCCCATAAGCCTCTGCACTCACAATGATGGGCCAAGTATTTATTTATTTTTTCTTTTCTTTACAAAGTTTTATATAGTGCCAACTTGACCCTTATGGGTATCAGAGCGCTTCACAAATGTTCTGGATACATGTAGAATAAACAACAACATCATCAAGGATGGAAAAAGGTGTAACAGAATCTCCAAAGCGACCCCCTAAGGGTCCATATTACAAAACCAAGAATACAAACATAACATGGAAGAAATAAACATGAGTAAATAATATGGGAAATAAAGTGAAGCAGTTGAGGGACTCAGTCTGATTTCAGGGGGTAGGGATTTCCAAATTCTCAGGGCAATACCTGAGAAGGCTTGGTTATATGTTTTCTTTTTATAGAATGTTTGTGGTTTCAGCTGTAAGGTGCTAGTGCCTCTAGATCTTCTACAGCCACTGACAACTCCAATTTGTGTGCAAGGCATCTCAGGTTGTTGAAGTGTGGGCTCTATGGGTCATGCAGGCAATTTTTAAATGAATCCTTGCCTCATATGGGAGCCAGTTTAGAGATTTCAGATCCGGAGTGATGTGATTGTTTCTTTTAGATCCTGTAATGAGCCTAGTAGCAGAGTTAAGAGATGCCCTTAGTGGCACCAGCTTAGATCTGGGCAGACCGCAGAGGGTTGCACTTCCATAGTTAAACCTGGGAATTACTAGAGCTTGAACAGCTGACTTAAAGTCATCACAGGGTAGGAAGGAATTTAATTTTCTTAAGATGTTCATGTCAAAGTTCGCTTCTTTGGTGGGGGAGCTGATGTGTTCCTGCATGTTCAAGTTCTTGTAAAGTGTTATTCACAGTGATCTAGTTGAATCTATAATGTGTGGTAAGCAGTTAGGGGCTCTTAGTTGTTTCATCCATTCTGCGACGTCCGGTGAGTGTTTGGGTGGTGCAATTAAGAGGAATTCCATTTTGAGTGCATTTAGTTTGATGTGGTTACAGGTCAGCTAGTTTTGTAAGTTTGGGTTGAGACACCTAATATCTTCGGGGGAAGAGATTTTCAAGTACAGTTGGGTCCCATCAGTGTACATATGATAGTGGATGTTGGATGGATTCTGCACTTCGGTTAGAGGTTACATGAACATGTTAAGGAGAGTAGGTGAGAATGTGGACTCCTGTGGGACCCCTTATGTGACCTGTGTGGGGTTGGAGAGGGACATATTGAACTTGATTTTTTGAGTTCTATTGTGTCAGAAAGAAGCAAACCAATTAAGGACGGACCCTGATATCCCCATTCTACGTTCTAGTAGGTCTAGAAGACTGACATGTTTGAAAGTGTCAAAGGCTGATGAGAGGTCGAGGAGGATAAGAAAGCAAGATCCATTCTCATCCAACATTTTTAGAGTATCATCCACTATGTGTGTGAGCGCCAATTCGGTGCTGTGGCCTTGACGGAAACCGGATTGGAATTGGTCTACGAGACTGAATTTTTTTATATAGTTGTATATGTACACATTTCTCAAGTAGCTTCGCTAGGGTCAGCATAATAGAGATTGGACGGAAATTATTTAGGTCTGCATGATCAGCCGTGTTTTTTTTCAAAATAAGTATAACCTGCCCAATTTTAAGGCAGTCTGGGATCGATCCTTGAAGTAGTGAGGCATTGACTATCTTGATCCAGAGTGGGAGTAAAGACGTTTTGATCTCACTGAAGATATTCACTGGTAGAGGGTCACTAAAGTAGTTTGAGGGTTTCAGTGATGATAGAATTCTGAGAATGACGCTTTCATCAAAGGTTTTAAATATGTTCCAAGAAGCATTATTTTTGGGAGTGTAGACTGAGAGACACTATGGCTCAGTGATCCAGGATGGGGGGTGCTAATATGATAAGTGAAAGGAAGGTGCTTCCTAGCTGTCCGCAAATCATTTTCGATCTTTCTTGTCCTTTCCATGAAGAAGGAGGCAAAGTCTTCACAGTTTGGTTGTGGATTAGACCCAGTTGGGGAAGGGTCGAGTTGGCTATTTGATTGTAGCTTGACAAGTTTGAACAGTTTTTTTAGACAATCTTTTGCTTTATCCAGTTTGTTTCTAAATAAATTCTCTTTTGAGCTTCTGATGCATTTGTTGTAAATGCTCCTCAGTGATCTCAAGTGTTTAAGGTGTTCGAGGGATGGTGAGAGTCTCCATGATCATTCAGCTAAACTAAGCTTTCGTCTTTCTGCATTTAGGCTGACATTGAACCAAGGTTTGGAGTCTTTGGTGGACATTCATGTAGCTGGAGAGGAGCTACTGAGTCTAGAATGTTCAGCATGGAGTTGTTGGAATGATCTGTGAGGTCATGGACAACAGCAATGTCGAAGGGAGGGGGCAAGATGTTATTGCTGAGGGATGACAGATTATTCAGGTTAATACTTTGCATGTTCCTTTTCCAGTGTTTGGGTTTCTTTACTTCCGCCTTAAAAATCCTCAGCGATTCTGTGATGAGGAAAGTGATGCAGTGATTATCTGTTCAGTTACAAGGGATGATAGATTCCGGTTTGATGGTGCTACTCTTGGCGATGATAAGGTCCAGGGTCGCACCTTTGTTGTGGGTAGGACTGTTGCAGAATTGAGTCGGGTTGAGGTCAGGTAGGAAGGTTTTCAGACTGTTGACTGCTGGGTCATTAAGGTCATTCCAGTGGAGGTTGAAATCACCGAGAAAGATCTGGGTGCAGTATTCTCTTGCGTTAGTTGAGATGGTTTCCATGATTTGTTCTATGATTGTGATGTTATCTCCCGGCGTATGGTAGATCATGTGCAGTTCACACAGTGAATTGTTGTTACTCAAAATATCAATGCATAAGTATTTGCACGAGGATAGGTAAATGGAATGTGACTGTTTCTCTGAGAGATTGTTTCGGTGTACGCAAGTCATATCTCCATTTGGTTTGTTGGCTCTATCTAGTCTTCTAATGTCGTGGTTAGGTGACACTAGTAAGTCAAGGGTATGAGTGGCACATCAGTTAAGGAAAAGTTCAACAAGATGTCCGCCGTGGTGGAGATCAGCTGAGAAGCTCCGGGGCTGGGGATCACTGTTTGGTGAACATCCCCGTATATCCCCCCCTTCTCTCCCTACAGTTCGGTATCCCTGCACTGGGTAAATCATCTGCATCTCAACGATCCGTTCCTGTCCGCGCAAGGGCTTACCAGAATGGCCTTTTCATGCGCAGATCAGGCTTCTTGGGTATTGCCTGTGACGAGTGGTGGGCTGAGGCTGCCGCTGGGACCGACCACGGACCGAAGCTGAAGGTACCAACAGACATCGGAGGTTAATACCAAGGGTCTGACTGCGGACCAACTGCAGACCGGAGCACCTGGCTCACGCCCCCAATGAGGAGCTGAGCCTGCGAGTCGCCTCTGAAGCAAGGCTGCCGCCCATGCTCCCTCTGAGCGGATGTAGAGCGGCTTCGATAGCGGAAGGAGATGGTTCGCAGCGGAGTTCCGAATTCCACCTGCATGCCTCGGAGGGTACCAGCCGACATCGCTCTGCAGTGCTGAGGTACGTTATTGCCACTGCAGCCTTGCCGAATATTATCGACGCCCAGGCTTGCACTTCTATACCGCCTGACCTTAAAATGGCGCCTTCGTAAGAAGTGGGAGGAGCGCCTCTCACCTTCCCCGGCCGGCTTGCGCGTTGGAATCCCGCCCAATACAATCTATGATTCCTGTTGTGATGCATAATGACTCTTGAAGGGTATGATACTGCCACTGCAACCTTGCCGTATGTTATTGACGCCCAGGCTTGTACTTCTATACCGCCTGACCTCAAAATGGTGCCCTCTTAAGAAGTACGAGGAGCGCCTCTCACTTTCCTCGGCCGGCATGCGCACTAGAATCCCCTCAATAAGAATGATGATTCCTGACGTGAGGCCAATGACTCTTGAGGTGATCCTTTGCAACTCTGATCGTTTTACACGACGCACATGATTCCAGCGCCTGACCCTAAAATGGCGCCCACGGTTCAGATCCTGGCATCCTTATGCTTTTTTTTATTATTATGCGAGTGTATGTTAAGAACAATGATTCCTGACGCGATGCCTAATGATGCTTAGAAGTGATCTATTGCAACACTGATCTCTTCCACACAACGCATAAGACTCCAGCGCCTGACCCCAAAATGGCGCCCGTGTTTTCTGATCCTGGCATCCTTAATGTTTTGGGTTAGCATGCTAGTCTCAAATCCGGCATACCGACTGCCTCAGACCTTCGCCGATGTAAAACCCATGGTCATCTAGTAGCACCCCATTGCTCAGACCGTCTTCACCTCAGACCTTACCTATTGTAAACAAATGATATAGGTTTGATTGTGGGGCAGCCATTTCTCCTTTACTATACCAGGTTCTTACTAACCTGAAAGGCTTCAAACATCAACAATGTCCCCCCAGACAATTTAGGATAGCAAAGAAACAATGTAGGTCAATCCTAGGCATATTAGTAAGCAAATAACCCTACCAGTGAACGGACGAAGGAAGGAAGCTGAGATATAAGGAAGTTAAGAAAATAAAGAAGGGAAGAAGGAGAGTTGATAAAATAAAAACAAATAAAAAAAAAAAAAAAATGGATAAAAACTTAGAACTCTCAGGCCGCCATGCCTTCACCATCTCATACCCTCCTAATCTCTCCAAAAATGCGGCAAAGAAGTTCAAGCATAGGCTAACGAAATCTCACCCTGAGATTCTCATTTCAGATCCATACTTCTGCATCAGCAAAGGCCTACTATTGAACGACCTCATCTTTTACACACAAAAAACGTGCGCAGTGGAGAAATACCTTCTACTCCATGCTCCAAATCTCCAATGTCAAAAAAAACCCGCATGCCCTCAAACTGTCGATAGTCTCGTGACTCTCGTCACACTTCTGCCCTGCAAATGCCACTATCTCCATATACAACAATGGCAATATCCTGATACAAGCTTCTAATTCCAATCTCGCCACCATGGACAAGATCTTCCCTACTCTCAAGAAAGCAGTGAACAGCAAGAAAATCTCACCCCCGCCACTACTCTCCCCGATTTTCCCGGTGACACCCCAACTCTACTACAAAATCCCATAATAATCTCTATGGAACCAATATCTCTCCACACCCCCAATGAACTCTACCCCTCCGTCACATCGATCTCAACCACACCGGGATCCCTTGGCCCAGGAGGGACAGGGTTACTCTTAGCGACCGGCCACCACATTGCAGATACACCATTGATATCCCTGGTGTCTACGGAAGAATTCACCAACCTGGATTCTACCCACGACATCCCTCTCTACCCATATCCACCTGAGCTGGCATGCATAGCTCCCCACGACCTATCGCCTACCCCGTTACCTGATCAGCTCCCATCACTCCTGATACTCACTCCGCCCTTACGCAGTCCCCACTCATTGACCATACCCCAATCACATGCGTCAGCCCCTATCATGCGGTCACATCCAAAGGCCTTCTCACACACTGATTCGGACCTTACAACGAACATCCATGATCAACTAACCCCTTCAATCCCTAATAACGTTATCCCCAGGCAACCAGATAATGAGATACCCTTGCAACCAAACCTTATTTGCCGACCTCCCGCTACAATAGAACCCACACCTACACACACATCTAATTATCCCAACGCTGATTGGATCGAACGATTCAATGAGCTAGCCAGCGGCCAAGTCCATCTCAAGGCTGAAATGCAAAGTCTATCAACCATCACCAAAGAACTCCTAAACACACACAGAGCTACTAGTGCCACTGTGAACTGAATCAAACTAGCAGATATATCACCAAGAACTCACACCTCGAGGATACCAGACAGTATAAGATACCTTCCCCCAATGACCCATCTCGTCCTAGGAGGGCAACTGCTGTACTATCGGACAATGACATTGATGACCTCTGCATATCCTATGCCAGCCAGACAGCCATCAGAGAGTCTCGTTGTGGCACTATCCAATCCATTCAAACCAACCCCTTCAGAGAACCCACTCACAACTACAGATCCATTAATAGAGAAAACCTCACAAATATCAACATAGTGCAGACCACTCCCCCCCATTTGACTAGCAAGCTGAAATGTGCACTCATCAATTGCAGATCTGCTAACAAACATGCCCCTGACATTTACGACTTCATCCTCGCGAATGATCTCGACATTATTGTCCTTACCGAAACATGGCTAAACAGTTCCTCCTCTCCCATCTTGGACCTACTGGTACCCCCTAGCCATGACCTAATCCGTCTAGACAGAAACATGCAACCCAGTGGCGGGCTAGCCTGCATTTATCGAAACACTATGGCAGTCAATCAAGCAGACTTCATCTATCTATCCTCTTGCGAATATCTCTGTATCAACATCTCTGATGACAAGCGCCTCGCCTGCAAACTTCACATAATTTATCACCCCCCGGGTGATAATTTGACGTTCATCGATAAGCTAATGGAAGTTATTACATCCAATGACAACTCACAAGTACCACAGATTTTCCTGGGTGACTTCAATCTCCACTGGAATAACTCAGGTGATCTTGGTGTCAGTTGTCTTAAATCTTTTCTGGCAAATCAGGATCTGTCCCAACTATGTGACAGTCCAACCCACAACAAGGGAGAGACACTAGACCTCATCATAGCTAAAATGAACACGGTATCTTTAGAATCCATCACCCCATGTGACTGGACAGACCACTATAGCATTCTCTTCTCCATCAATATCGTGGTAAGTCCTAAAAGGGGTCAACCCACAAAAACAAAACAATGGAAAAGGAATATACAAAATATCAACCCCATCGACCTAGTAAACCGATGCAACTCCGCCCTGACCCCCTCAACAGACATGGCAGACGTCCACGACCTTACAGTCTTTTACAATTCCACAATGCTTGAAATTCTTGACTCTGCAGCGCCCATCCAGGAAAAAAATGTTTCCTCCAAACTCTCCAAACCATGGTTCAATGAGAATCTGAATTCGGAGCGGCGAAAGCTAAGATCAGCGGAGCGACTATGGAAATCAGCACCCTCCATTGAGCACTTATATCAACTCAGAGTGCTGAGGAATTCATACAATAGGAAGATCCTAAAGGCTAAAGCAGACTTTTTCAAATCCCAGCTGAACCAAGCCATCAACCGTCCCAAAAAACCTATTCGAAATCGTCAAACAACAAGCGTGCAACAAGCCAAACTCCCTGGAACCAAGCGACTCTGTTACACCTAACTGCGATGAGCTGGCCAACTTCTTCCTAGAAAAAACAAAATCCATTGAACTCAACATCCAATCTAAGAAGGCCCTCCCTCAAACTATGGCCCTTGATGATAAATCTCACTCTCAGATCAAGGTCCATTTTATTACTCTGACTAAAATCCCAAAAAACAATGCCTCCTGGCACACCTTCTCGCCCATCCCTGAACAAGAAATCTACAACACTCTTCTAATGATTGACCCCTCAAATCACTTCTCAGACCCCTTACCTCCTTCTTTATTCAAAATGATAAAAACCTCTATTCTTCCCCTATGGTCAAAGATCGTAAACGCCTCCCTGAGACAAGGGTCCATACCGGACTGTCTCAAAATAGGGCAGGTCACACCTATACTAAAGAAGTCTGACTCCCCCACTGATCTCAACAACTACCGCCCTATATCCAACATCCCCACTCTGGCGAAATTGCTGGAAAAATGTGTGCAAATACAACTATGCAACCACATTGAGAATTACAACCTCCTAGACAAACACCAATCCGGCTTCCGGCATGGTCACAGCACTGAATTTGCACTCACCCACATAATGGACGACATCCTAAAAATGCTTGACCACAATGAATCATGCCTATTGATACTTCTTGACTTATCCTCCGCTTTTGATACGGTTAAGCATGACAACCTACTGTCCTTACTGGAACGAAGGATGGGCCTAACTGGCTCAGTGCTACAATGGTTCACCTCCTTCCTAAATAACAGAACACAAAGAATTAAGACAATGAATTCACTCTCTCAACTCTCCATGGTCACCATAGGGGTTCCACAGGGCTCAGCACTCTCACCCATCCTTTTCAATTTACTCATGGAACCCCTGGCAAACGCACTGAACTCTGAGAACATTCTATATCACCTATATGCGGACGACACTCAACTGTATATGAAAATCTCCCAACCAGAAGACTTCATCTCCCTCAACGCTATTCTACAGAATACTCAAAGTTGGCTCACTGACAACCACCACATGCTTAACACAGAAAAAACGGAATTCCTTCTCATCTCCCCTCCCAATCACACACCCAAGATAGACTTATGGTTGAAGCATCTTACTTCCTTTGACTGTGCTCCTCACATCATTGACTCTGCGAAATCCTTGGGAGTCACCATAGACAAACACTTGAACATGCAGGCGCAAATCAATATTGCCACCAAGGGAGCTAATCATCAGATGAGCATACTAAGGAAACTCAAGCCCTTCCTCCCACATAACGACTTAAAAATGGCGGTTCAAGCCCTAGTGCTACCAAGATTGGACTATGGAAGCATCACCCTATGCGGTCTTCCCAAATACAAGCTTGCCCCTCTGAGGGCTTCACTTAATGCTGCGGCCAGATTGGTCTCAGGAACTAAAAGAAATAATCACATTTCTCCAACCTTGAAAGCTTTGAACTGGCTACCCTACGAGGCTAGAATACACCTAAAGATCGCCTGCATGACCCACAAAGCCCTGCATAGCAATACCCCCAGCTACTTAGCACAAAAGCTTGAGCGTTCAGGAGGATGCAGACTATTGCGTAGTGCGAGTTCATTACTACTGAAACCACAATCCTTCCACAAAAAGAGAACTGATTGCAGAGCATTCTCAGGGATCGCTCCAAAGATTTGGAACTCTCTACCGCCATTGGTTCACGGGATCACTTTCTTTACCTCCTTCAAAAAAGAAGTAAAACTGCTCCTAATGAACAAATTCATATCCTAAGACTGTAATTCTATGATGTCTACCATTATCCTATGCTACCCTTATACCACGGTCTACCTCTTTTGTACCGAATGACTTATATCGAATGTATGCATACTACCTCAACCACCTAATATGTAATAACGTGTATTGTAAAGCGCTCTGATTCCCTCTTGGATCATTCCTTAATAACTACTAGTCTCCTATGCCACCCATATACTCCTATATACCTCTTTTGTACTGTATGGCGCAACAACTGTATTCTGTAAAGCGCTCTGATACCCCCGTGGGTCATGTTCGCGCTATATAAAACTTTATAAATAAAATAAAAATAAGTTAGCCATGTTTCAGTCAGGATTAGGAGGTTCAGCTGGTGTGCAAGGATGAGGTCTGCGAATTCTGCTGTATGGCTTACTGCTGATCTACAATTGAGTAGCATGCATTTCAGGTGTGGTTTGATGTCAATAGAGGTAGACTGAGTGATGGGCACTTGCTTAAGGTTAGACTTGGTTATGGCTCTGTGGTTGATCCTTGGTTCTCTGTGTGGGTTTATAGGAAATGTTTGGATTTGGTCCAAATCAACTTTGTTAATGGAGTAAGTAGATTTATATAAGAGGAGGAGGGACTGAATGTCACTGTCAGGAAAAGGATCATTCAGTCTGATGGGCCGAGCGTAGGGGTTAGGGTAGAGTATCTTTCTCCATCTCAGGTGAGGGGATGCCAAGATTGATGGTCACGTTAGCTGTGCTCTGTGACAGTGGTCTAGTGTGGTAGTTGATATTTATGTCGTGTTTGTGTCTGTTCTTTACTGGAGTTTTGTTGAGCCATCTATTATGAGTCAACTCCGAGGTGATGCTTATTAGGCTTTGTAGATCTGCCTTAAATAGTTGTAAGTTGTGTAATCTCAACAATTCTGAATTTTAGTGATGTGGCAGAACAAGTGGTCGAGGTTTGGGTCCTGAGGCCATGAGATGGGGGTATGCTCAAGCCTGTGGTGTTAGAGTGCTGCTGGCATGGTAGAATCAGTGGGGTGGAGGTCGGCTTATGAATAGCATAAGGCATGAGGAGGGGAGGTGAAGAGTTTGTGAGCTGGTTGAGTAGCGCTAGGGTATTATGGGTTATGATAATGGTCGGATATGGGTTATTGAGCTTCGAGAGTGACATTGTTTGGTCCAAGGAGAATGTCCGCATAGGCGGGGAGATAAGGTTATTTCTGTGGATGTGTGTGGTGGTGAGGAGTAGGTGTTGTGTGTGTTATACAACATGGGGGAACAAAGGGGGAGAATGTGTGCAGTGCTTAATGTGGGTAGGGCCTGATAGGACATTACTAGGGGTTCCTTTGGGATGCCTGACGAGCGAAGATGACCACGAGTGGGAGCATATTCATTAATAGTTATAGAAATTTTGATGATAGCGAAGGATTCGTCAAAAACTTCTAGTTTGTGTTCTGAAGACTGGCTAAGGATAATCCGATTATTATATAACAATAAGGTAGTTTCAACTTTGCAAGAGGGAAAGTGGGCAACTGAGAGTCTAAGCCTTTTTGGGATTTTCCTAGATGTATCAATCAATCAGGGGTTTGAAAGCGCGACTACTCACCTGTGAGGGTCTCAAGGTGCTGGTGGTGGGGGGGACTGCTGGTCGGACTGGGTGCAGGATAATTTGAAGAGCCAGGTCTTGAGGTCCTTCCTGAATTGGGTCAGTGACGCTGATTGCCTGAGGAGCCGGGGCAGGGAGTTCCATGTCTTGGTGACGAGATAGGAGAATGATCTTCCTCCCGTTCTGGTCTTGTCGATCCTGGGGATGGAGGCAAGGGCAAGTTGGGAGGATCAGAGATGTATTGATTCGGAGCAGAGAGAGCCTGACTTTCTACCATTGTGCTCTTCTTTTAGTGTAGAATATAATATCACTTATTGTAGCTCCTTTTTTTGAGTAGAAAGTTCAGAAATTAGTGTTTCAGGGTAACATTTGATAAATCTATGTTTTAGGCTCTTGGATGCATTTCAGTTGGATCGGGAGGATATATATTTCTAAAGGAATGGAATCCTACCTGCTCCAATACATTGTTGGTGATCTTGGAGGGGTAGGTCTCCATGTTTGAGCGAACAATTTAAAACCAACTAAGTGGAAGGGATTGGGTGGGACAGACTTATTTTTGAAGGAATCAGCCTCTTTTAATTTCCCTGAGACAGAGATGATTCTAACTGATTAAGGGGTTCACCATGGTCAGACTGAAAAACAATCTTAATTGCCAAGTCCAGATTAAGGGGTTTATAAAGGTCCTAATGGGAAACCTATCCCATTTACCAGAGGTGCCAAGGGTAATGGGGATTATAAAACATATGTTTGGTAACTAACATTGATGTGTGAAGGTGGTGAGGAAATGTAATTACCACCTGTTCTTAATATGCTGTGGATGACCCAGTTGGAAAAATAAAGTGGAAGATGTTTAAGTTATGAAGTGTATAATACTCTAACCATTAGAAAATGGCTGCTCCATTATATGAGATTTATGATGGGGTGTTGAGTCCTTCTTTCATTTCATTAAAAGTTGTTGTCACCAGTCTTACCTTAATTTGTTTCCAATGAGAGAGGGGCGCCATCTTGTGAGTTAGCCTTCGTGTCAAGGGATGGATAGCTAGGAAAAGAATTGGATGAATTATCACCCTCCATCTAGATCAATATGATTCCTAATGCACCCTGCTACTAAGGAGAGATAAGTGAATATCAAAGAGCTCATGTGGCAAAAAGGAAAACATGGTGCTGACCTTATCAGTGTGAAAGGGGCAAGCAGGGTGACATTGAGGGATCCAGAGCAGGCATTCACAACCAGAACATGGAGAGAAAAGGCACAATCTGGCTCTAATAACTGTAACTGTCCCACAATGGTGGCATACATGCCCTCTCCTCTAAGAAGAGAACCTGATCACATAGTGTGCGCACGTAGTTTTGCGTTTGCTGTGTTTGCAATTGAAGAGTGTCCAGCCACTGTTCTCTAGTAGTGACTTTGTCAGCTAATTTGCAGTGATCGTTGCATAATAGATTGAGATCTGTCACCACTGTGACAATCTTGTTCTCTAATAATACTCTGGACTTTTCTATGGCCACCAGAAAAATGTCCAGCTTGTTGTCCACAGTGACGGTGCAGCGGAGGGTTTCTAGGAGACCACCACTCTTTGCTCAAGCAAAGGTGGAGCCAAAGATTGTGAGGACGGAGGAAGAGCTCTGGATTGAAGAGACACCATGGTCACTGAAGGAGCATTAGGAGAGACAGAGAGGTTGCAAGATTCGCATATAGGTGAGGACCCACTTGTGAGCGCCTGGAGAGGATGGAACACTACACAGCATGAGCAGCCCAACAATTGGATCAATCCTCAGAGAAAAAGCAGGCAGGCACAGGTTAAGATTCCAGAAGCTGTGTGATGGTGAGCAGACTCAGATATATGGGTTTCAGGTCAGGCAGAATCATGAGTTTCAGCCGGGTAGAGGGTGATGGGGTGGCAACTGACCAGCAAGTGAGAGTAAAGACATGTGTAATGGGGAGAGTGCAGCACAGGCTACACCAGTCAGGCGCTGAGGAGTTCACAGAGCAGCTCAGCTTCAGTCTAAGGAGTGCACTACAGTAGACAGTGCACCGTTATGCTGAGCAGCAGGAAGACTAGGCCCCACAATTATGGCACAAAATATGAATCTAGGGATAGAAGCGTAGCATGCACAGGATAGAGGTGCACAGTTGTAGGGTAGACAAGTATCGTAGGAGCTTGAGGTATCTCACAAATATGTAGACATTACATCAGAGACCCACTGTATCATGCAGACCAAGTAGTAGGGTTATTAGTGTTGCCAGATAATGCAAGGCAGCCCTAACGGGAGGTGGGAATTGGAGCCTGCATTTAATAATATACAACAACAACCTCCAGGAAAGTTGCTCAGTCACACAGACCCAGGCCCACCAGAGCAAGTCAAGGTAAGTTTACAGTACCTCTCCATACGGCTGTTGACAGGGTCCAGGGTGCCTCATATACTCAAGGGCCACTAGGAGGTACAATCCAGAAGCTGCAGGAAGGAGCATATCCTCTGCATGTAGTATCAGCTGTTTTATAGGCCTCTGTCCCATGCCCCAACCACTATCGTTGCCGCAGGGACCCTTTGACTAGCACCCGGAATATGGCTGATAGGCATCCAGTAGAAGCAAAAGATGGCAGACTATGGTGGCCCCTGCCAGCTGCCACTCACAGATGTGACTTTACCACTGCTCCAAATTCCAGGTCTGGGAGGGATGCTATGTCGGTACAAGTGATGTTGGAGACATGGGCCCCCCAGACTCTGGCAGCGCAGCAGGTGTGACTCTACTAGGGTGCCATGTGAGTCCATCCATTCAGGGATGAGCAACAGTGGTGCAAACTCCAGTGCCCGGCCTGTTAGGTTCAGGACTGCTGCACTTCCTGCATCATCGTGTCGCCGGGCTCAGAGGACACCACAGGTAGCAGCACACCGCAGCTCAGTGGCCATATCCCTCAAAGCCACCGGCCCACATGGCCCACAGGGAAAAAGGCAGCCACTTGCATTGCTAGTCCTCAGAGCACAATGTAGGAGAGTAGGATCTCCTTCACATGGGTACCCCCACTTTTTGCTGATGCTTCACTGTTTTTCGACCTTAGTCTGGCTGGGGCCCTGCTAATCAGAACCCCAGCCTAGCTGCTTCCTCTCTAAAATGGTTTCCATGTGCCTTAGGCACATCTCTGATTGGAATCTGGAGTGCCCTTATAAGTCCCTAGTATATGGTATACTATGTACCCAGGGCATAGGTACCTCAGAGGCCTGCCAGGGGCTGAAGCATGTATTGTGCCACCCCTGGAAGGCCAGCCAAAAGGACACCACAGGTCTGCTACTGCAGCCTGGGTAAGGTGGTGCATGCACCCCTTACTGTGATATAGGCTACCTATATCACTACATACATACACACATATAAACCTATAAGTCACTCCTATGGCAGGCCTTATCAATCCTGAAGGCAGAGTGCGTGGTTCCTATGTGAGAGGGTGCCCCTGCATGAGCAGGGCCCCTCTGCAGCATTCGGAGACCCTTCCCTGATGCTGTTTGTAGTGCAGCCCGACCATATACTCTTAAGCGCATTATAACCTCGCGTTAAATGCTAACTTTGGGATGGCTGCACGGAAACATGTTGTGTTTGGTGTCAAACATCTTGGAATACTACACCCCCGCCAGTTCTGGCGGCGGGGGTAGCATTCCACCTTTCTAGAGGAGAGACATGTACACACCGGTATACCCGGTACTGACTTTCCAGAGCCCTGGCATCACAAAATGGATGCCGCTGCCACAGACACGAGTCTGGCCTCCTGCTGCTGACCGAAACTCCGGCAGGGAGGCCTGGACAATGGGTTTCCTGTCCCAGGGAGGTGTAACCACCTCCCCAGACAGGATAGTGTGTATTGGGGCTGGGCGGGAGCACTCTCTGGTGCTTTGAAGTCCTGCACTGGGGGCACATTTGGTGTCCCTGTGCATACCCCAGTTCAAACCGGCTCAGGGGCTTCCAGCCCCTGCTCTGGCGCGAAACTGGACAAAGGGAAAGGGGTGTAACCACCCCTCTGCCCTGACCCTCCCATAGGTGGGGCCACAGAGTATGTCCAACCCCTACCTTAGTATAAGTATGGGACCCCAGTCCTTAGGACTTTAGATTTTACTTGGACGAAACTCTGACACAGAATCCTGGACCTTCGACGCTCTACTTTAAGATTAGAGGACTGAAGAATCTCCCTTGGGGTCAAGGAGTGACTCCCCTGCTTGGCAGGCACCAAAGAAGCAATTGTCCGGTCTGCATCGCTGAAGCTCCCGCCGGACGCCGAAGTCTTTGCATCACCAGAGGTAGATTTCCAAACTTCCCCGAGGCTGCTCTGAGTCCCCAGCAAAGCTGAGGCCCGTAGCTGTCGTGGGTGACGTGGAACCGTGACCCCTGGACACCGATCACATTTGCAAGTGCATCCTCTTCTGGGTCTCCCACGAAGTCATGCTTTAGGCTCCGAGTAGCTCCAGCCTCCAGCACCGACTGCACCGAAGATCACTGGCCTCCACTCCACGAGTGTCCTGTGAGGGAGCTCCACGCGCATCGACACGAGGCTCCTTTGTGGTCACTAGTCTGTTGGCTAGTAGGCCCTCCCGAAGGCCAATCTTCTTCTGCTTGGGCTTCCTGGTTGCTCCAGGCGTGCCGTGACTTATCCTCACTGGGTGAGTCCCACAGACCTTGCTGGTCTGCAACATCGTCCTTCTTCCATTTCCACGAGACTTGCCGTTGCCAAGGCTTGTTGGGTCCAATCCGGTCGCCGATACCCCTGCAATTGACAGACATCGTGGGACAGATCGAATCCAGCTCCTGGTTGTCATCGACGCCTCCTGGACCTCGTGGCTGAAGAGTCAAGATGACCGTCAACCGACCTGAAGCACTCGACATCGGTGGGCATCTGCTCATCGCCTTCCTGGTCACTGGCTAGTGACCCAGACTCTGTCCCCTCTGCTTTCAGGTTCTTCAGATCTTCGATCCACCTTTGGATCCACCCGAACACTTTCGACTTGGCCGCCAGCAGCACTTTGCAGCAGATCGCCATTGAAAGCGGCGAGCGAAACCCGACCCCGAAAGACACCTATGCACCCGGCTCCCCTGGGTGAGGTAACTCGAGTACTCCGGTGCTCCCGTGGGTATTGACACTAGAACAGCCTAGTTCTCAAAGGGTTTGCTCCAAGTCCTCCTCTAAGTGCCCCTTTTCTTTTAAATTCAAACCGCGACTTTCCCCATAGAAGTTAACGGCGATTCGCAGCTGTGTTCATACACTGCACGCGTCCCCCGTGGGTCCCCTGTGTCACTACCTTGGGTGGTTCCTTGTGGTCCAAGCACTTCTACAGGCTCTAGGCCCTGTGTCTAGCTCAGTCGTGGTTCTTATACCACTTTATTGGTATATGGTTTGGTACGCCCCTAGGGCTCAAACGTGTATTTGTGCTATTACTGTAGATAACTAACTTATAATTTATGTACTTCGAACTCTAGCCTCATAAAGAGACTAGAGGGGTGTGTTTAGCAATAAATACATATATTTTGAATATATACCTGGTGTGGTCCTCTTTCATTTGGTCACTCAAGAGATTATAGACTGGTAAAACAAGCGGCTTTACATTCCTTCAAGACTTAGCCTGAAGGCTGCTCTCCATAGCTACCACTAGGATAGCTTTCAATAAAGGTTGTCTTTAACCTATCTCCAATAAGGGGTTGTTTGGACTGGTGCAAGGTGCCCACTATAATTAGTGGACAGCATATGCCAGGCCAACTTCTCACATTGGTGGCAGCGTGTGGGATTCCAGCTTGCTATTGTTTTACCAGATAATCTCAATTGAATTGATCAACTGAAAACCACTAAGGGTACCTAAGGTACATATAAATCAAGCTTAGTAATACAGTAAGTTCTACTGAACTTAGAGTTGTGTGTTAAGGGATAGCACACCCTTTCTACAACTCAAGAGAGTTTAGTAGGCCACACTAGAGTAGGTAGTGCATACACCACACCTCACTAGTAATGTCTTCAAAGCCAGGACCCAGTGAGTCCTTGCCAGAAGCCAGTGGGCTTCTTCCCTACAAGTATGATAAACTCCCATTCTTGGAATTGAGAGCATTATGCAATACTATGAAGTTGAAGGCAGGCAAAAGTGCCAGCACCCAACACCTCTGGGAGGTGTTACTAGCTGATGATCTCAGCAGGCCCCTAGGGTCTGAAGGGGTAGGCAATGAGGGTGGGGCAGAAGATGAGGAAGGGGCTAGGGGTGAAGAAACCCAGGCCCCCCCCCTCTGAAACTGGCCAGGAAGGTGAAAATGACCTTGTCCTGGAGAACCCAATTCCTCCTGTGGAGGAGGAGGAGGAGAGATCAGACTGACCTCCCCTTTGTCCCCCAGGAAGAGTTCTGAGTGTGCCCAGAAGGTCTAGGTCTCCTTCTCAGGAGTCTAACCACTCTGACACCTCAATAGGGACCTCTGTCTCCTCTCATAGGAGGGAATCCTCTCATGAAAGGAGAAAGAGACTGATTCAGTATGAGCAAGCCCAGCTTGAACTCAGAAAACAGCAATTGGCTATAGACAGGAGTCCCTAGATCTCTATAGAGAGAGACAAAAGATGGGACTAGAGTCCCATGGTGGCAGCAGTTTCCCCAAAGATAGGGAAAGGTCTTATGACCATAGAAACCTGAGCAAGATTGTCCCTCCCTACCAGAGTGGGGATGATATCCACAAATGGATAACTGCTCTAGAGAGGGCCTGTAAAGTACAGAGGGTCCCTCAGGAGCAGTGGGCAGCAATCTTGTGGCTCTCCTTTGCAGACAAAGGTAGAGATAAGCTCCTCACTGTTAGAGAGGAGGATGCTGATAATTACAAAGTCTTGAAGAGTGCTCTAATTGATGGGTTTGGCCTAACCACTGAACAATACAGGTTAAAGTTCAGGGATACCCAAAAGCACAGACTCAAGACTGGGTGGACTTTGCTGATTGTTCTGCCAAGGCTCTGGAAGGTTGGTTATTGGGCAGTAAGGTATGTGACTTCACAGGATTGTACAATCTTATCATGAGGGAGCAGATTCTTAATAACTGTCAAAATCAGCTGTTGCATCAGCACCTGGTGGACTCTGATCTGACCTCTCCCCAAGAATTGGGAAAGAAGGCAGACAAATGGGTCAGAACCAGGGTGAGGCAGAAGGTACAGAACCAAGGTGGTGACCCTAAGAAGCAAGATTCGAAAAACTCTGATAAGGGTGGGGAGAAGGGTAAAGATCAAAAGTCTTCACAAGGCCCCCAAAAATCTTCTTCAGGTGGGGATTCACAGTCTAACAAAGGGAAAGGCCAAAGGAAACCATGGTGCAAGGTCTGTAAGCAAAGACCCACTGGACCAGTGATTGCACCAAGTCCAAAGACTCTACTCCAGCCCCCACCAATGCCCCTAAGGCACCTGCTCCCCCTAGTGCAGTTACAGTTGGTGGTGGGATTACACAAACCAAGGGTTTAGTAGGGTTGACCCTGGGTAAGGAGATGAGCTCTGACCTAGTCAGAGAACTCACTCAGGCTGTCCTAGTCTGTGATGGAGGCATGGATGTGACCTCCTCTGTGAGTCCCAGTAATCTGGGCAAGTACAGACAACAGCCCTTAATCAATGGAAAAGAGGCTTTGGCATTTAGGGACACAGGGGCAAGTGTCACCATGGTGACACAAGACCTTGTGAATCCTGGGCAGATTATACTTGGTGAAATGTACCAAGTGACCAATGCTAGCAACGTCAGAACAGACCATACTCTGGCAGTTGTTAACTTCTCCTGGGGAGGGGTAACTGGCCTTAAGAAGGTTGTGGTAAGTGCAGACCTACCCGTTGAATGCTTGCTTGGCAATGACTTAGAAACTTCAGCTTGGGCAGAAGTGGAGCTCAGGACCCATGCAGAAATGCTGGGGATCCCTGTAGATGTGTTTGCTGTGACCAGGTCACAGAGCAAAATGTCTAGCACTGAACAGGCCTTGGATTCTGGAATAATGGACCAAGTGCCCTCCAAGAAGAGGAGTAGTAGGGTAAAGGCAGTGCCTTCCCCCTTGGCTCAGAAGGAAGATCAGTCTCTTGAGGGGGATGATCTCAGTCCTGAGGAAGGAACTGTCCCAGAGGAGCTTGAACCTGACCAGGTTGAGTTCTTGAGGACAGGGGGCCCTTCCAGGGCAGATCTGAGCCAGGAGCAGCAGAGCTGCCCCTCTCTTGAACCCCTCAGACAGCAAGCTGCTGCTGAGGCTGCTGGGAAAGCTAGTGGTCCCCATACTGTGTATTGGGATGATGGACTCTTGTACTCAGAGTGTAGAGACCCCAAGCCTGGTGCCACCAGGAGGTTGATCATACCTCTGAAGTTCAGGGGCTTCCTATTGACCCTAGCCCATGACATTCCCTTAGCAGGTCACCTGGGCCAGAACAAGACTTGGGACAGAATTGTCCCTCACTTTCACTGGCCCCACATGTCTGAAGACACCAAGGAGTTTTGTCACTCCTGTGTAACCTGCCAGGCCAGTGGCAAGGCAGGTGGCACTACAAAGGCCCCCTGATACCACTACCTCTGGTGGGGTTCCCTTTGAAAGGGTGGGGATTGACATTGTTGGTCCCATGGATCCCCAAACAGCATCTGGGCACAGGTTTATCCTGGTGGTAGTGGATCATGCCACCAGGTACCCAGAGGCTATTCCCCTTAGGACCACTACAGCACCTGTGGTGGCAAGGGCCCTCCTGGGAATTTTCTCAAGAGTGGGCTTTCCTAAGGAGGTTGTATCAGGCAGGGGTGCTAACTTTATGTCTGGATACTTAAAAGCAATGTGGAAGGAGTGTGGAGTGACTTACAAGTTCACCACACCCTATCACCCACAATCCAATGGTTTAGTTGAGAGATTCAACAAAACCTTGAAGGGCATGATTAAAGGGCTCCCAGAAAAGCTTAGGCGAAGGTGGGACATACTCTTGCCCTGCCTTTTATTTGCATACAGGGAGGTGCCTCAAAAGGGGGTTGGCTACAGCCCTTTTGAACTTTTGTTTGGTCACCCTGTCAGGGGTCCATTGTGCTTGGTGAAGGAAGGATGGGAGTTACCTCTCAAGCCACCAAAGCAAGACATAATGGACTATGTACTTGGTCTCCGCTCCCGGATGGCTGAGTATATGAAAAAGGCAACTAAAAACCTTGAGGCTAGCCAGGAACTTCAAAAGCCAGGCATGACCAAAGGCTGTACTGACTGTTTACCAGCCAGGACAGAAGGTGTGGGTGTTGGAGCCAGTGGCCCCAGCAGCTCTCCAAGACAAATGGAGTGGACCCCATACCATTGTTGAACAGAAGGGTGAGGTTACCTACTTAGTAGACCTAGGAACACCCAGGAGTCCCCACAGGGTTCTCCATGTCAACAGGTTAAAACCATATGTGGACAGGGCAGACATGGGCTTGCTCATGGCTACTGATGAGGGACAGGAGGAAGAGAGTGACCCACTCCCTGACCTGGTCTCACAGAACCCTGATGATGGGCCAGTGGATGGTGTAGCCTTGGCAGGCAGCCTCACTACCCAGCAGCAGACTGATTGCAGACAGGTGCTCAATCAGTTCAGACACATATTCTCACTGACACCCAGTCAGACTACCTGGTGCACTCATGAAGTGGACACTGGGGACAGTCTGCCTATTAAAAATAAGATTTATAGGCAACCTGACCATGTCAGGGACTGTATCAGGACAGAAGTCCAGAAGATGTTGGATTTGGGAGTTATTGAACCCTCAGATAGCCCTTGGGCTAGTCCAGTGGTCCTTGTGCCAAAACCTCACACCAATGGTGGGAAAAGAGAGATGAGGTTTTGTGTGGACTACAGGGGTCTCAATGCAGTCACTAGGACTGATGCCCATCCAATACCTAGGGCAGATGAGCTAATAGACACTTTGGCCTCAGCCAAGTATCTAAGCACATTTGACCTGACAGCTGGCTACTGGCAGATCAGACTAGCTGATGATGCAAAGCCAAAGACAGCATTCTCAACCCCTAGTGGGCATCATCAATTTGTGGTGATGCCCTTTGGTCTGAAGAATGCACCTGCCACTTTTCAGAGGTTGGTGAATACAGTCCTTACAGGTCTGGAAGCCTATAGTGCAGCATATCTAGATGATATTGCTGTCTTTAGCTCCACTTGAGAGGATCACCTGGTCCACCTCAGAAATGTTTTGCAGGCCCTGCAGAAAGCAGGCCTGACTATCAAGGCCACAAAGTGCCAGATAGGGCAGAGTCAGGTTGTTTACCTGGGCCACCTTGTGGGTGGAGGCCAGGTTCAACCACTGCAGAGCAAGATCCAGACCATCATGGACTGGACTGCTCCAACTACCCAGACTCAGGTGAGAGCCTTCTTAGGCCTGACTGGGTACGATAGGAGATTTGTCAAGGGGTATGGATCAATAGTGACACCCCTGAATGACTTAACTTCCAAGAAAATGCCCAAAAGGTTCAGTGGACAGTTAGCTGTCAAAAGGCATTTGAAGACCTAAAGCAGGCCATGTGCACTGCTCCCATTCTACAGAGTCCTGATTACTCCAAGAAGTTCATTGTCCAAACAGATGCATCTGAATTGGGGGTAGGGGCTGTACTGTCACAATTGAATGATGAAGGTCAGGATCAGCCAGTAGCTTTTATTAGCAGAAGGCTGACCCCTAGAGAAAACGTTGGTCAGCCATTGAGAG
Source organism: Calotriton arnoldi (assembly GCA_963921515.1). NCBI lineage: Eukaryota > Metazoa > Chordata > Amphibia > Caudata > Salamandridae > Calotriton > Calotriton arnoldi. The sequence goes on along the minus strand of CAWUFW010016236.1, from coordinate 153,877 downwards.
GGAGGCCTTTGCTGTGGTCTGGGCTCTGAAGAAGTTGAGGCCATACTTGTTTGGTATTCACTTCCTTGTTCAAACAGACCATAAGCCCCTCTTATGGCTAAAACAAATGAAGGGTGAAAACCCCAAACTGCTTAGGTGGTCCATTTCCCTACAGGGGATGGACTTCGCAGTGGAACATAGACTTGGGAGTAACCATGCCAATGCAGATGGACTCTCTAGGTACTTCCACTTAGAACATGAAGACTTAACTGGGCAAGGTTAGTTTAATGTCCCTACGTTTGGGGGGGTTGTGTAGGAGAGTAGGATCTGCTTCACATGGGTACCCCCACTTTTTGCTGATGCTTCACTGTTTTTCGACCTTAGTCTGGCTGGGGCCCTGCTAATCAGAACCCCAGCCTAGCTGCTTCCTCTCTAAAATGGTTTCCATGTGCCTTAGGCACATCTCTGATTGGAATCTGGAGTGCCCTTATAAGTCCCTAGTATATGGTATACTATGTACCCAGGGCATAGGTACCTCAGAGGCCTGCCAGGGGCTGAAGCATGTATTGTGCCACCCCTGGAAGGCCAGCCAAAAGGACACCACAGGTCTGCTACTGCAGCCTGGGTAAGGTGGTGCAAGCACCCCTTACTGTGATGTAGGCTACCTATATCACTACATACATACATACACACATATAAACCTATAAGTCACTCCTATGGCAGGCCTTATCAATCCTGAAGGCAGGGTGCGTGGTTCCTATGTGAGAGGGTGCCCCTGCATGAGCAGGGCCCCTCTGCAGCGTTCGGAGACCCTTCCCTGATGCTGTTTGTAGTGCAGCCCGACCATATACTCTTAAGCGCATTATAACCTCGCGTTAAATGCTAACTTTGGGATGGCTGCACGGAAACATGTCGTGTTTGGTGTCAAACATCTTGGAATACTACCCCCCCGCCAGTTCTGGCAGCGGGGTAGCATTCCACCCTTCTAGAGGAGAGACATGTACACACCGGTATACCCGGTACTGACTTTCCAGAGCCCTGGCATCACAAAATGGATGCCGCTGCCACAGACACGAGTCTGGCCTCCTGCTGCTGACCGAAACTCCGGCAGGGAGGCCTGGACAATGGGTTTCCTGTCCCAGGGAGGTGTAACCACCTCCCCAGACAGGATAGTGTGTATTGGGGCTGGGCGGGAGCACTCTCTGGTGCTTTGAAGTCCTGCACTGGGGGCACATTTGGTGTCCCTGTGCATACCCCAGTTCAAACCGGCTCAGGGGCTTCCAGCCCCTGCTCTGGCGATGAAACTGGACAAAGGGAAAGGGTGTAACCACCCCTCTGCCCTGACCCTCCCATAGGTGGGGCCACAGAGTATGTCCAACCCCCTACCTTAGTATAAGTATGGGACCCCAGTCCTTAGGACTTTAGATTTTACCTGGACGAAACTCTGACACAGAATCCTGGACCTTCGACGCTCTACTTTAAGATTAGAGGACTGAAGAATCTCCCTTGGGGTCAAGGAGTGACTCCCCTGCTTGGCAGGCACCAAAGAATCAATTGTCCGGTCTGCATCGCTGAAGCTCCCGCCGGTCACCGAAGTCTTTGCATCACCAGAGGTAGATTTCCAGACTTCCCCGAGGCTGCCCTGAGTCCCCAGCAAAGCTGAGGCCCGTAGCTGTCGTGGGTAATGTGGAACCGTGACCCCTGGACACCGATCACATTTGCAAGTGCATCCTCTTCTGGGTCTCCCACGAAGTCATGCTTTGGGCTCCGAGTAGCCCCAGCCTCCAGCACCGACTGCACCGAAGATCACTGGCCTCCACTCCACGAGTGTCCTGTGAGCCAGCTCAACGTGCGTCGACATGAGGCTCCTTTGCGGTCACTAGTCCATTGGCTAGTAGGCCCTCCCGAAGGTCAATCTTCTTTTCCTTGGGCTCCCTGGTTGCTCCAGGCGTGCCCTGACTTACCCTTGCTGGGTGAGTCCCACAGACCTTGCTGGTCCGCAACATCGTCCTTCTTCCATTTCCACGAGACTTGCCGTTGCCAAGGCTTGTTGGGTCCAATCCGGTCGCTGACACCCCTGCAATCGACAGACGTTGTGGGACAGCTCGAATCCAGCTCCTGGTCATCGTTGACGCCTTCTGGACCTCGTGGCTGAAGAGTCAAGACGACTGTCAACTGACCTGAAGCACTCGACATCGGTGGGCATCTGCTCATCGCCTTCCTGGTCACTGGCTAGTGACCCAGACTCTGTCTCCTCTGCTTTCAGGTTCTTCAGATCTTCGATCCACCTTTGGATCCACCCGAACACTTTCGACTTGGCCGCCAGCAGCACTTTGCAGCAGATCGCCATTGAAAGCGACGACGAAACCGACCCCGAAAGACACCTATGCACCCGGCTCCCCTGGGTGAGGTAACTCGAGTACTCTGGTGCTCCCGTGGGTATTGACACTAGAACAGCCTAGTTCTCAAAGGGTTTGCTCCAAGTCCTCCTCTAAGTGTCCCTTTTCTTTTAAATTCAAACCGCGACTTTCCCCATAGAAGTTAATGGCGATTCGCGGCTGTGTTCATACACTGCACGCGTCCCCGTGGGTCCCCTGTGTCACTACCTTGGGTGGTTCCTTGTGGTCCAAGCACTTCTACAGGCTCTAGGCCCTGTGTCTAGCTCAGTCGTGGTTCTTATACCACTTTATTGGTATATGGTTTGGTACGCCCCTAGGGCTCAAACGTGTATTTGTGCTATTACTGTAGATAACTAACTTATAATTTATGTACTTCGAACTCTAGCCTCATAAAGAGACTAGAGGGGTGTGTTTAGCAATAAATACATATATTTTGAATATATACCTGGTGTGGTCTTCTTTCATTTGGTCACTCAAGAGATTATAGACTGGTAAAACAAGCTGCTTTACATTCCTTCAAGACTTAGCCTGAAGGCTGCTCTCCATAGCTACCACTAAGATAGCTTTCAATAAAGGTTGTCTTTAACTTATCTCCAATAAGGGGTTGTTTGGACTGGTGCAAGGTGCCCACTATAATTAGTGGACAGCATATGCCAGGCCAACTTCTCACACACAACAAGACTGGAAGGTGAAGAGCCAGTCCTCCCATTACCTTGTATCTGCAAGGGGGGCAGCTGGAATCCTCACAGTGTTGTAGTTGCCAGAGAAGCGGGATGCTGAGGCCTACCGCATGGGAGGCCACCTCCTTCCCTAAGTGGAAGTCGGTGGCCTCCCATGCGCTTGGCCTCAGCATGCTGCAAGGTAGGGGGGTGAGTTTGCAGTCCCCGTACCTCTCTGCAGCTGCCCGAGGGGCCTTAAACAACTAGTCTAAAACAACAACAATGTCTCAACCTGTATTATTGAGAAAGCTTACTTAACAAGTATGTACAAGACATTACAATGAAAAAGAATTAGGGAGACTCATAGTTCATTTTAGAATGTGCTCAAGGCATCATATATTTGGAAAAGGAAACAATAATTGTAAAGACAATTGGGAACAGTTGTATCAGAACTGTAAGCAAAGATTGCAGAGGCAACCCAAATACTTTGTGCACGCAAGTACTCGTGACACTCAAAGGTGAACGCCGAAGGTGAAAAGTGAGAGAAACAGTGACGGCGCAAAGTGAAAATGTGACTGATATGTACAAGAATATAGGGTTCATGAAAGATTATTTACAGTGATTGATCATGTTTTTAGAGACATTTTGAATGAACCATATTTGAAAAAGGCGCCGCAAATTGCGCTGGTATGTCGACGGCGTTTCGATCCTAGTCATTTAGGATCATCATCAGGACCAGGTTGCTGTTTGAAGGTGCTGAGGGAAGGAAGATTTAAACGATGCAGATGGGGCTGCAAAGCTAGCCCTGGATGAGTGGCATTAAGGTCCACGAGAGTGGGTCCACGATGAGAGTGCAATAAATTCAGTGATCCCGGGAATGAGGTCCAGAAGGCGCGGTCGTTCCAATGTGTGGAATCGGGAAGAGGCTGGATCCGGTCGGAGCGATCCGGAAGAGCGGGGGACCCAGTGTGTCCAGCGTGAGCCTAGCGAAGAGGCCGGTGACAGGGTCGGCATGCCGACCGCGACTGTGGCGGCTTCTTGCGGATCGTGAAGCCATCGACCGCGGTGACCTCGGAATTCTTCCAGGCAATCCTCCGTTTCCCACACGGACGTACTTACCGGACAGCCTGCTACCATTCACACCCCCTCTCAGTACGTGGACATTGGATCGGGGCCCTGACCCATTCACCGGCCTCTTCGCTAGGCTCACGCTGGACTCACTGGGTCCCCGCTCTTCCGGATCGCTCCGACCGGATTTAGCCTCTTCCCGATTCCACACATTGGAACGACCGTGCATTCTGGACCTCATTCCTGGGCTCACTGAATTTATTGCACTCTCATCGTGGACCCTACCTCGTAGACCTTAATGCCACTCGTCCAGGGCTAGCTTCGCAGCCCCATCTTCATCGTTTAAATCTTCCTTCCCTCAGCACCTTCAAACAGCAACCCGGTCCTGATGATGATCCTAAATGACTAGGTTCGAAACGCCGTCGACATACCAGCGCAATTTGCAGCGCCTTTTTCAAATATGGTTCATTCAAAATGTCTCTAAAAACATGATCAATCACTGTAAATAATTTTTCATGAACCCTATATTCTTGTACATATCAGTCACAATTTCATGGTGCGCCCTCGCTGCTTCTCTCACTTGTCACCTGCGCCGTTCACCTTTGAGTGTCACAAGCACTTGCGTGCACAAAGTATTTGGGTTGCCTGTGCAATCTTTGCTTACAGTGCTGATACAACTGTTCCCAATTGTCTTTACAATTATTGTTTCCTTTTCCAAATCTATGATGCCTTGAGCACATTCTAAAACGAACTATGAGTCTCCCTAATTCTTTTTCATTGTAATGTCTTGTACATACTTGTTAAGTAAGATTTCTCAATAATACCGGTTGAGACATTGTTGTTGTTTTACACTTCCTTACCCAGATCTCAACCTGGTCTATGGGTTTTACTCCTGTTGTTGTTTACCACCTTAAACAACTAGTCAGCGCCGCCACTGATGGGTAAGCATTAGCTGGTGAAGCAAGAGGTTCGATGGCAGACTTAGTAAGTGAAAGTGCAACGGATAACGGGGTCTGGCGCGGAGCTCTGTTAGAAAGCGCCCATTGTCTTGGCTCTTCAAGCCACGCCCCTCTCCAGTTTATATTTTCTGTTGATCCACTTTCTTGTCTGTAGGTGTAGCTCATGTGATTTAGTAACTGCTTTCCTTTCTGTGAAGTGATGTGCTTTGCTACCTCTGTCATTGTATCTTAAAGTAGTGTAACAGTATAAATATATACAATAAAAGTCTGTACATTTGTTATTTAGATGTCAAATTATGCAACTACTTCTATTTTGTAGAGGTTGAGGTCATTAGGTTTATTTTTACCAGCTATTTGGGTGAATTTATAATAATTTATGTATACTTACCCTCTAATATCATACTGTTGCTTTGTGGTAGTCATTTTTTTCTGTCAGTTTACTGATTTTTTAAATTGCAGCTTTGTCTTTTAAGACTTCTAAGTAAAGAGATAGTAGTTTGAGAGGATTTTATTAATTATTTGTCCTTTTGTTTTTTAGGTTTATTGGCAAGTAAGTTTTAATCTAAATATAAGTTTTACTTACTCCTCGGTTAGGTAGTTGTTGAGATGGATATATTTTTTCTTTAATGGTTCGGTGAGAGAGTCCGGCAGAGTTTCCTTGTCTTGCGGCATTTGTCGTTTTTGAAGTATTTACGATAGACACCTACCCTACAGCAGGACACCTACCTGATATAGATCTCGCCCACCAGAGGCCCAGACTAAAGTTCCCTGCTCGCCTTGCGGCTGGAGGAGGCGGTTGCTGACTATGTGCGCTGTATGGGTGCATTAAATGTGGAGGAGATTCCCACTGCGCAGGATGGCCACCTGATACAGATCTCTCCAGCCAGGGGCCCGGACTACAATTCCCTGCTCTTCTTGCAGTTGGAGGAGATGGCTAGTGACTACGAGCATCGTGCGGGCGCATTAAAAGCTGAGTAGATTCTCACAGTGCAGGACACCTACCTGAGACAGATCTCTCCGATAGGGGGCCCGGACTATGATTTCCCTGCTCTCCTTGTAGCCGGGGGAGGTGGCTGCTGACTAGGTGTTCTGTGTGGGCACATTAAAGGTTGAGGACATTCCCACAGCACAGGACATGTCCGGACCAAGACCAGGCCAAGAGCAGGCCCATCTCTGCCTCATCCACAGCCGAAGATGCCAGGCTGGGCCACCGCTCTTTTTTCTGGTCTTGAAGACAGTAAGTCTGTACCTTTGCATATTTTCATCTCTTGATTCACAAAATGGGTAAGAGGAAAATAACAATGAAAGCTGGCAATACTACCACCCAAAACTCCATCACAAATGTCCTCTCAGGAGCGATGACTATGATAAATAAAGAAATTGTTACCATGAAAGAAAGACTGGCCGCAACTCAACAGGTGGTCTCTGAGGCTTTGGTGGCAGTGGAAGCTCCCGGAGGCAACACAGTAGACCACCTGCTGGCTATATATCAGACAATTACCAAATCCAATCCCTGTGTCTCAAATGTCCCCCTTTTCAAAATTGAAAATCTTTCCACATCAATAGTGAGTCCACCACCTGCCAAAAAGAAAAGGGACCTTACCAAAGCACCCAGACATTTGGAAGATAATAAAACAGGAAGCGATCTAGCCTCCTATGTACAGTCCATGAGTGAGCAAATTAAAAATATGGAGATCATGGTCAAATTGGCCTTAGAGGGGTAACCCACAAATTAACACAGCTTGAAACTAGACTAATAAGTGTCTTGAACTTATTAGAGAAACAGAATGGTACCCCATGCTGGGAAGTGCCTAGAAATGTGCATGAAGTTGCATTTGGAGGCACAAATATTGAAAAGGGTACCCTAGAGCCTGTACATGTTAAAAGTCACCCTGCTGTAGATACCCCAAAGTAGCCTGAAGCCCCGACTAGAAGAAGAGGAAGGTCTTCCCATGAGGAGCTTGCCCCCTTAGAAGAACAAAGCCAGCAATCCTTAAAGGATTCCTTACAGCTTCCACCAGAGGTTACATCCTATGTTTTGATCTTAACCGGGGTTCCTGGCCTGAGGCATACAAGTAAAGAGTCCTGGGGAGAACTTAAAGAAAAGGTATACATTGGTTGACACAAAGGATACACACTAGGTGAATCTGCTATTTGAAGAAATAATATTATTATTATTAATAATAATAATAATAATAACGCGTTTTATAAAGCACAAAGCTACCTCAATGAGGTGTCCCAGCGCTAGATACAGATGTCCACAACTGCAAATGTAGTAATTAAGCAATCCTATCTCCCTTAAAAAACAAGTTTTGAGTTGTTTCCTACAACACACTCTGACTGGGATTGATGATTTGTCAGGGGCAGAGAGTTCCATAATTTTGGTGCCAGGTAGCCAAAGGAGCTCCCACCTTTGCATGTTCTTTTAATGTTAGGAACAACCACCAGCCTCTCCCAAGTTGATATTAGATTTCTAGCTGGTATGTATGGTCTCATCAGAGGTTGAAGGTACTGTGGTTCCTTTTTTGTGAATGCCTTGTGACAATAGCACATGGCTTTAAAAGAGGACCTATGCCTAACCGGTAGCCAGTCCAGCTTCTTAAATGCATCCCCCATCGACGTACACCTAGGAAGGTTCAGAAGAAGATGAGCAGCAGTGTTATGCACTCTTTGGAGTCTCTTTATCCGACCCTGTGTGACTGCCAGGGAGAGCACTTTACAGAAATCAAGCCTTGACACAATCAGAGCCTGGACCACTGTTTTTCTAGCTGCCTCTGGCAGGAGGCAGAGAATCTTTTTTTAAGTTCTTAAGAATTCCAAAGCATTTTCCTTCCATCGCAGTGATTTGGCTGTCAAAGACAGCTTACTGTCTACCCAGATGCCCAGGTTAGTAACTGTAGCTTTAGGTTCAGGTAGCAAACCCAGCTCCACACGCCACCAAGCCATAGGCCAGATGTTGGATTGCATTCCCTGATGGTAAGAAGGGTCAGCTGGATAGAAAACTCATAAGAAGGAGATTGTATAATCATGAACTTTAGAGACCTTTATTTGGTTGAGTTTATCCTAATGACTCTACGAAGTATGCATTAGAGGGTACTCACTTGAGGCGCAACATAAAATCAGTACCTATGGGCCTTTTTTTATAGACCTGAACATATTTTCCAATCGTCCAAATATAATTCAGGTAAAGGAGTCAACAGAATATTAGGTTAGAGCCATCCAGTCTTAACTAGTAATCGATTTGCCCTCCCTAGAATGCTCGGATGACCTTGATTGACTTATCATATAAATCTAATCCTGCATCTCCTAATGGGGACTTACCAATTTATAAATCACAACCATCTAATATCATTCAGGGAGCCATAAGTGAAGACATATCCACCAACAGTAGAGATGGCTTATCGGAAATACTCATAGTCTCTTGAAATGCAGTTGGAGTGATCTAGAAGACTGGATAAAATATGTGAATGAAACACAGATTGCATGCATCCAAGAAACCTGGCTGATTGACACACTTGATGTTGGGTTTACATCCTTTTGTACTGCAGCCACCCAATCCATTGTGGGTAGGGCTAAAAGAGGTCTCCTCTTACTAGTCTCCACTAGAATACCATTTAGAGTAACTAAAACATTTTTATTGTCATCATTTTACCAATTTGGGCTACTAACTTCGGATCAAGGTCTGAAGTGGTTAAAGTTTTGGAAAAAGATCTGGATTAATTTATCTGTCATCACTCAAAGGATGACATATGATCTGAGCTGGTGATTTTAATGCCACTAAATGTCCTTTTTCTTCTAAACAGGTGTGTTGCCTTACTGGCACTAAGGGTAATGATACTGGTCATTTTAGACATTGTGTATATGGAACAGCTTTAAATGGTATAATGTTTAATTATAACATTCACATGTCTGACAGTTATTGTTCCATTAATGAAGCTCAACCCACATTCGTTATTGGAAGAGGAGGTAATAGTAAATACCCATCATATCTTTAACCTCAGAGAATGAAAGGATAATACCCACTAATTATCAGGTGGGTGAAAATTGTATTAGTGATCATAACCCATTGATTTTAACAATACAAATTAGGCTGCAACCAGCAAAACCAACAGGTAAAATATCAAATATTACATCAGTTGGGCAGAATGACATTACAATGAAATGGACCGGAGTGAAACTGTCCAAATTCACACCAGACTTAATAATTATGAATATAGATCACTTCCTAATTGGTCTGGCCCAGGAGAATGATCATGAGCAGACAATGGAAGTCCATATATCCATCTCTATTTCTATTAGTCAACTTCTGACTAGGATGTCCAAGGATGGGGGAACAAGAGCAAAGGCTGGTTTAACCAGAACTGCACTCATGCTCATAATAATCTTATTAAATTACTACATTCCTCCCCTAGGGACTTAGCTGCTATTCGGGCCAGTAGGACTAGATATAAAAGGGCACTAAATGACAGAAAAAGAGAGCTTCAAGAGGAGGTCTGGGAAAAATAATTAAGGCAGCAGAGACTAAGGATAATATTTCATTTTGTAAAACAAGAAATGCCCCTTTATTTAGAAATAATACTGGGCATAATCTTGAATCTTCAATTGCAGTGGAAGGCTGGATGGATCATTTTGCTTCATTTTTTTCATCACCAATAAGATAAGATACAGACACTGTGGCCCCCTTGGTACTTCCACTAATCCTTGTGGTTTTTACCGTAGAGGTAAAAACCACGTTTTTTCAGTAGCTTTTTCCGCTGGACAGAAGTCCAGCAGGAAAGGCTCCAGGCCCAGATGGAGTCCCTATGGACATCTATACGTTTCTTTCTACTTTATGGGCACTCCTCCTAACTAAAGTTCTAAATGCTGCCGAAGCTGGACTTATACAACTATCCTGGTCAACTTCACTAATTGTTCATATTTGTAAAAAAGTGTCTAAAAGTGACCTGAAGTGCTACCTTTGCTTGACTCCTCAGCTAAATTATTAGGAAGGGTCGTCATTCTAGAAATATTGCAGCAATGGGCTGAAGAGAATAGTATTTCAACAAGTGACCAAGCAGTGTCTGACCTCTTGGGCCTTTCACAGCTCCCCTGCTGTGTCTCTGCCAGCCTGCCTCTTTTTTTAGGAGTTGCTGAGCAACTGCTGGCAGTATCCTTGCATCTTGCTGATGTCACTTTCCCACCACTGCTGCAACCGCCCCTCCGCCTCCCCACCGGCCCCTCAAACCTCCCAGGAATTTTAATGGAGTCTGCAATGTGGCCACGCAGCGCAGTGCGGCTGCGCAGTGGGTGCATGCAGCAGGTGCACCAAAAGCAAGCCTGTCTGCCCCAGTCTGTTCCCAGACCATACCAGGCACCAGGACCAATGGTCCTCCCACCTTTTGCCATTACACCACCAAGGAGCTCATGGCCCTAGACACTGAACACGGCAACAACAGCTACTTCACGTCCTCCCCAAGATCAACCAAAGAACCCTTCACCTGCCGCTATTGCCACTTCTCCTGTGACATAGGGCCACCTCCGCACACTGACACCCACACCACCTCCACACAGAGGCCTACAAACAACCCAGAATTGCTCCAATACATCCTGCTCAATGCCCGCTCCCTCTGTAAACATGCCATGGAATGGGATACCTACGCCAGCTTCTCATCAGACGTTGCCTTCATCAATAAAATGTGGATCAACCCCTCCGCAAACCCTGACATCGTCACAGCCACCCGCTGATAGCTACAAGATAATATACCAAGACCGCACCAACAGACACGGCAAGGGCATTGTCATCATTACAAGGAAACCATCCAATGCACCGTCACCAATGACGACCCAATGCCTTTCATGGAACACCTCAACTTCCAACTACAGACCAAAGCTAAGATCACAATACAAGGCACTCTCACTTATAGACTGCCGGGACCCAGACCAGCCTTCTGCGATGCCATCTCGAGGCTCATCACCCCCTGCCATTTACTCCCTACACTACGTCCTACTTGGTGATCTCAATTTCCACATCGACGACTGCAACAACGCCAACTCCTCCTCCCTCCTGGGGAACCTCAATCACATCGGCCTCACCCAACGGGTCTCCAAACCCACGCACATAGCCGAGCACACACTTGATGACATCTTCACCTCCAGTGACAGAATCAAACTCATCCACATCACAGAACTCACCTGGACCGACCATGCCATTTTCCACTTTAGCATCACAGATCCCCAGCACACCATCTCCAAGCACCATAGCACCACCCACCGAAGTTGGGGCAAAGTAACCGAGACTCAATCGTAGCAGCCCCTCTGCACCACACAACATGAGCCTACGAGAGACCACGATCAGGTCGTCCAGAACTTCATCGCCTGGATCACCAAATGAGCCAACGGAGTCGCCCCACTGACAACTAGCAAAAGCCAACAACACCTCCAAACATGCTAGAAGGTACACTCCAGAGCTCAGAACCACCAAATGCAACTGCTATCAACTCAAGAAGCGCTGGCGGATAACTAAGGACCCTCTGACAGAGCCACCCACTAAGCAGCCCTTACCTACTACCACCTCCACATCAAGTAAGCCAAGAGAGCAGCCATTACTGTCCGCATCAACAACGCAGTGAACAACACGGAAGAACTCTTCAAAATCAACAAGGAATTCTCCAAACCGACAGACACCACCATCCACCCCTCCCAATAACTCTGCAACACCCTCTCAGACTATTTCCACAGCAAGATTACCACTATCTATAACAACTTTGACCCCCAGCTCACCACTCTCAGCCTCAACAACCTCTCTCAGCCAGCAGACACCAGCAGCATGATAACCACCTGGGCCCTGATCACTGCTCAGACCACCTCAACTATTATGCCATCCATCCGCTTTGGGGCACCCATCGACCCTTGCCCCCACCATCTCTTCAACCTTGAAACCAACCTTATCAGCATGGAAACCACCAGCATTCTCAACACCTCTAAGTCCATGGCAACCTTCCAAAATGGACGGAAATACGCAGAGTTCAGACCACTCCTAAAGTAGCCCTCTGTCAACCCCAGCAACATCAAAAATTGCAGACCGATCTCCCTGTTGCCCTACCCAGACAAAGTACTTGAGAAAGCCATAAGCCAACAGCTTACTGAATACCTGGAGCTGAACTGCCACCTCGACGCCTCAAAATCAGGATTCCGTGCCAACCACAGCAGGGAGATTGCACTGATTGCCCTCACAGATGACATCAGGACCCTCCTCGACTGCAGAAAAATGGTAGCCCTGATCCTCCTTGACCTCTCTGCTGCGTTTGATACAGTCTCCCACCCCTACCACACCCTCCTCTACAAACTCCACAACATCAGCATTCAGCAAAACGCCCTCACATAGATTGCCTCTTTCCTCTCAGGTCACACTTAGAGCATCTATCTGCCTCCCTTCATCTCCGCAGCCAAGAACATCTCATGCAGCGTACCTCAAGGGTCATCCTTCAGCCCCACCCTGTTCAACATTTACATTACTCCCCTCGCAGACATCGTCAGATCCCACGGACTCAACATAATCTCCTACGTTGACGACACTCAATTGATTCTCTTGCCCACCTAGGACCCCCTCAGTGCTAAAATCTACTTCTGCAATGCCATGACCAATGTAGCCAGATGGACGAGAGACAGCTGCCTCAAACTAAACTCTGAGAAGACAGAAGTACTGATCTTCAGTAGGAACTCCTCTGCATAGGACCACATCTGGTAGCCAGCAGAACTTGGACCAACACCCGCTCTGACAGACCATGCACCGAACCTCCGCATTATCCTTGACAGCCAACTGACCATGAAACAAGTCAACTCAGTCGCCTCCTCCTGCTTCCACAACCTCCGCATGCTCTGCCGAATCTTCAGATGAATCCAAACCAACACCACAAAGACTGTCACACCCGCCCTCGTCACCAGCCGCATATGTATATGGCAATGCTCTCTATGCCGGAATTTCCACCCAGCTCCACAAAAGACTCCAGATCATACAGAGCACTGCAGCCAGACTCATCCTGAACCTCCCCAAATGGTCCAGCATCACCCCTCACCTCAGAAACGTCCACTGGCTACCCATCCAGAAAGGATGCCAGTTCAAGATCCTCATGCTCCTATACAAAGCTCTACACAACCAAAGACCATTCTACATCAACCAATGACTGAGCTTCCATCTCCCGGCAAGACACCTGCGCTCCGCCTCACTCGCCCTCGCACACCCTCCCCATCCATTGCAGTCGGGGGCCGCTCCTTCTCCTATATTGCCACCAAGACCTCGAACAACCTGCCATTCCACCTCCAAACAGCACCCTCTCTGTTGGACTTCAGAAAGAAACTCAAGACAGAGACACGGGAACCCCAGTGCTCAGATACACGTAGAGGTGACAGTGCTGCGCTATACAAATACTGATTGATTGATGTGGCTTTAGGAAAGGATGGGGGATGGTTGAGCAGGGTCTCAACCTGAATCTTTTGGTAGTGAAATAGACAAAGGCAAAAGAAGGCAGCCTATTGATGTGTTTCATTGATCTCAATTGTCCATTTGATTTTGTTGACCATAATACACTTTGGAAGTGCATGGATACACTAGGGGCCCCAAAGGATCTAATTTTGCTGTTAGCACATATGCATAGTACTCTAATGTTGAAAGTACGATATGGGCCACTGGGCTCATTAACACCATCATTTAAGATAGGGAAAGGGGTTCGCCAAGGATGCGTACTTGCACCTTTCCTTTTTGTCCTTCTGTATAAATGATGTTGATGAAAGACTGCAATTGCTTGGTGTAGACACTCCTATAGTAGGCATGCAGCCTATACCAATTCTCTTGTACACAGACGACCTGGTTCTATTAGCCTTAACCGCAAAAAGTTTGCAGAATTTGATTAATACTTTTACAGACTATATGGAAAAGATAGACCTAATAATCAACCAAGGAAATCATTCTCCATCTGTTGTGGTAAAAGTAGGTATAAGACTTGTGCCTTCTACATAAAGAGGAACAACATTTTATATCCCAAAAAATTATTTACTTAGGCCTACAATCCTCTTCGGATGGGAGTTGGAATCATCAGAGAGGAATTAGTTCCACCAAAATGACAAGAAATAATGAAGGAATCTTTGTATTTGCTTCAAAGATAGGTACTAAGCCAATTAAAAAGATGATGATTCTTTATAATATAAAAACAGTTGCAGAAGCTACATACAGCGCAGGAATTTGGGGAGTCGGGAACAATGCAATACTGCTAAGCCAAGAGAATATGTTTTTGAAAAGACTTCTGCCAGTAACACACTCAACCCCAGCAACCATTATACATAGAGAACTGGAACTTCACTTTTTATTGGATATACTAGAATCTAAACCACTTCTTTTATGGAATTCAGTCTGGTTCAAAACTGAGACCCAATTTACTAAGAAAATCCTTAAAGATTATATAATGTTGGACTACGATTATAAAATTCCCTGGTTGAGACACATTAAAAATGCCATAAAGGGTCTCTACGAAGTAGATAAGGATCTCTGGAAACATCCTGAGAATATAGTAGGGTACTCCAAAAGGATCTGAAATATTATGTCTTTGGATTATGCATACAGAAAAGGAATCTGGTTAATCAATCTAAACTTACTGTGATGAGTTATATGTCACTATATAAAAATGCTGGGTTTCAATATTATATTAGTTTAGTCTCTAACTCATCCCATAGATATCTCATCTCTTAACCTGATTCTGCTTTTCTATAATTCATCATCTTGTTGCGTTCCCAACTCCATGACTTGTAAATGTCCTTGTGATAAAAGATCTGTGCTGTGAGCTATGCACTTAGTACTTTTTGTACATTTTACCTTGCACACAGAAAAATCTAAAACCAATATTTTTAAAAGAAAATTTGCTTCACTATTGTGAAGCATTTCAGTATTTATTTGATCTAAAAGATGCAATGTACGCCACAATAGAGGCTATTTTAAGTTTCCTAAGACAAGTAGATGATCAGGATTCTTTTATATTTTAATACAAATACCTTTTAATCTATGCATTTATGCACTCTGCATTTAAATTCAGATGCACATATCCTGATATAGTTACTACATTTGAAATGATATGAATTTCTTTGTGATGTACTGTAAATTAATTATTTTTAATAATATTTTATTATTCAATGCTTTTATGGTTTATTATGTTATAAACTCAATAAAGTTTGACTTGATCTTGAAGTATTTAGTTGTTTAAATTAGTGTGCCTTTCATAATGTTGATTTATGTTTCTGCATTTATTGGTTAAAGTTGTTTATACTTTTATTTTATTGGTTGATTTAGTTTTAGGTTCTTATCAGTTATGTCCTTCTATGGTAAACACTAATTTAAGTTTTATTTTTAATGCATGTTATATAGTTTGATATATTTGAATATACATTTACTTATGTATAAGTTTATTATTATTTAGGTTGTTGTTTAAATGTTTGTGGTGAAAGGTATTTCTTTGGATTGTATTTTGGTTATAATCTTGTAGTCAATATTGTGTGAATCTATATTTTTGACCTATATGTTTATTTAAAGGTAAAAATATTTTAGTTTCTGAAATTTTTGTATTCGACATAGGGCAAAATTGATATTTTTAACAACGTTCTTTGGGGCTCATTACGATGCCGGTTGGAAAGCCTCTGCCCGACACCGTCTTGTAATCGGGACCGACCGACTCGCGGTCGGAGGTTCCGCCTGCCGCATTATGATGCGACCGAACACTGCTCGGTCGGATTCCCATTGTTTCCTATTGGAGCTCGCGTTCCGCCCGACAACCGGCTGTAACACAGGCTCCTATGGGGAAATGGTGTGTGTGAGTAAAACCCTGCACCCTGTCGCAAGCACCCCACGGTGCCTGCCACACAGTGAAGGGTTTTACAGGGGGTCCTTTAGGTACCCCCTCAGCCCCCAACCAGAGGCCGCAGGATGAAGGGGGCCCTGCTAGGTGCCCCTACAGTTACTTTCTGACATCCTTTTCGTGTCGGACAGGCCAAAACGGAAAGGCTGTTCAAAATCAACATCGTAATCCCGTGCACGGAAACGCTGTCCATAGGGGTGTACAATGTGGTTCCAACCGACACAAATACTCCGCGAGTCAGTCGGAACTGATTCAGAATGACCGAGCGGTTTACCTTACGACCATGAACATCTTAATCGGGCGGTCGGAATGTTAACCGACCGAGTCGGTCGTAAGGGCTCCGACATGGTCAAGGAGATTCTGACTGTCGGGAGGAGGCTATCTGCCCGACATCCTAATCTGCCCCTTAGTGTTCTCAATGTTTGTGGTTTTACTAGTTAAGTATAGGAAGTCAATATTTTTGTTATTGATATTTAATTGGAGAGGAGGATGTAGTAGCACTAGTTTTTTTTTGTGCAGCCCCACCTCCCCTCTATGCTGGCAGCAGGCGCGCTAGTGGCTACTCCCTGTGGGAATGGTGCACCGATGCATGCGGCTCCTCAGTGAGGGCCGACATTCTCGACAGGGACCAGGACCTGCTTGACCTGCTAGGCGTTGAGATTCCCGGGCTCGGTGAGTATTAATTATTTGTTGTGATTGTGTTCTACAATGCTAAAAAAAATCCGAATAGCATGCTGCTCACACTCAGAGGTAAGTTTTTGTTTTTAGTAAAGTTTACGCTGGTATATTATTATTATTGTGTGATCCAGTTTCTAGTTTCTGTTAGGCAGGTGCCGCTACCTAAGCGCATTCATCAGGCGCTCGCTTTGGCTGCATAATAAAGAGAGGCCATTGTAGACTGTTTCTTCTGTCAATATAGTGAATTACTGTGTAGCACATTCTCTCTGTGAGTTTGTTTATGTAGCTCGTACAGATCCAGGTTATTTATTTAATTGAATTCACAGTGATGATGTGAAGTATGCATGCAACTATGCATTGCAAAAAAAGGAGAGTTATTGGCTCATCAAGGGTGTTGAGAAATGGGAATAGAATAAAATCAAAGATCCTTCAATGCAATATGTAGTTTTTGCTAAGGAGATTTTTAATATGGATTTAACTACAGTCGATAGACTCAAGTCGAAAGAAACTAGTAGTACTATAGGTGATCTGTTTTAGCGACTGCGTTTGCAGTTATCAGAATCACTAATCTATTTTTATTTATCTTCTGTATTTCTTTCATCAGCACCCAAGGGGAAGAAGAGGGAGGATTCGGAGGGTCCAGGGCAAGCTGTTCAGCTGGCGTAGACCACCAGCTCCACTGCCGAGGGCTCTGCAGATCCCAGTAAGTCCTTTTATGATTGTTGTGGACTTCTTAGGGTAGAATGGACAGAAGAATCTTGCTGTATATTTTGTCTATTGGAATGTTGGTGCTATCTATCATGATTTGTGAAGATTCAGGTGGAGGATAGTAGACCACCTAGAGAACTGGAAACTCAGGCGGTGAAGACCCAATGATGACACTACTCACCTAACCAATAGGGTGGAGAATCAAGATATACCACCCTAACAGTTTGAGTGAATGAGGGTTTTTTACAACCTACAGACCCTGGTACCACCAGACACATGGTCCATTCTCTCTTGATTGATGTCATTACCCACAGCAGCCGAATGGATCTCAGCTTCTATCTCCCTCTAAATGATATATGAATATTGAAGCAGCGCACAGCTGTGGGAGACAACCTCTGACGATGACACAATGAAATCGAGTACTTACAGGACAAGATTCAATATCTCCCCACCAGGTACATTACTCCAGCAATCTCTTCAACCATCTACCTTACTTATGACTCAAGAAAATCTCTAACTGGACTTCATTGCAGAATTAATCTGGAAATTACAAAAGAAGTGGCAGATCACCAGGGACAAAGTTACACTCATGAAGAATTTGGCACCATCCTCTCAGGCCCCTCTCTACTACAAGAAAGAGAACTTACTCAGACTCTAACACAAATGAATGAATGGGACGACCTAACAAATAGTAAGAAGGAACAAGTAAAAACAGCCATTCATGGTTTGATCACGACGGAATACCTACGAGCAAATGCAGCACCCAAAGGACTTTGGGTCCACAACACTCCCAGAATCTTTCTACATGACATTCTATTTAGTAAGAATTGGGCCGCCATCTCATGGAAATGTACATGGGACTACCTAGTACTAATTATAAAAACTGCCACAAGACTATCAGAAGCACTAACCATAAAAATCCAAGCGTGCGAAGCCAAACTTAAAACAACAGTACAGATCTCAGTTTTCAAAAAAAGACTTGAGGAGATCAACAAGGAAATGTATGAAATGAGGGATTATATCACACAAAACAAAATACACAAATTAGGCAAAGACCTCAAGCAGTTCTCACAAGAAAACATGTAGCCTTATATCAAAGATGACTACACCCCACCAGAAGAAAATAGTGATTTTGATTCCGCGGTAAGTGACTCCTCAGATAATTCGAACAAGAAAATTAGTGATGAAAACAGACAACAACGACGCAGCAGAGGACGCAGCAGACGTAACACACGTAGATAGAACACTTTGGAACACACCTAACATCGGTGAACACCAGCTACCCATGTTCCAACCGTTTCCACCACAATTCCCTGGCTGGATGCATCCATATATACATGGCCAACCATCACAAGCACTCTCAACAATAAGACCACCTTTTTTATGGAGAGGCCAGAACCCACATAGAGGCAAGAGGAAATGAGTAAGTTGGCACAACAGAGATCAAAGCGTACTAAGCAGAAGTATGTTCAAAGACCAGGAGAAACCGGGGCCCAGCACAACAAATCGCTAGTAGTGAACCTCACAAATCATGTATTGACAATAGAACAACAGAACCTACTCAAGAAAGGATTAGGATTTGTACCTACCCCTACCTTTGACCAATTCAAACTACACTGCGAAATCTCAGAATTCTGCCGTAAGATCAAATTGAAGGCTTTCTTCAAAGATCAAACAATTGCCCCAAATGACAGAGACACCAACTTAAGGATAAAATCCACTTTCTGCCCACCAAACCATTCAGTTCTGGTTGAAGTACTAGCCTTTGAACAGGCCCTATTCAAAGAGGTGGAAACCATGAAAAACAAAGTATAGAAACCATTTATGAACATGACCAAAAAAGAACTAATGGCACTAGCAGAACTGAAAGCAAACAGTGATCTGATAATTAAACCAGCAGACAAAGGAAGGGGGATCATACTCCTATCACCAGTGAACTACCATACTCAATGCACAGAGTTACTAATGAATGAAATACACTACTGCATCCTCACTGAGGACCCAACACCTAAGACAAACTATTGCTATAATGGTTGAAGAGGCTGAAATTAATTCTTGGATCTCAAAGAATGAAGCAGACTATCTGAGAACAACGAACCAGAGAACCCCCTACTTCTACTCCCTACCGAAAACCTACAAAAACAAGACTCCACCACCAGGATGACCTATAGTCTCTGGAATAGGCTCTATACTAGAACCTCTGTCCCAGTTTGTGGACTAACAAACACTGACTTATCTCAAGGACACTCGAGATCTACTGAATCACCTGAACAACGTGACATTTCAACGAGGGACTACATGTCTCGTCAGTTTAGACATAGAAAGTTTTTACATGAGCCTCCCTCAAGAAGCCACGCTACAAATCCTCGGGATGTACTATTTAAACAGGACTGGCGACACCCCGAGACACTTTATTATGGAATGTTGCTGCATAGCCCTAACGGAGAGGTTTTTCAAATATCAATCAATCAATCAATCAATCAGGGAATTGTAAGCGCGCTACTCACCCGTGAGGGTCTAAAGGCGCTGAGGGGGGGGGGTCCGCAGATCTGTTTAGCTGAAGAGCCAGGTCTTGAGGGTCTTCCTGAAGGTGTTCAGGGAGGGAGCGCGTCTGATGTCTGCCGGTAGCTCGTTCCAGGTCTTGGCTGCAATGTGAGAGAAGGATCTTCCGCCTGCTCTGGCTCTGTGGATGTGTGGGGTTTCGGCCAGTGCGAGGTTGGAAGATCGGAGGTTTCTTTTGGGTACGTGGAAGTTGATTCTGTTGTTGAGGTATTTGGGTCCGTTGTTGTGTAGGCATTTGTAGGCGTGAGTGAGGATTTTGAAAGTGACTCTTTTCTCCACAGGGAGCCAGTGGAGACTTCGTAGGTGTTGGCTGATGTGTTCGTGTCGGGGGATGCCGAGGACGAGTCTGGTGGCGGTGTTCTGTATTGTCTGGAGTTTGCGGAGTAGGGACTTGTTGATGCCGGCGTAAGGTGCGTTTCCATAGTCCAGTCTGCTGGTGATGAGTGCGTGGGTGACTGTCTTCCTTGACTCAGGGGGGATCCACTTGAAGGTCTTGCGGGGGGGGTGTTGAAGCAGCTGGAGGTGTTGGCGTTGACCTGTCGGTTCATGGTGAGTGATGAGTTGAGTACGATGCCGAGGTTTTGGCGTGGTCTGAGGGGGTAGGTGGGCTTCCGAGGGCGGTCGGCCACCAGGTGCTGTCCCATGCAGAAGGGGTGGTACCGAGGACAAGGACTTCCGTCTTCTCGACGTTGAGCTTCAGGCAGCTGTTGCTCATCCAGATTGCGACGTCTTGCATTCCTTTCTGGAAGTTGAGTTTGGCAGTGGATGAGCATCAGCTGCCTGAAGCTCAACGCCGAGAAGACAGAAGTCCTCGTCCTCGGTACCACCCCTTCTGCATGGGACAGCACCTGGTGGCCGGCCGCCCTCGGAAGCCCACCTACCCCCTCAGACCACGCCAAGAGGATGAGCTGGGTGTCGTAGGCGTAGGATACGATTTTAAGGCTGTGTTGTCGAACGATGGCTGCGAGGGGGGCCATGTAGATGTTGAAGAGGGTGGGGCTCAGTGATGAACCCTTTGGGACTCGGCAAGTGATTTTCGTGGGGTCAGAGAGGAAGGGTGAGAGTCTGATCCTTTGGCTTCTTCCGGTAAGGAATGATCGGATCCAGTCCAGGGCTGTTCCTTGTATGCCTGCGTCGTGAAGTCTGGCGACTAGTGTGCGGTGGGAGACGGTGTCGAAGGCCGCTGATAGGTCGAGTAGGATGAGGGCTGCGGAGTGGCCTTGGTCCAGGAGGGTGCGGATGTCGTCTGTGGCAGCGAGTAGGGCGGTCTCTGTGCTGTGGTTGCTTCGGAATCCGGATTGGGATGGGTCGAGGACGGCGTTCTCTTCAATGAATTGTGCCAGTTTCCTGTTGACTGTTTTCTCTGCACCTTTGGCTGCGAAGGGGAGGAGCGAGATGGGTCGATAGTTCTTGAGGTCGGTGGGGTCAGCTGTGAGCTTCTTGAGCAGGGGTCTGACTTCTGCGCGCTTCCAGTTGTCTGGGAAGGTGCCTGTTTTGAAGGTGGTGCTGATGGTGCGTTGTAGTTCGGGTGCGATGGCGGCCGCAGCTCTGTGGTAGATGTGAGGAGGGCAGGGGTCGGTGGGGGCCCCCGAGTGGATGCTTTTCATGGTCGAGGCGATGTCTTCGGCCGTGATCGGTGTCAAGTTGGAGATAGTGGGCTGGCTGGTGTTTCTGGGGGAGGGGGCCGTCTGTGGCACCTGGTGGATGGTCAATGAAGTTGTCGTAGAGGTTTTTGATCTTGAGGTGGAAATAGGTTCCAAGCTTGTCGCAGAGGTCTTGGGATGGGGTGATGTCTGTGGCTTCGCTGCGTGGGTTGGTGAATTCTTGAATGACACTGAAAAGTTCCTTGGAGTTGGTGGAGTTGGCCAGGATTTTGTTGTGGATGAAGTTCCTCTTGGTGGCTCTGATCTGGTTGTGGTAGCCGGTCATGGCGTCCTTGTAGGTGGTGTGGTTTTCGGTTGTCTTGGTGTTTCTCCAGTTCTTCTCCAGGCGTCTGCAGGTGCGTCTGGCTTCTTGGAGAGTGGTGGTGAACCAGGCGGCTTTCCTGGGGCGTTGTCTGTCGGGGTTGAGTAGCGGGGCGAGCTCGTCTGCGCAGTTGGAGATCCAGGTGTGGAGTTCTCTGGCTGCGTCGTTTGCATCGGGTGCCCAGGTGTGGTTGTCTCGGGTGAGGGTGGAGTTAAGTTGCTCGTCGGTAACCTTGCTGAAGTTCCTTCGAGGTGGGCGTGGGGCTGGTTTGGGTGCCTTGGGTTTGTTGATGGCGAACCCTCTATCTTCAAACACACGAAACATCAATGGAGAGTACATTTACCCCTAGCCTGGCAGGACTACACGTGAGTACCTTTGAGGAGAAATACATCATGTGCGAAACAAATCCATTCAGAGCCAAGATACTTTTCTGTAAAAGGTATATTGATGATATCCTGGTGAATTGGGGAGACACGCCTGACACAATACCTGAATTCCACACATGGATTAACACCCAAGATTAATTCCTGAGATTCACCTACATAGTGGATGAAAAAACACTTGACTTCTTAGACATCACCATCAATGAAGAAAACAGTACCCTACAGACTAAAACTTTCTTCAAACCCACTTCGAAAAATAGCCTCCTTTCATTTAACAGTTTCTACCCTCGACCATTAAGAGAAAACCTCCCATACAGCCAATGTTTACAGATCAGGAGAAACAGATTCAAACAACAAGCCCATGATCTGAGCCTGAAATTCAAAGAAATGGACTATCCAAACAAAATCATCCAGAAATGCCAGAAAAGGGCGAGAAACCAAAACCGGGACAGCTTCCTGGAAACTGCAACTAGGGATTCAAACTCAGATATCACAACATGCGTCACAACATACAATACTGCTTCCAATATGGTTAAGAAGATGATTAACAAAAACTGGCGGATCCTCACACAGGTTCCCTGAAATGGCCAAAACCACGCTTTGTAAACAAAAGAGCTAAGAATATCTGAGATCTCCTGGTCCATACTAGACCGAAACAGCAACTTATGATACGAGAGCCGAGACCCAACATTTGGACAGGAAGAGCAATTATAGGACATTACTCTTGTGGGAACTGCTCAGTATGTGAACTTCCTAAGATGACCAAAAGCCTACAACTAACAGAAAATGTTGGGTGGACAATCAGACAACACACAAACTGCAACACCACCTATGTGATATACATGATCACATGTCCATGCCAATTGAAATACATTGGAATGACGTGTTGAAAAGCCAAGCAACAAATCTGCGAACACCGCAGTAAAATCAAATGTAAAAGATCGACCACTCGTATCAGTACCCACTTCCTGGAGATGAGACACACCATCGATGAAATCCAATGGGTCGTTTTGGAGAACCTAGATACTAAAGACCAAAATTCAGAAAATATCATTTTTGAGAAAGAGCAATGGTGGGTGTACCGCCTCAAAACATATGACAAAGGCCTGAACAATAGTATAACATGGTTATCCTTGATACACTAATGTACATCATGCAGAAATAGAATGTACATCAAAGATAAGTATCTGCATTATTCGCACATCATGACAAATTATGATTGGGAAAGAAAGCTGATTCAAGATTTCCCATGAATGAATAACCTATAATCTTCCACGATTATATCGATATTTTCCCAGTCTTGAGCAACTTCAGTGGATTAGAAAAATCCCCCTAATGCCATTTCCATATGTAAAGAATTTCCTTTCTAATTTAACTGTACTCTTTTGAAAACAAATTTGGGGGGGAAACTCTCAATAGGTAAACAATAGAAATTTTAATTTGTTTACAACTAATGGCATGGTTGCCTTTTTACCTTTACATGACTGACACATACACTTATCATCCACTTTGTCTATTTCTGTTCCAATCTGGAACAGTGTATTTAAACACTTCCGGTACAACCAAGACCCGTTTCCAGGTCATGGTCATTAGCGGCAGCGTGAACGCACTGAGAGCAGCACAGAGGTTACGCAATTGACACAAGAGTTCCACCAAGTTCTGCTGAAGGGAGGTAAAGTTACAGACCATCTTCCTTACTCTCTTGCGCTTTACCCCCCTAGTGAGCGCTTGCCCATGCCCAAAGGAGCCACAACGGACTCTACATAAGGTAAAAATGTCCTTGCATGAATTACTAAAATGCCCCGTACACGTGTGCACACCGCAACGGTAATGAGCACTTTTTTACGTAACGCACAGACAACATTCTTATTAAAAATGACACCTTGTACGCATTACCTTTATGGAAGCCCGTATTCCCAGTGTTACAACGGACTCTCCTTAAGGTAAATGTCGATCAATTATTCATATCCCCATACTCGTGGGCACTCTCTACCAAACGTTAAGACAACATTTTATTTATAAAGGTACACGGCACGCATGACTGTTATATAAGTCCTCACTCCCAGCAATAGCTAGTGCTATACGTTTCTGGGCTCCAGGACAAACACCCCTACTCCTGGCAAATTGCTGACAAGATATTCTCCATATTAAAAGTGCATGGCCTTCACATGACCTACTGCTCAGTTTCCAATCTTTCTACATAATTTTATTACATGTTTCAGTTGGAGGTTACAGATGGTTTGATAAAATGTATTAGACACTACTTCTTACCTGTAGTTTTCACATCTCATTGGGTGAGACAGGCAGTACCGATCTAAAGTGTACCATGTCCCCTGTCCTTTTTCTGCCAACAGTTATAGGTACAATGTATACCCATAATCCCAGCAAGTTTTGAGTCAATATACTCAATGAAGAAGACGGGTAAGTGAATCGACTTACCTGATATGAGCGATCAAGAATTATAATCGCTCTCTCTCCGGTCCTGAAGAAGGCCCATAGACCCTTAAAGGCAATAATGGCCGAAACATGTCGACCTCTCAGGATTAAAACACTAGGTATGGTAGATCACTAACACATCCACCTCAGCACCGCCCTTGTTTTTAATATTTACCCCTTCCTGAATTATTAAACTCACTAACCAGGAAAGGAGGTCATTTTAATCACCACTCTTTTTTCCATCTCTTCATGACTGTCTAAAACTAGATGGTCTCCCTCCAGGTGGAGGATAGTAGACCGCCTGTAGAACTGGAAACTCAAGCGGTGAAGACCCAATAATGACACTATTCACCTAACCAATAAGGCGGAGAATCAAGATATACCTCCCTAACAGTTAGAGTGAATGAGGGTTTTTTACAATCTATTCTTGGCATGTGCCACATTTAATCATGCGATACCCATGTGAAGTGATTCCAGAACATATATCATGGTTTCCCAATACAGATTAATTTATACTTGTTCAGCTTTTTCCCTTGTGAATAGAACCGCAAGTGAATAAGCCAAAGATGATGATGAATCTATGATCAGTGTAGTGGCCCCTTGTTAGACCCGGCATCCTTGACGTGGGTCTCCCTTCCATTTTTTATGATGCCTCCTATGTTACTGATCTGTTTTTGCTGGTGTTAGATGCTTTGGGCACTGTGCCACTGCTATCCAGTGCCACAGTGCAAGTGCTCCCTAGGATAAATTGTGTTATGTATTAGTGACTCCATGATTGGATGATTGGTTTACTTGTCAGTCCCTAGTACAGTGCACTGAGTGTGCCCAGGGCTTGTAAATCCAATGCCGCTGGTGGGCTTGCAGCACTGGTTGTGCCACCCACAGAAGCGGCTTGTCAAATGTGCCTCAGGCCTGCCATTGCAGAGCCTGTGTGCAGCCTAGGGCTGCCATGTCGACTTGGTGAGTACACCCACTTACCAGTCCCTAAACCTTCCCTTTACTGCATGTTGGTCACCCCTAAAGTAGGCCCTAGGGCAGGGTGCATTGTAAGTATAAGGTAGGACATGCCCTGGTGTGTGTGGCATGTCCTAATAGTGAATTACAGCCATTTTCGTTTTCACTATTGCAAGGCTACCTGCTCCCCATAGGCCAGAATGGGCAGACTTACTATTACACCTTATAGTCAGAACTGACCCAGGGAACATGGTAGAAAAACGAATTTAGTATGCCTGAACTCAGAATGATAAAATACATCTTTTAGTGAAGTTGGTTTTAACATTCTGTGTTTGAAAATACCACTTTTAGAAAGTGGGTATTTTCTTGCCTAAACTTCCAAGCCTGCCTCTGCTAGGTTGTGTATTCCTTGTCTGGAGATTGAGTGACAGGGGCTGGGGGTGGCTACAGGAGACAGGGTGAGTCAGCACAGGGCTGAATAGAAAGATCTGCATCCAGAGTGGAGGGAGGAGTTGCACCTGGGTCTGAATAGGGCTGTGCCTGCCTTCCACAATGCTGGCTCCACCTCCTGCCGGGCGGCTGAGCACCCTGCCCCACATTCTGAAAGGAAAGAAGGAGTCAGAAAAACAAAGTGCTCCAGGACTGACCAGAACTGGTTTTGGACTAGGCAGAGGCCTCTCTGCCTTCAGAGAACAAAGGAAAACTGTGTATAAAAAGGGGACCCAGACCCCTAGGAAATTATATCACTTTGGGAAACAAGAAGAAACCTTTGCTGAGGAGCGGAACCAAGAAGAAACTGAGGAGAAGACTATCCCTAAGCTAGAGGGATCTGCCTGCAGTGGTTGCCTGACTGCCAAAGGAAGGAGAAAGGACTGTGTGTGCACTTTTATTCAACTTGTAAAGTATCTCCAAGGGCTTGAGAAAAGAGCTTGCCTCCTGCTGAAGTCTCAGGGACAACAGACTTCAACCACCAGCTCCCCAAGAATCCTTTGGAAGTGCCTGCTGCTGTTTTGGGCCTTCTGAAGGGACTGCGTGTCGCAAGGAGCTGGAAGCGCGACTCAAGAGGGAGAAGCGTGTCGCCGTCGCAGCCGCTGCCGTCGCATCACGGAGATGACGCTGCTGTAGCTGACGCATTGCACCGCATCTCGAGAAACGTCCCGCAACCCCGAAGAAGCGTGTCGCCGTCGCAGCCGCTGCCGTCGCATCATAGATGTCGCCGCTGTAGCTGTCGCATTGCACCGCATCAAGAGAAGAGTCTCGCATCGAGGAAGAAGTGTGTCGCTGTCACAGCCGCTGCCGTCGCATCGTAGATGTCGCTGCTGTAGCTGACGCATTGCACCGCATCGAGAGAAGCGCCTCGCATCCACGGAGAAGCGTGCCGCCGTCGGAGCTGCTGCCGTCGCATCACGAAACAAGGGTGTCGCCGCTGCAGTTGTCACATCGAGCGGAAGCGTCTCGCAACGTTGGAGAAGAGTGTCACAGCCGAAGCTGTTGCCGTCGCATCGCTGAACAAGGGTGTCGCCGCTGCAGTTGACGCATCGAATCGAGACTTCTCGCAACATCGGAGAAGCGTGCCGCATCAGGAAGAACTTGACGTCTTTATTTCTTTGCACCAGAACTTTGTCGCATTTCCATCGCTGCAACATCACTTGTTGTGGAAGCGTCCCGCATCGTAAGGTACATTGATTTAAAGTGTCGCATCTTAAGAACTGAACTGAACTAAGCTAAAACTACCATTTTAAGTACAGTATTGCGGATTTTTGTCGTTTATGGTCTTGTGTTAAAACTATATAAAGAATACTTATTTTTGATATAAACCTTGTGTGGTGTCCATCTGTAGTGTTGTCACTAGATTACTGTATGTGTTCACAAATGCTTTACACACTGCCTCTGAGATAAGCCTGTCTGCTCGTGCCAAGCTACCAAGGGGGTGGGCAGGGGTTATTTTAGGAGTGTACCCCCCTACCCTGACTAGAGGCGAGGGTCCCTATTTGTCACAAGTACCTACCTGTGCCAACTAGAGACCCCCAATTCTAACATTGGTAGTCAGCGGTGAGGATTCTGGACTTGCATTTGTGACTCATGTACAGTGATTGGTGAACACTACTAGTGAGTGCAGACCAAAACGCGACCACGTACTGTTAGTAGATTTGTTTTTCTAGGACGTTCCATTTTTGCCAAGTTTAACCATCATGGGAGACACAGCATCCATAGCATCTATTGATTTTGAGTGGGAAGAGGAGAAACTGGAATGCTACAAAGTGAAGCAGCTGAAGCACTTCTGCAAAAAATTTAATGTTGCAATTACCGGGCTCACCAAGAGGGATGAGTTCTACAAGGCGCTGAGGGCCTGGGTAGAAGCAAGGAAAACCCCTGAGAATGAGGAAGGGGATAATAATGCAGATGTGCAGCTGGAAGGGCCATTGGGTCCAGGGGAAAGGAAAGCACCTTCCCTAGTAGGTAGCAGTGTTTCTTCCAAAGGCCTGTCCCCAGAAGAGCTGGAAGACAGAGAGAGAAATAGGATGCATGAGTTGGAGCTGGCCAAAATGAATGGGCAATTGGAAATTAGGAAACTGGCCCTGGAAGAAAATAAGATGCAGCTTGAGCATGATAGAAGTTTGAGAGAGTTGGATTTGAAAGCTAGGAGCTTAGAAATTACTCCCTCTGGTGGCAGCACACCGTCAATGCCTGTGGAATCTAGAGTGTATATTCCTAAAGATGTGGTCAGAGAGTTTTTAAAAAATGATGACATTGGGCAGTGGTTCAAGGCCTATGAGGTAGCCATGTCTTCCCACCGGGTCCCTGAGAGGGATTGGGGAGCGGGGTTGTGGGGACGGTTCCTTAGTGAGGGGCGGGACACACTGCTAGATTTGCCTTCTGATGTCCATAATTCATATCACCACATGAAGGATGCTTTAATGTCTAGGTATGGTTTAACTCCTGAATTGTATAGGCAGAGGTTCAGGGGTTGCAAGAAGATAGAGAACAGTACCTGGGTTGAATATGTCACTTTTTCTGCAGAGCATTGGATGGTTGGGTGAAGGGTAGCAAAGTTGATGATTTTCAGGGGCTCCTTGATTTGATTGCATGGGAGCACTTGTCAAGTAACTGTTTTCCAGAGCTATGCCAGCACCTGATAGATAGCAGGCTGACTATCCCTCGGAAGCTTGCTGAGGAGGCGGACCGCTGGGTCAGTACCAGGGTCCACAAGGGTCACGTGGGAGACTCAGCCAAGGGTGGGCAGGGTCCCCAGCAGAAGAGTGGGGGGGACAAGGGTAAACAGAGGGAGTTCCAAAGAAGGCCCCAAAGTAGTCCCCAAGGGAACCAAGGGAAAGGTTCCCAGCCTCCCCCAGAAACCCTCAGGGGCCCCGACAGGTCCACCTGTTCAAAGGGGACCCCTGAGATGCTACAAATGTGGGGACCTGGGTCATATAGCGAGTGATCCCAGGTGCCGCCAGTTTGGAAAGACCGCACCCCTGGTGCAGCCCCCGGCAGATGGCTAGTGTAGCCCTGGGGGAGGAGATGGATGCCCAAGAGGGGTGGGGTCCCACACAGATGTCCCTTGTCTCATTAGGAGACTGTGAGGTGGTCCCCAGGACCCCGCTGCCTGACAACACTAAGAAATACAGGCAGTGGGTGACCATCAATGGCCATAGGGTGGAGGCTCTTAGAGATACAGGAGCCAGTGTGACAGCTGTCAAGTGTCACCTGGTGTCTCAAGAGCAGGTTGTCCCCCATGCATTCTATCCAGTTGTTGCTGCTGACAACACAGAGAGTCACTGCAAAGTGGCTCAGGTTCCCTTTGTGTGGGGGGGGTCTCTGGTACTCTTCAGGTAGCTGTGAGGCCCGCCATGCCTGTTGACTATTTGTTAGGGAACGACTTGGAGAGCTCACCTTGGGCGAAGGTGGAGCGAAGTGCTCATTTAGAGATGTTGGGTTTGCCTGACTGGGCGTGTGTGACCACCCGGTCCATGGCAGCAAGTAAAGGTGCTCAAGAGGACCTGGAGCCTGAGAGGAGGCCCAGGTACCTGCCGTCACGAGAAGAGGCAGGGGCGCGGGAAACCGGCCCCCGAAGTTCCCACGGTCCAGGAGGAGGCAGACCTTGAGGGGGATGCCCTGGAGCCTACAGGGGAATAGGTAGCTGAACTGGGGGACCTGCCTGAGCTGACCCATTGGCAGCAAGAAGGAGGACCCTCCAGGGAAGAATTCTGCAAGGAGCAGAAAGAATGCCCTTCTCTGGTGGGTCTGCGTTAACAGGCTGCAGACCAGGCAACAGGTGATCAGTCTGGGTCACATTGGGTCTATTGGGAGAATGATCTCCTGTATACTGAGCCTAAGGTTGCTGAGCCTGGGTCAGCCCGTGTGCTGGTGGTACCCCAGTGCCTCAGAGCCTTCCTACTGGGGCTGGCTCATGATGTTCCATTGGCAGGACATTTGGGGCAGGACAAGACCTTTGAGAGGCTTGTCACCCACTTTTATTGGCCCCAAATGCGCAGGAGTTCAGACACTCACTGCAAGACATGTCAGACTTGCCAGGCAAGTGGAAAGAGTGGGAGGAAGCGCAAGGCTCCTCTCCAGCCATTCCCTGTAGTCAGCACCCCCTTTGAACGGGTGGGTATTGACATTGTGGGGCCACTGGACCCCAAGACAGCCATGGGCAACAGGTTCATCCTGGTCTTGGTGGACCATGCCACCCGGTACCCGGAAGCCATACCTCTGAGGACAGTGACGGCCCCCGTGGTGGGACGAGCACTGATGGGAATTTTCTCCCGAGTGGGATTCCCTAGCGAGGTAGTGTCTGACCGGGGGACCAACTTCATTTCCAAGTATATGAAGTCCCTGTGGCAGGAGTGTGGGGTAACCTACAAGTTTACCACTCCTTACCACCCCCAAGGAAATGGGTTGGTTGAAAGGTTCAACCAAACCCTCAAAGGCATGATTATGGGTCTTGAGGAACCTATGAGGCGTAAGTGGGACGTCCTCTTACCATGCCTGTTCTTTGCTTACCGTGAGGTGCCACAGAAATCTCTAGGGTTCAGCCCCTTTGAGCTTCTCTATGGACACCCCGTGAGAGGACCTCTAAGTTTGGTCAAAGAAGGCTGGGAGCAATCTCCCAGGAAACCTCCCCAGGATGTATACAGTTACATGCTGGCCTTTTCGAACCAAACTAGGCGTTTCAGGCAACTCGCTGAGGCGAATCTGGAAGCCAGCCAGGAGGAGATGAAGCGGTGGTATGACCAGAATGCCACTCTGGTAGAGCTTCAGCCTGGTCAGAAAGTGTGGGTCATGGCCCCAGTGGAGCCCTGCGCGCTCCAGGATAAGTGGACCGGACCCTTTGAGGTTGTAGAGCGCAAAAGTCTGGTTACCTACTTGGTGGACTTGCGGTCTCCCAGGAACCCCTTGAGGGTCCTGCATGTCAACCACCTGAAGCCCCACTTGGAGAGGTCCCAAGTGGGCATGCTCTTAGCGACAGATGCGGGATGGAGGAGGAGACCGAGCCTCTTCCTGACCTCCTGTCAGCAACAGAGCAAGATGGGTCAGTGGATGGTGTCAACCTCTCTTCCACCCTGACCCCTGAGCAACAGAATGACTGCCGCCAGTTGCTGGGACAGTTTTCTGATCTGTTCTCCCTGGTTCCCGGTGTCACAGATTGGTGCATCCATGATGTGGACACTGGGGACAGTACACCTGTGAAGCACAAATCTTACAGGGTGACTGACAGGGTGAGAGCTTGCATCAAGGAGGAGGTCTCCAAAATGCTTGCGTTAGGGGTGATTGAGTCCTCTAACAGCCCTTGGGCCAGCCCAGTGGTCTTGGTCCCAAAGGCTGTCGCACCGGGTGC
This sequence comes from Calotriton arnoldi, assembly GCA_963921515.1. Classification (NCBI taxonomy): domain Eukaryota; kingdom Metazoa; phylum Chordata; class Amphibia; order Caudata; family Salamandridae; genus Calotriton; species Calotriton arnoldi. Next base: position 122,408 of record CAWUFW010016236.1, on the reverse strand, counting down.
CACACCAGAACTCTGGTTCTGTGTGGACTACCGAGGGCTCAATTCAGTCACCAGGACTGACGCGCACCCCATCCCCAGAGCTGATGAGCTCATAGATCGGCTAGGGGCTGCCCGGTACCTCAGCACGTTTGACTTGACGTCTGGGTACTGGCAGATCGCCTTGACTGATGGGGCAAGAGAGAGGTCAGCATTCTCCACACCTAATGGGCACTACCACTTCCGGGTGATGCCCTTTGGGATGAAGAATGCCCCTGCCACCTTCCAGAGGTTGGTCAACCAGGTGTTGGCTGGACTGGACTCGTTCAGTGCCGCCTACCTGGATGACATCGCAGTGTTCAGCGCCAGTTGGGAAGAACATCTGCGCCACCTCTGGGAAGTGTTGATGGCACTGCGGAGAGCAGGCCTCACGATCAAGGCGAGTAAGTGCCAGATCGGGCAGGGTTCCGTGGTGTACTTGGGACACCAAGTGGGGAGCGGCCAGGTAGCGCCCTACAACCCAAAGTTGAAACCATCCTGAATTGGGAACCCCCAAAACCCAGACAGAGGTGAGAGCCTTCTTAGGACTCACGGGTTAATACAGGAGGTTTGTCAAGGGGTATGGCAGCATCGTTGCACCCCTGACAGAGCTGACTTCCAAGAAGCAGCCCAGGAAAGTGATTTGGACTGACACCTGTCAGAAAGCTTTTGAGGCCCTGAAAACTGCCATGTGCACGGCGCCCGTGCTCCTGGCACCCAACTTCTCCAAAGAGTTTGTAGTACAAACAGACGCTTCAGAGCATGGTGTGGGGGCTGTTCTGTCACAGATGAATGAGGAGGGCCTAGATCAACCCATAACCTTCATCAGTAGGAGGTTACTACCACGGGAACAGAGGTGGAGTGCTATTGAGCGTGAGGCATTTGCTGTGGTCTGGGCACTGAAGAAGCTGAGACCATACCTGTTTGGGACTCACTTCCGGGTTCAGACAGACCACAGGCCCCTCAGATGGTTGATGCAGATGAGGGGTGAGAATCCAAAGCTGTTGAGGTGGTCCATTTCCCTACAGGGGATGGATTTCACGGTGGAACACCACCCTGGTACAGAACACGCCAATGCTGATGGTCTGTCCAGATTTTTCCGCCTTAGTGAAGAGAACTCCCCTGAGGTAGGGTAGTTCTCCCACATTTCAGCTGGAGGGGACACGTGTTAGACCTGGCATCCTTGGCGTGGGTCTCCCTTCCATTTTTATGATGCCTCCTATGTTACTGATCTGTTTTTGCTGGTGTTAGATGCTTTGGGCACTGTGCCACTGCTATCCAGTGCCACAGTGCAAGTGCTCCCTAGGATAAATTGTGTTATGTATTAGTGACTCCATGATTGGATGATTGGTTTACTTGTCAGTCCCTAGTACAGTGCACTGAGTGTGCCCAGGGCTTGTAAATCCAATACCGCTGGTGGGCTTGCAGCACTGGTTGTGCCACCCACAGAAGCGGCTTGTAAAATGTGCCTCAGGCCTGCCATTGCAGAGCCTGTGTGCAGCCTAGGGCTGCCATGTCGACTTGGTGAGTACACCCACTTACCAGTCCCTAAACCTTCCCTTTACTGCATGTTGGTCACCCCTAAAGTAGGCCCTAGGGCAGGGTGCATTGTAAGTATAAGGTAGGACATGCCCTGGTGTGTGTGGCATGTCCTAATAGTGAATTACAGCCATTTTCGTTTTTCACTATTGCAAGGCTACCTGCTCCCCATAGGCCAGGATGGGCAGACTGACTATTACACCTTATAGTCAGAACTGACCCAGGGAAAATGGTAGAAAAACGAATTTAGTATGCCTGAACTCAGAATGATAAAATACATCTTTTAGTGAAGTTGGTTTTAACATTCTGTGTTTGAAAATACCACTTTTAGAAAGTGGGTATTTTCTTGCCTAAACTTCCAAGCCTGCCTCTGCTAGGTTGTGTATTCCTTGTCTGGAGATTGAGTGACAGGGGCTGGGGGTGGCTACAGGAGACAGGGTGAGTCAGCACAGGGCTGAATAGAAAGATCTGCATCCAGAGTGGAGGGAGGAGTTGCATCGGGGTCTGAATAGGGCTGTGCCTGCCTTCCACAATGCATGCTCCACCTCCTGCCCCACATTCTGAAAGGAAAGAAGGAGTCAGAAAAACAAAGTGCTCCAGGACTGACCAGAACTGGTTTTGGACTAGGCAGAGGCCTCTCTGCCTTCAGAGAACAAAGGAAAACTGTGTATAAAAGGGGACCCAGACCCCTAGGAAATTATATCACTTTGGGAAACAAGAAGAAACCTTTGCTGAGGAGCGGAACCAAGAAGAAACTGAGGAGAAGACTATCACTAAGCTAGAGGGATCTGCCTGCAGTGGTTGCCTGACTGCCAAAGGAAGGAGAAAGGACTTTGTGTGCACTTTTGTTCAACTTGTAAAGTATCTCCAAGGGCTTGAGAAAAGAGCTTGCCTCCTGCTGAAGTCTCAGGGACAACAGACTTCAACCACCAGCTCCCCAAGAATCCTTTGGAAGTGCCTGCTGCTGTTTTGGGCCTTCTGAAGGGACTGCGTGTCGCAAGGAGCTGGAAGCGCGACTCAAGAGGGAGAAGCGTGTCGCCGTCGCAGCCGCTGCCGTCGCATCACGGAGATGACGCTGCTGTAGCTGACGCATTGCACCGCATCTCGAGAAACGTCCCGCAACCCCGAAGAAGCGTGTCGCCGTCGCAGCCGCTGCCGTTGCATCATAGATGTCGGCGCTGTAGCTGTTGCATTGCACCGCATCAAGAGAAGAGTCTCGCATCGAGGAAGAAGCGTGTCGCCGTCGCAGCCGCTGCCGTCGCATCGTAGATGTCGCTGCTGTAGCTGACGCATTGCACCGCATCGAGAGAAGTGCCTCGCATCCACGGAGAAGCATGCCGCCGTCGGAGCTGCTGCCGTCGCATCACGATACAAGGGTGTCGCCGCTGCAGTTGTCGCATCGAGCGGAGGCGTCTCGCAACGTTGGAGAAGAGTGTCGCAGCCGAAGCTGTTGCCGTCGCATCGCTGAACAAGGGTGTCGCCGCTGCAGTTGACGCATCGAATCGACACTTCTCGCAACATCGGAGAAGCGTGCCGCATCAGGAAGAACTTGACGTCTTTATTTCTTTGCACCAGAACTTTGTCGCATTTCCATCGCTGCAACATTGCTTGTTGTGGAAGCGTCCCGCATCGTAAGGTACATTGACTTAAAGTGTCGCATCTTAAGAACTGAACTGAACTAACCTAAAACCACCATTTTAAGTACAGTATTGCGGATTTTTGTCGTTTATGGTCTTGTGTTAAAACTATATAAAGAATACTTATTTTTGATATAAACCTTGTGTGGTGTCCATCTGTAGTGTTGTCACTAGATTACTGTATGTGTTCACAAATGCTTTACACACTGCCTCTGAGATAAGCCTGTCTGCTCATGCCAAGCTACCAAGGGGGTGAGCAGGGGTTATTTTAGGAGTGTACCCACCTACCCTGACTAGAGGCGAGGGTCCCTATTTGTCACAAGTATCTACCTGTGCCAACTAGAGACCCCCAATTCTAACACCCCTCTATTATATATAGAAAGAGATCTACCCTACCTGTCTAATCAATCTACCCTATCCCCTGCAGTAGAGAAAATCAATTTCCTTTCCTTGGTTCTTGCCCAGCACATGAATTTGTTGGAAAACGTGGTGGCGGGCGAGGCCACAGAGTAAAGTGGGAGTAAGTGCATGATTTGATATCAAGTTTGGCATATGGGATACACATTGACAAATGTGCCAAATAAAATCTATATAATCCATTCCTTTACCTGTAGTGCAGTCCATTATATTCATTTTCCTCAACATCTACTTACAGCAGGCAGGATAATATATTAATATCCGCATTTCATACATGAGGTGTGTGACAGAAGTAGTATCTTATTTATTATTCATCATCCTCTTGGAGCTCGGGTAGGAAAAGAAATGCATTTGGTGAAGAGCAGGGCCATTGGAATGAGATAATTGTCAACTAGAGCTGCAGTCAGTAGCAAACTATCAGAGCTGCTGGCTAGCAATGAGCATGGCTTCATTATTTTAGCACCACACACAACTTGTACTCCATAATAGTGCATAATGCCGTACTCATCAATGAGAAGTCATTTATTTTTCAACTCACAGTGTCTGACTGTTTATTATAGTTACTTGAAAGGCCTTTAGAAGATAAAAATAATCTAATCACTGTTTTTTAATCCTTTGATGTTATTCTCTGCCAGTCTGCCTGTTACTTTTCTGCCACACAGTCACTGTTTTTGTATGTTGGACAAAATGTGTGGGTAAAAGAAAACATAAAATTGGCCTTGTGATTCTCCTAATCATAAATCATCACATCAAATAAATTCCAATGGACCTAGGGGAGCAGCAATGTACTGCTACTCTGTCACACTGTTATTTAAAACAATTGTTTGCAAAGAGCATTATATACAATTTGTCTTTTTTGTTTTTCTCAATATATCTGCTCATGCTGGTCCAGCCAGACACCCGACAGGCAGGAGAGAGCGGCCCGTTTGCTCCGGCAGAAGCTGGAGCATATCCAGCTGGAATACCGGCAGCTGGTGGTCCTGGAAGAGGAGGAGGAGGAGATTAATGCTCACCACCCAGGCCCCAGTACAGCCGGTCCCCCTCAGCCTCCAGCCTCCTGGCCATCCCACCTCTGGCGCCGCCGCTAGCCAACTGCTGCCACCCCCCACCAGAATGGCATCAGGCCATTGCTGTGCTGCATCCAGCATCGGCTGGACAGTATCGAGGGCCGGCTGACCTTGATGGAGCAAAGCATGGACCAGCTCCAGACCGATGTCCATAATGTCCTCTTCTGACACTTTTTAAATATTTTGTTTTGGTGGGAGGGATTTGTTGTTTGTTGGAGCTGGGCGGAGAGGGTGGGTAGGGAGTTGGGCGTGGCACTCTCGAGACTTTGATGAACATTTTGAGTTTTGGGGCTTGGGTCAGTTTTGTTTGGGAGATGGGTGGGCATGTCGTTTGGGTGGAGTGGGTGGGTTGCTTCCTAAATAGATAAAGGGGGAAATATGTTTTATAATCTAAATTTATGCTTGAAGTAGTTTATTTTACTTTTACTTTGCACTGCTGCCTTCAAGTAGTTTTACGCAGCCTGTTTATGTGCTTGTTGTAACTCAAGACTAGAGATATCATAGCACTTAGTTATAGAGTATAGGCTTATACTTCTCTAATTATCTTGACCATTATGGGAAATGCTGCCATGATGAGATGACCTAGGCTATATTGTGCCGAGGGTCTGAACTATCTAGAAAAAAAACTGTAACATTTAATTTATTTCTTACTAAGTTAAATTACATCCATACTAGTTGTCTTACCTGAATAATATGCATGCAGCAATAACAGGGGAGGCATCACAACTTCCCAAGCGAGGTCCCAATTCCAGTTCCACCCAGGTGAGCTCCAACTGTAGGATTGTTCTGAATGATTGATTGATGATTATCCATCATAGGCAACTAAATGGAAGTAGAAAGACTGAGTAAGTGGGTTATATATATTTATTAAAGATTTAAAAACAATTGACACCACCTGAGTAGTACATGATGATGATACAATGAGAATGCCTGATTGTGCTAAAATAGAAAAAGCAGCAATACAAGTAAGTTTTGGCTAATGGTGAGCTAGCAGTATTATTTGTATAATCCACAAGTTATCAACAATGGACTTAAAGTCAGCAGTCAAGTCAGTCGACAAGCTTAGGTTAGGCGTTTACAGTTAGGCAACACAAGGCCTTAATGATGATGATGCTGAGGACTGATCTGCTTCATTCTGTATCTAAAAAACTATGGATCATTTTTAATGCACAGGGTTGTAATGGGCTGGTGTGGGCTACTGCTTCGAAGATTCTACAGTAAGTTGGTGTTGCTTTCACCACATCCGCCCCACCAAGTGTGTGATCCATTGATGGTGTAATTTAAGCCACAGCTCAAAAAATCACACAGCCCGGGGGAAGAGGGTTAGGGGTTTGATGAATAGATGGGTAATGGGATTTGGGGAAAGGTTTGACAAAGACAAACACTACATCACAAGGACAACATTAATCTGGGCAATAAGCAGCAGCACATCATTCGCCATCAATCTGTTGTTAGAAGGAAACAAAGGATTAAGTATGGCAGAGTACAGATACATGCATTGCAAACAGTTCTTCTGCCCCAGAGACCCAATGTACCATATATCCAAATGTTCTGTCTTCTAGGTTAGGGAATGAACCCACCCACCCACTTCTCTTAGTTAATATGACTGTTCAAAGAAAAATGATACTGTATTGCAAATTTGTGTGGGGCGTTTGCATTCTCCTCGGGAATGTCTACTCTTTGTGGCCTCTCTGCACTGGTACAGTACGTAAACAGGAGTGTTGTTGAGCTCAGCTAGCTTTTGTCTTTCGTTCGTGAATGAGAGGAGACTAGAAGAAGGCCTGCAGATTGTAAAAGAGAAACTGTATTTTAGATTCGAGGAGAAGAACAGAAGGAAAGTAAGCTTCATGATGAGTATATCAAGCTAAGAAGATTCAGAGGTGAAGCAAAATAAAGGAAGAGGGGGGCTCAGTGTTTCATTTTTGCCACAAGTCCAACACACACACACACACACAGAGCAGCATTTCACAAACACACCTCTCTCTATTCCAAATAGCTGAGTAGTAGGCCTTAGACTCTTGATTTACCTTTGAACTGAAGCTGATACTCGATAACATCTTGCTTCTTGCTGATGATGAGGTAGCCCTGCAGCTCCCAGTCCCGCCCTGAGTTCTTCCATGATACTCCTCTAGTCCTGAGTGCCTCCGAGTAACCCCGTACCAGACCAGCCATCATCATCATCATCATGATGAATCGCGAGGACCCAAGTAAGATAGACATGGGGTGCAGTGCACTGCTTATGAAAAACAAGTAGAGAATAATACAGAATTGCAGTATTTTGCATAGGCTTTTGTTTGATAACTAAAGTGACTGTTCTGGTGTCTGAAGAACCAGAAAAAAAAGGAGAACACGCCTGCAATTATTTAAATCTGGCTAAGTGTGAAAGGACTGATCATCTCTACAGGGAAATTAAAATAGTCACCCATCACTCAGGCCCCAAACAATGCAAATCAATAATCATCTCAAGGAATGTCCCATATGACAGTTCAACACACACCCTCCCTGAGTGTCTGCCACCACAAGAATCATCAATCAACTTAAATCATCACTCACACAATCAGTCACTCACTGTTGCAATAGTTGAAGTTACCTCATCCTATCCAAGGCAAGCACGGGTAGTTCAGGAATTGGGTATTCAATCATCTTTGATGGAGGCAACACATTGGAATTTGGTATTGGCAGGCAGTTCTGTGCATAATAAGTGATTTTATGGGGAAGCCGTTCTAGTACTAAGTGATGCAAAAAGGGATAGGCGTTAGGCAATAGGCATGCGAGGGGGGCAGGCATTGTCGCCAGTGTCATAAAGGAATTGTGGAGGCTTATTCAAAGCACACTGGTCCAACTGAAATCTGTTGGTCAGCTAACACATTTGATTCAGTTTCGGACCAATCACCCTCTTCCTTCTCCTGTGATGCTGTTTCAGGAATGGTGTAATTATGTGGTATAAAATGTTGGTTCATTTTGATCATAGTCAATCTCTCCACATTTTCAGGCGAGAGACTGTTCCTTTTCACTGTGATGACCGTACCAGCTGCACTGAACACATGTTCAGCAGACACACTGGCGATAGGACAAGCCAGATACTTTATTGCCAGCCTGCTGAGCTCTGGCGATTGGCGCATCTTCCCATACCAATACATCAATGGATTTTGATCTACATGGACCTCTTTTGGATCATCCAGATACTCCTGGAACATCCTGTGGACGGTCATTGGTGCTGCCACTTGCTCTACCTGTTTTGCCATCGCCTCTGCATGGACTTGAGCCCTTCCATTTGAAAACAAGACAAGGCAGAGGTTGGGTTCGGTCCTTCTTTTGCTGTTGTTGCTGGTGTTCTGGTTGATGGTGTTGTTGGCTGCTGTGAGACAAGACTGTCCTCTCTGGAAGTTGAAGGCGGCACCCCAGAACTGCAGGGTGGGACTCAAAGTTCCAGCTGTTGTTCTTCCAAGTCTCCAGCTTGCTCTACAATCCAACTCTTGTATTTTTAAACACCCCCTTCAGAAAAAGGGATGAAATCGGGAAGAATTCTTTTGTACCGTGGATCAAGTAGTGTGGCACATATGTACTGTTTGGACTCGATGATGTCATGTTGCAGCCTTATATTAAAAGCCAAGCGCATGACTAAGCTCTCAACCAAGACATGTGCTACTGTGTTTTCATTCACACCTGCAGGGGCAAACCTTTCAGACACCTTCTTCGCCTGGTCTTGTAGGAGATGCAGCAATGGGATAGCTTGGCCCATTGTACTGTCCTCCTTGCTAACTTCCCGCATGAAAACCTCAAATGGGAGTAGCATCTGTGTCAGCCATTTGACTGGGCCCCATTTGTCCGCATCCATGGTCATTGCTTTCCCAACTGCATCCCCTCCTCTTTGAATGAGATAGTCATTGATCTGTTTGTACTGCTCAAACAGATGTTGCAACATGTAAAAGGTGGAGTTCTAACAAGTTGGCACCTCCTGTATCAGGGCTTTAACTGGTGCTCTATTATTCCTCTGAATAACCCGCAGCTGCTTCCGGGCTTTAAAAGAATGGCTGAATTGGTGCAGATTCTTCTGCAGGTAGTCAGTATGTTGCTGACTATGTCTTCCTTTTTGAGGAAGTCTTGACTTTGTTACCTCTGGGTTGAAGCCATTCATACACAACACTGTTAAATTCCTCCAAGATGTTTAAAGCTGTATGTGATTTCTCCATCGTGAACATGGCCACTGTTGCATGCCGCCGAACGCTCTTAAAACTATCTTCAGACCATGACCTGAAGATATCTTTTGCTGTACCCCTGCAAAAGAGAGCCAGTGTGCAGTGATGTACATGTAATCAGTCACCTGACAACTGGTCCAAATGTCTGTCGTCAGGTGGATTGTGTGAACAACACTTTGCTGCAAAGGTTATCCAACCAACTGCAGCAAATCGTGATGCAGTGCTGGAACAGGTCCTACTTGATACCTTCCATTTTGGGCAGATGACTGACACAAATTCTAAAAATCCCACTCCTTCCACAAATGAAATCTGGCTAAGTGTGAAAGCGCTAACATTTTTGCCAGCTTCCCATTGTACAAATGTGCGGTTGGGTGGTTTCGCTCATAGGGCCCCTCCTGCCTAAATATGCCCATAATAGTAGCCTGGATTTTCTTCTTTTCTTGGGGCATTGACCCAGGCTAGTTTAAGACTCAATGTGAGTCATGGTGGTTGGGCAGTCACTGTATTCCGCTGTGTCTCCATCACCTCACTCTGAGTATTCTTGTGCCATTGTGAAGTCGCTGAGGCGGGTGATTCTGCTGGTGCACTGCTGGGGACAGGGCTGCTTTGCGTGAAGATGTCACCCTCTTCTTCCTCATCATCACCTTCTGCCGTAATTGGACTTGTAGCTGATGTTCCCCGGCTCTCCACAACACCACGACCAACTCCAGCAATTTTTTTAAGGTGCTCCTCCCACTTGATGATGTGGCGTTTTTTCATATGGGCCATCTGGCCTCCAGTACCATAATGTGTACCAGGCTTACCTCAATGAATATTTGTGTGGCAAATGGTGCATACTGCTATATGCTCCCCCTCTTTGCTAACTGTAAAAAAGTCCCAAACTAGGGAGGAATATTTTTTTACCAGCCCACTGCCAATGCTTGAAGATGAACTGGAGGTAGATGGGCATGTCGTCGATTGCCTCTGCTTCTCCTGAGGCAAGGGTTGGTGCAGGTCTCAGCTGGGGCTTTGCAAATATGGGAGCTGGTGGCAGTGCTACCTGTGCCACATCCCTTCGAGCTGGTTGAATAGCAATGTCAGATTCCTCTGTGTCACCCTCCACCATGACTACCTCGTCATCCTCCTCTTCATCCCCTTCTATAAGTCTAAGTCTTTCTGGAAGTTTTCTTTTCCCTTGCCTCTCCTGTTGTCTCCTGATCTCTGTCGGGATCCACTCCATGTCCCTATCATCATCATCATCAGAAGTGGTGCTTGGAGAAGATGGCGCTGTAGTGCCCTTCCTTTTCCTGGAGGTGTGGGAGCCAATAATTCTAAAAGAGGAGGTTCAACTTCTTGCTCTGAAGGAAGCTCAACCTCCAGTTCTGCTTCAACATCAGACAAATCCATTGCTGGCTGCGGCTGCTTTCCACTCTGCTGTGATTCCTGAAAATATTGTGAACTACTTTGCGAAAGGGACAAACCCAATTCAACATCGCTACTCGTTGGCGTCGACATGATTGCACTGCCTGCCTCTCTGACAGACATGGTCCTAGGCTTAGGTTGGGGGTGGTGGTGGTGGTGCTGTTGATGGAGGAGTGCTGCTCTCAGCCTGCTCACCGGAGGCCGGTGCAGCAGGCACAACTTTCCTAAAAAAAGGTTGCGGTCGGCACACCAGTGGTGGAAATCTGCTTCTTTTGCAACACACTAGCCACTATCTTGACAGCACCTTTCTTTGGGGCCATCTTGAATCTGTCAGTTGGCATTGGCACTTAGCTTCACAACAAGCTGAAGAGATAACCTTGTTGCGTAGTCAGTCATGCGTCATGTCATGCAGAGGCCTTCTTTCTGGCAGTACTGTGGGTATTGTCTCTTCTCTTGTGAACCTAAAAGCAAACAAGCAAGAAAAACATCAGTGAAATGTGGCTTTGCTGCAGTTCAATTAGTAGTACAAACGAACAATATCATTCAGTGTGGTTACTTAAGTTTGTAAAAATAATTAACAATAGTATACAGTATTCATTCCTAAAATGGAAAACTACACCAACATAAACTTTCATGGTGACTGAACACTCAGGAAGGATTAGAAAGAGCAACAACAACAAAACAATAGAGCTGTAACTGTTTGCTTTATGTGCAATGCATCACGTGGGATGTGGCACGCAGGGAGGTGCAGCTGACAAATGCATTGACAATTGACTAATCCTTACACAATGATTGCTGTTGGGCACCTATAGAACATGGGGTTGATTCATTAATGCCAGATGCTATGAAAATGTATTAAAAAAATCTTTAAAAAATATCAAAATTAAAAATTAATTAAAAAATAAAAAACATTGAAAAAAATTAAAATTAAAAAAATTGTGAATAAGTGACATTACCCTCAAGCATATCATTAATTTTTATTTATTAAACTGCTATCTCATTACTCAACCATCCATGCAAGCATATGGCAAAGGGCCACACTGGCTTTACACACAAAATGGCTGCCTGCCTTTGCCACATGGTCATCAACAACAACACAGAGCAAAAAGGCTTGGGGAACAAAGAGAAGACATTCATGTCTATGGCAAAAGCACACTGGCTACATACACAAAATGGCCATTGACCAACCACATGGTGAACCAGCAAGCAGGGAGGCATGGTCGCAATATAATGATAGAAGAACAACATATGCAAAAGCACACTGGATGCCTACGCAAAATGGCCACCAGCCACATGGTCAAAAAGGAGGCATGGGGAACAAAGAGAAGACATGAAGGCCTATAGCTGAAGCACCCTGGCTGGCTACACAAAATAGCTGCCAGCCACATGGTCAGACTTAAACAGCAACCAGTGAAAAGGCCTGGCCACAAACAAAGAAGACATGCAGGCCTATGGGGAAAGCACACTGGCTGGCTACACAAAATGGCCGCCAGCCACATGGTCACAACAACAACAACCAGCAAATGGGCATGGCCACAAACAAAGAAGAAATGCAGGCCTATGGGGAAAGCACACTGGCTGGCTACACAAAATGGCCGCCAGCCACATGGTCAGACAACAACAACAACCAGCAAGAAGGCATGGCCACAAACAAAGAAGACATGCAGGCCTATGGGGAAAGCACACTGGCTGGCTACAAATAAAGGCTGCCAGTCACATGGTCAGACAACAAAAATAACCAGCAAGAAGACATGGCCACAAACAAAGAAGACATGCAGGCCTATGGGAAAAGCACACTGGCTGGCTACACAAAATGGCCACCAGCCACATGGTCAAACAACAACCAGCAAGAAGGCATGGCCACAAACAAAGAAGACATGCAGGCCTATGGGGAAAGCACACTGGCTGGCTACACAAAATGGCCTCCAGCCACATGGTCACCATAACAACAACAAGTAGGAGGCCAGGAAAACAAAGAAAACATGCAGCACTAGGGTGGACACCGACTATACAAAATGGCCCCTGGCCACATTATTATTATTGAAGAGTTTTATATAGCGCTAGCCAGACTCGAAGGTATCGGAGCGCTTCACAGCATGGGTAAAAACACATAGTTTGGCAGTCGTACACAAATTGATTCATGGCGCAATTGAAAGTCTCGGTGCACTGAACAGCATTGCAGGAAAGGAGGACACGGAGAATCACAATATTGAGCACATTGACTCGAGCCGAGCCACCTTTAGGGAGGGGAGAAAGAGGGAGGGGTCGGGGAGGGGATGAGGTAGAAGTCTTAGTGACGAAGTGTCTATGTCCTGCAATGTGCAAGCTTAAACGTTTCGGCAGAGTCTATCCATTTGGGAGAGAACGGTTGAGGAAGAGGTCTTTGAGTTGCCTTTTGAATTGTATAAAGGAGGGGGTAGTCCTGATATGGACTGGGATGGAGTTCCAGATTTTGGGGGCATTTCCAGAGAAAGATCGAGAAGCGGTTTTTTGTTTGAAGATTTTCGGCGGGATGAGGAGTAGAGTGTTGGAACTTCTGAGGCTTCTTGTCTGACCAGCCTTCTTGAGTTTGGTGGCCAGGTAGGCGGGTTTCCCTGTGTGCAGGGCTTTGTGCGTGAGGCAAGCCGTTCTGAAATTGGCACGTATTTCAATTGGGAGCCATTTTAGCTCTCTGAGTGTGGGCAAGATGTGTTTGTACTTCTTTACTCCGGTGACCATTCTGGCAGCTGCATTGAGAGTTGATCTGAGGGGGGCTAAGTGGGATTTTGCTGTTCCTGTGAGGGAAGCATTCCCGTGGTCTAGTCTGGATAACACCAGGGATTGAGTAGCTTGTTTAAGGTCGTTATGCGGGATGAAGGGTTTTATTTTGTTGAGTAGCTTCAGGTTAAGGAAGGCACTCTTAGCAGTGTTCTTGATGTGTTTGGTCATGTCCAGTTTAGGGTCAAGGGTGATTCCGAGCGATTTTGCGGAATCCGCCAGGGCGAGATTGCCGTTTAGAGCATCAATTGCTTTTAGCCATTCTATGATTTGGGGGTTCGCATCTTTGTTGGAGATGAGGAGGATTTCCGTTTTGTCTTTGTTGAGTATCAGGTGGTTTAGTGATAGCCAGTGTTGGACTTCTCTTAGAGTGTCGTTGAGTCTATGAATGTCATCAACGGAGGAGGTTTCAGTTTCAGTTGTTCAAGAATCAGTATGCCACATGGCATACTGATTCTTGAACAACAAAGGCAAATGGTGGCCTATGCCAAACACACATACTCACACACGCACACACAGTGGCCAAACAAAAGAGGCATGGTAACACAGAGAACACAGCATTAATTCAGCAATGCCAAAAATGAAAATGAACAGGGCTAAAAATGTTTACAACAACCCACATCCTCCAAAGCCATTCACCCACCAATACACTGTTTGCAGGGGAAAAAAACATGAAATACCACTAAAAAACACATTTTGTATTTTAATCCAATGCCATCCATGGCCTAAATGATGTTTTAATTCAACAGACATCACAGAAATAGTTGTTTCATGGGCCCATGAATAGTACAGGGCCTACTGGCTGGAAGGCTCATTGGCAAACTAGACCATATAGTGAATTTATTAAATCAATCAATATTGCAAACTTATTAAAAAACATGGAGAAGAAAAAAGAAAATGTACTGAACTGTGCAACATTCTTCTTTTAAAAAAGAAGATACATTTCACTCACAAAAAATTAGGCCCCTACTAAAACTGCAGGCCCCCGCTACAATAAATTTTAAAAATCTAATAAAAGTACAAATAAATCCAGGTGCATGGCCCCAGTCAAACAAACAACACCCTTACACACCAGTTTTTCAACTTACTTGTGATATCTCAAAAACAAAGTCCTTAAATCCAATGGTATATATGCAGCAGACAATGAGAGTAATCCTTCCAGCTCTAAATCCCAATGAAAAGTGACCAGGTGAAGGACAAAGCACTGGGAGGAGCCTGCTGGACAGGAACAGGAAGTTGGAGTCTCTGGGGCACTACCTTCTGGATTGAAAAAAAAGTTTTTAAAAAATGGCTTCTCGCACAAATAAATAACTCCAATAGCCAGTTTGAGAAGAAAATCCACTCCAAATGCCTCTCAGCTGCATTCTCAAGCAGAAAAGCTGCTCGACCTCTCTGTTTGCGATCGTGATTGGCTCTAAGAATGCTAGATTGGTGTGGTCGCGGCCGGAAGCCATGCAAGTGAGCGCGAAGTCTTGCATGAGTTATCTAGCGGTGTGAGACTTCTTGCGCATGGTCACAAGCAGCCTGAGAGTCTTGGCGCTCAAGGTTGAGCGCCAAAAGAAAACTTGCATTGCGAACGGAAAAAAACTCCGCTAGTGCCCAAGTGGCGGAATTCAGGAGCGCAGAGTGCCCGAATTCCATAAAATCTGCGAGCGGTGCAGAGTTCACTGCCTGGGCTTAATAAAGAACCCTCAGAAAAACACCAAAGGCCACCTGTTCAGAAAGGATATGATTAAAACAATAGGAAAATATGTGGCTACATTCACAGCCTTAGACAAAGCACAGACAAATATGAGAAGGGTTTTTAACCCTAGTGTTTTTGGTCAGGCCGGAAGAGAAAGAGGTTTCAGTAGAGGTTACCAGCCAGGCACCTCACAGTCCTTCTACCCCCAATTAGGACATACCTGAGGCTTCAGATCCCGTGGACAGGGATTCAATTTTCAGAGTGAGTACAAACACTTGACATATTTATTTCTCCCCGGTAAAAGTGGGGGGTCGACTCAAGTTCTTTTCCCATACTTGGAAATTAATTACACAAGACCCTTGGGTCCTAGAAACTGTTTCAGGGCTTTAAAATTGATTTCACAGAGGTCCTGGGAAAATCCTCTCTCCCAAGAGAATTGAAACTTACTTAGAGCAACAGAAGGTGGTAGAAGAAGAGGTGGTCTCTATGATACAAAAAGGTGCAATCGTAGAGGTTTCTTGGGAATGCCAAGGTTTTGTAAGTATACTCTTCCTTGTGGATAAAAAAGTCAAAGGATGGAGACCAGTTATAAATCTCAAGGACCCAAACAGATTTCTAGTCTACAGACATTTCAAGATGGAGGGAATCCATCTCTTGAGAGACATTCTACTAGAAATAAAACTGGCTCGTGAAGTTGAACCTGAAGGACGCCTACTTCACCATTCCCATGGCCATGAAACCTTAAAGTTACCTCCAGTTCATTTGGAATCACAGCCTTTTACAGTTTCAGGCACTTCTCTTCTGCCTATCCTCGGCTCCTTGAAGTTTCACCAAGGTAATGAAAGCGGCTTCATCCTTTCTTAGGCAGAGGGAAATACGGCTAATTGTTTATCTAGACAATATCCTCATAATGTCCCAATATCATTCCCAGATTTGAAAGGATCTGGTATTGGTGGTAAAGCTTCTAGACAGTTTGAGTTTCATAATAAACAAGGAGAAGTCCATTCTGGTTCCTTCAAGGTCCCTAGAATTTTGGGGTTTTATGATAGACACAATTAAGACCCTTCTTCTGTTGCAAGGGAAGAAAATTACCAAGATTTGAAAGGAGATAAGATTTGTGTTGAGACAGAACTCTATAACCTTGAGAGAGCTAGCCAGGCTCCTAGGTCTCCTTTCCTCTTCAATTCAAGCCATATTTCTGCGGCTATTACATTATCGAGCTCTGCAGAGGGTAAGAGAGAGAGCTCTAAGAGAAGGCTCATGGTATGGAGACAGGGTTATCCTAAATCAAGATGCCAGATTAGAATTAGACTGGTAGTTGGAGAATACAGATGCCTGGAATGGAGGGCAATCTTTGGGAGTTCCCCAGAATATATACTAGAATCGGATGCGAGCCTTCATGGCTGGGGTCCACGCCTGGGTAACCAGAACAAAAGAGGTTTATGGTCTTAAATGAAAAGGTTACGCCACATAAATTATCTGGAGTTGACAGCAGGTCTCTATACTCTAATGAGCTTCAAACACTCTCTGCATTGCAGAACTGTCATGTTAAAAATGGACAATGTGTCTGCAGTGGCATACATAAATCCGTTAGGGGTATCCTCAGACTTGTCGGATTTTGCCAAAAGAATTTGGATGTCCTGTCTAGAACACAAGATCAGCTTGAGAGCAGAGTACTTACTGGGGAAAAACAATATTGCAGTAGATTGGAACTTGAGGTTCTTTAAAGACTCTGTCACTTATGAAGGTGTTAGTGGCACTCAAGATATACTAGTCCTCTTCCAAGAGCCCAGAGAGACTCATCTCATTCCAGCCAATATCCCGGAAGAAGAAACTGCAAATTTAAAAATGACTTCTACAGTGAAGCAGAGACACTGCTCCAAAAAACTATAGCTCAAGGTTACCCTAAGCGTTTTGTAAAATGTTCACATGCATTAGAGACTAGGGGTGTACTTAAATCCTGCTTCGCCGGCAGAGTTTGTGGAGTTCCGGAAAAACTCTGCCTACTGCTGTGTGGTAGAGTTTTTCTCGCTCAAGGCTAGCAAACGTTAAGCAAGAATTTGCATCCCCTAGCTAGAACGTCTCCCAGCGAGATTTCTCAACAAGGGCAGTTGCAGCAGGTTGCGACCGTCAACATTGAAAAAGCTGCTGCTCAAGTAGAAAATCTACTTGAGTGGCAGAAATAAGCTGCAACCTCTGTCATGGAGCATGGTGCAATTTGCACTGAGCATGCTCCCTGTGCTAATAATCAGCAAGAGCAGCGCAATGTGCTAAATTCCACCCGCTCGTAGAATTCCGCGAAACCTTGCTGAGTTTTTATTTAACACCACAGAATTCTGCAGAATTAAACTCTGCGAGTTCCGCCCCTCCCAATTAAAAGCACTGCAATGTCCTTAGCGCAGGTGACCGTACACATGAGAGGTTCATCTACGCATTCCGCAAAGGCAAAAATGTAAAATATCATTCGCTTCATGCAGCTCATGCATCCAATAATTCACAACACACTATTACTGATCTCTTGGATTTGTCACCTTTGATTTGACATTTTAAATGTGGCCAGTACAGTGTTTGCAACTCACCACCTTGCCATCTCACCATTGAGTCTAAGGAATTTTCCCATAGCAAGATCAATTCTCTAATTGCAATACTCATAATGTCATCACCACTGTTCTCTGCCCCTGTGGATTAGTATATATTGGCCAAACTACCCAAAAGGTGAAAATTAGTATTTGCCAACACCGGAGCAGGCTCAGCTGTAAGGCCACCACTGTGCCACTAGTAGGACATTTTCTGGAGAACAACTACACTAAAGATGACCTCCAGTGGCAAGTCATCTCTGTAGTCACAAAACCAAACAGAGGAGGAGGAGACATTATGGCAATACACAGCAAGGAGGAATTGAAATGGATTTCATGCCTGGACACTATAAACTCAGCTCTGAACAGAATGGAAGACTGGCTATTGTTCCTTTAACACTACCATGATATGAGTCTAGCATAAGGCCCATCGTGATATTAGTGGTGATAGTGTCAGAGATGGTTTCCTAGATATGCATGGTGGACTTCTTAAGTTCTTCAAATGTGTGCCTAATCTCTGGACCTCTCTGTGTCTTGTCCCTTTCTTGGCCTCCCCTGAGGTTAAGCTAGTGCCAGTATCCATGTTTATTGCTTTGTCTTAGTCCCCTTCATTACTGCCATTGGGAATGTGACCAGTGGATTGAATTATGTAATTCTTTGACTTTTCCTTTGGTCATCTGTCATCCTCGGTGCCGTTTAAAATTTGATCAGTGGATTCAATTATGTGATTTCCCTTCTCCCGATTGGCCATCTGTCACCCCTGGTACCACTGTGCATAAACCAAAAAGAACAATTGATGGACGGAATGCTGCACAATGTCAAACATTCACCCCCAGTAAAGAGATCTGGGCCTAAATCCATCATTTATTTGCTCACCACGCCATACCAGATTGGACCAAGCCATATGCAAATCAGTCATGACCCTGCCCCCTTATGGGAACAGCCCAGCATGAACTGCCAGGCCAGGTCCTCCCTGGACCGGAAGCAAGCATCCTGGGACCGGTTTTGAGTTATCACCCCTAATCAGCAGGGTTAGCTCGGCTCCAGTGGCATGGTGAGCACAGGACCCACATCTGGGCATATCAGTCCCACTCGGGGTGACAAATGCAAAAAGAACAATTGATGAACAGAATGTGAACAATATCAAACATTCACCCCCAGTACAGCGATCTGGGCCTAAATCGATTCTTTTTTTGCTCACCATGCCATACCAGTTTGGACCCAGCCATATGCAAATCAGTCATAACTTCAGACCCATCTCGCTTCTCCCCTTCCGAGTCAAGGGCATCGAGAAGGACATCAACGCCCAACTTTCAGAGTTCATCGAAACAAACCACATCCTGGACCTCTCCAAACCACAGCACCGAGACCACCCTCTTTGCCACCACAGATGACATCCTTGCCCTCCTTGACCGAGGCAAAACTGCAGCCCTCATCCTCCTGGACCTCTCGGTCACCTTCGATACTGTCTCTAACCGCTTCATATGCACAAAACTCCACGACGCTGGCATCTGCGACAAACCCCTTCCTCACTGGCCGAACACAGAGAGTCCGACCACCTCGGTTCCTCTTGGAACCCACAGACATCAGCTGCGGAGTGTCTCAGGGCTCCTCCCTGAGCCCTACGCTTTTCAATATCTACATGGCCCCGCTCGTAGCCATCATCAGGAACCATGGACTCAACATCATCTCCTACACCGACGACACCCAGCTGATTCCCCCCCTCACCAATGAGCCAACAGTCGCCAAGAACAACTTTCACGACAGGATGAAGGCTGTCACCGCCCGAATGAAGAACAACTGCCTCAAGCTCAACTCAGAGAAGACTGAAGTCCTCATCATGGGCTCCACACCCTCCGCCTGGGACGATTCCTGGTGGGCCGCAGCACTTTGAACCTCTCCCACACTCAGACCACGCGCAGAACCTCGGCATCATCCTGGACTCCTCACTCACCATGAGCTTCCAGATCAATGCTGTCTCATCATCCTGCTTCCACACACTATGCCTGCTCTGAAAGATCTTCAAATGGATCCCCACCAAGTCCAGAAAGACGGTCACCCATGCAGCAGCAGAATCGACTAGGGCAACACACTCTATGCCGCTATCACCCAGAAACTCCTCAAGAAATTGCAGAACATCCGGAAAGCTTCCGCCAGACTCATCCTCAACTGCCCCTGCTGCAATCACATCACCTGCACCTGGCTACCGTCCCACATATCCACAAGACCACAGCCAGAGGAAGATTCTTCTCCTACCGTGCAGCAAAGACCTGGAACACCCTGCCTCTCCACCTCAGGCAATCACTGTCACTGCCTTAATTCAGGAAGGACCTCCCGACCTGGCTCTTTGGCTGAACTACAGCATCTCGACAGACCTGCAGCTCTCCCCCTGAGCGCCTTGAAACCCTTACGGATGAGTAGTTGCACTTTACAAACCACTGATTGATTGATTAAGTCTTGACCCTGCTCCCCATGGAAACAGTCCAGCCTAAACTGCCAAGCCATGCCCCCCCTGGACCGGAATCAAGCATCCTGGGACTGGTTTCGGGTATCACCCCTCATCGGCCCGGCTAGCTTGACTCCAGTGGCATGGTGAGCATGAGACCCACCTCTGGGCATATCCGTCCCACTAGGGGAGACAAAAGCAAAAAAATCAATTGATGGGCGGAATGCTGAACAATGTCAAATATTCACCCTCAGTATAGAGATCTGGGCCTAAATCCATCGTTTTTTTGATCAGCACGCCATACCAGTTTGGACCCAGCCTTATGCAAATAAGTCTTGACCCTGCTCCCCATGTAAACAGTCCAGCCTGAAATGCCAGTTCAGGTCCTCCCTGGACTGGAAACAAGCATCCTGGGACCGATTTTGGGGTATCACCCCTCAATAGCCAGGCTAGCTTGACTCCAGTGGCATGGTGAGCACGGGACCCATGTCTGGGCATGCTGTACCTGGGAGTACTGTGTGTAAATACAAAGGTGTTTCTGGATTGATGGTCTGCGTAAAGATTTGTACCCAAAACTAGCATACTTTTACGCAGCGCAATGCAGCAAGACACCTTGAGCCATATTTAACATTATATAGCGCATTCCTGTCCTTTTCTTGCAGTAGCACACAATGTGCTGCCTTACGCCAACACAGGCACCCTTGCGTCACGGTGTAAGGGTGCCTGCTTTGTAGGCAGGATTGTTTTTGTTCCTAAAAGGACACCGTCCTGCACAAAAAAAATCCTCAGAGGCATATTCCTCTTTCTATGTGTGCTGCAGAATACAGCACATGTAGAATGAGGAAAAAACGAGGAGAAATAAAGATATTTCTCCTTGTTAGGCCTTTTCTGGTTAGGAGTAGCATGATGACACATTCCTAGGTTTATCACTCATGGTAAATCTGGGAATGCACCAGAGTCCATTGGTGGATGCCTGGGAATACCCATGCTCAACCCATGGAATGCCTCCCTGGGGTAGAGTAACGCAAGACACTGACTTGCGCTGCCTTGCGTTACTCTAGATTTATCAAGCCATGCAGGGACATGCAAGGTGGCCTTGAGTGGCTTGATAAATTTGACTTTAGTGTCGTGTCATACTTGCGCCCCCTTTCATGGCACAAGGGCTACACAACACTGTGACAAATATGGGCCTTGGTTAGGTAATACTTCCATCATAGCCAGCTCTGCCTTTTCGTGTATAAGTGGGTAATCACTTTAGTGCGAGAACTTGAAATTTACATCACTCTCCAGTTCTTCTTTCCTATTTTTTTCTAAGAAAGTGGAAAAGTCATTTCTCTCATATGTTTCTCTGACATAAGGATCATACTTTTTTAATCAAGCATTGACAATCTATATTTTTGGGTAAGTGAGATGCAAAATAAAATAATTGTCAAATGACCACCCTCTCCCTTTAAATCATAAAAATTAGTTACCTAAAAACCTGCACTATGCACAATCCAGACAAAGTTGTACATTAACCTTGTATTTTTTATACTGCAAGAAGACGCTGCAAATGCTAGTTAGGCTTCGTCCCAAGGGAGTGCACTAGGAATTAAAATTAATGACTTCTCTTCAGAGACTCATCAAACAATATAAAAAGGAATGGTTATTGGCTCGGACTGACACCCCCGTGATAATTGCACTTGATGACTGCAGAAGAATTACTTGACAAAACCTGCATCACATTAAAATATCCAGATCGGTTATGGACAGTCAGTTGGTGAGTTATTCAAAAATGCAAAAGAAATTAAATAAGTAATCAGTTTTTAAATATAAAATGCTGCAGACCATATGTTTAGTGACACGCAACACTGCTTTGGCATTGCAAGCATGCTTCTTATCACCAAAAGTCTGTTATCGAAAGAAGCATTTGTTGTGTGTAGTAACCTGTACTATCCATCCCCGAGTAGTATTGCACAGGGACAAACCATAATGTAAGGGGTGAGACAGCAAAGGCCCCGCTTTAAACAGTTGGGAGCCGCAAATAAACAAGCATTGGCATAGCCAATAGGTCTAGCGTTTGGGACCATATACGTTTTTAGCCATGCAGCACATTATCCTGGGTGCTACAACATCTACTGTTCTTTAACATGGAAGCTTTGACAATAATAGGCATATTATAAAACTGCATTGAGAAGTACTTATTTAAAGTGTTATTTTTGTATAACTGGCAGACTGAACTAGCATGGATGCACATTAGTGACTGTACACACAAAAAAACTAAAATGCCAGAAACAGCAGAGCTGTTAAAGCTGTAAACTGCAATGCTCTCATTCACTTCAACCTCTGTCTTGGTGCAATGGAGAGGTAACAGGTATATACAGTAAAGCAACTTCATGTTACTTATTATTATGGAACTCGGGAAGGTTACAGGTTTACCGAAATCCAAATTGATTAACAACATGTATTAGTCCACTCAGGCAAGACACAGCTAGCATATTCTACAGTCAATTATCCTGAGTGCTCAGAGTAAATAAACATGTTAGTGAAAGTGCTCCTGTTGAATTCATTCATACAATACTAGCATCATGAGTGTCAGCACACCACTACTTGTGTTCCTCGTTTTAAAATGGAGGCTCCATTTAGTTGCCTGTTACAATTTGTAGTGTTCGCCATTTCCTCAGTTGAGATTTAGTGAGATCATGCCTTCTGCCATTTCTGTGCCTAATTTGGGAGTTTACAAGCCTTTCACAGCTTGTTCCTAAGTCCGCAGGATGGTTCGTCAATGGAGCATTATGGTTGAGAATAATTTGCTAAATGTCCCAAGGGCAATGACATCTACTGAAATTCCTGCAGAAATAAAAGAAAACTACTATATGAACCTCCAAAGTCTGAGTAAGATGAGACAATTGCTGAGCAACTCCACCTGTCCTTGCTTACCTAAAAACAGTGAACTTCTGGTAACAAGACACATGAAAAAGAAAAGCACACAGAAAACACTGCTAAGAGAAATGTCCTACGGTGCCAAATCAACATGAGGAGGAAAGGCTACCATTTATGACACAAAGAACTAAATCCAAGACTGCAGCGAAATGCTGTCAAAAAGCAACCCTCTTGTCGCTCCACCATACCAAGAGTCCTCTCTCGATAAGTACTTTAAGGGAATGGCAAGTTATATTTTGTATGACTTCTGGAATTGCTGCTAACCATTTAAAACACTTTTCTGTAGAACATTTAAAGGAACAGTCTTGGTTGGTTCAGAGACGTTTTAAGGCATGGGCAAAGTGGGCTCTGGCTTGGGACCCCCGGATAGAGCCAGCTGAGTCTTGCCCTGATGACTTTGAATAATTCTAAAACAAATTGTTTTACATAGGCTTTCCTTTCATTTATTTTTAATGTGCTTGATGTGTGAGAGTCTATTACAGACATTTTGCAGAGGAATGCTGTTTTTATGTTTAATGCAACGTTAATAGGTCAAAACAGGACCTCACATATGAAAAATGGGAGTGTGTCACAGAGAGTATTTGCAGTAATATTACTGAGCTCCTGCTGTGTTACAATATTGAAAACACACATCGCTATCCATGAATATTATATGTAAACACATTTAGAATTTGGACGAGTCAGTGAGCTGGCCAAAGAAGGCATGAAATAGCTAAAACCTGATCATAAATACAAAGCTGTTCCGAACAGGGGCTCCCAAAATACATTTGGACCAGGCCCCCCGAAATCCTTAAGATGTCCCAGGTTTGGTTCGAAAAGAAACTACTGAAGGGCAGCGATTATACAAGAAGGCCAATGATGTCTGACTTATTGCCACAGAAGTACGGTTGTGGAGTGACCTTTTAATCCTCGCTGGTGGATGAAAAAAATTTGCTGAAAATACAATAACAAAAACCCGAACAAAACTTTAAAGTAGATTTCCAAACGCAGCATTACACAGACACTTACTTTTCATTAAATCATCACAAATGTCTACCTGGTTACATGACTTATTTGAGGTAGATTATCAGCTTTATAAATTCATAAATACGATTATTTCTTCATTTCACAGTTACTAATGTGGAAAGCCATTTATGGTGTAACTAAATTACTACAAAACAGAGCTGCTCTTTAGTTCCTAGCAGGGAAGACTCCAATGGATGACAAAAAGACAAATATCTTTGAGGAAACCACCAATTTCACAATCTAGTGACTGTGGGGCTCAACAGTTGCTGAAAGACAGAGCAGAGAGGGTGCAGGCTTAGGGCAGGTATTTCAGGCACATGGTTCAACAGTAGAGAGTGCAGCTGGCCATGGCAGAGCACAACAGTCACAAGGAAAAACGAGTCTATAGGGGAGCCTGCACACCTGGGAAAGGCACCAGCTTAACATGTTTCTGCCACAATGAATAGTGGCCAAAACTCACACTAAACAATGATAGTGAATGTGGGCATGTATTGCTCCTTAGTGTAGGAAGTGCAGGAGCGCCGGGGCTCGCCTTATTATGGCTGCCATTTATCACCAAACAGGGGGGCTGCAACTTTGACCAACGGTAAGGTCATGGCCTTCATTAAGACGTAATGGAGTGAAATATCACTTTACTATTACTGTCCTCTTCTAAGGGGGGACGATCACAAGAGAACCACTCTCGTCTCCTAATAGGATAACCTCTAATTGTGTAAGAATTGCCTCCTGTTAGACTGAGGACACCCAGAAAACTCTAGGCAGTGCATAATCCTGCACCTGTTTATACCATGCTTCCAGCTACAAGTGAATTTGGCAGGTGTATTACATCTGTGAAAGGTCTGCATTTAAACATTACTGTAGGAGAGGTGCACTGTCTAGAACGTTCTTTTACATCCAATAGTGGTGGTACATTGACACTTGAAGACCGCATGACAGGATAGTGGCATCAACCCTTCACTGTGCCCTATCTTTGCTTTTTAGCCACGCCGCTCCCCCATGAGAAGTTCTTTCTCATTTCCCATTGGTTCTGACTATCAAAAAGGAGAACACCATACACTGTCTTTTGACCACTGTTATCAAACATGTGAGCAGGGATTTGGAGAACCAATTTGCGCATTATTTTATGCTTATCGAAGACGGTGCGATGTTGTTATCATGGGAAAATGTTCATCATCACTTTAAAAACAAGTGGCCTGCTCGTAGAAAAGTGAAATTTAGTGAACAGCTGGGTAGGGCCCAGAGTGAGAGGACAGGTAAACAGTATGGGGACCATGTGATCTATGATCTCTAGAAGTGGGTGGCTTTGTCAATCTTTTCTAGCCATGTTGTACAGCAGTACTGCTGTGGTGAATGGTTGAAAGCAAAAAAAGCCACAAAAAACGCTCTGATGTGGCCAACATTGACCGCGTTATAGCGCTTTCTTTCAGGACATTGGAAAAAGCAGGATGAAGTGGGAGTGAGAGAGGGACGTGGGATTGAAAATGTACAATGAGGAATGAAGGTGCGTGAGGAAAATGGGCTCAGAAGGAAAAGGAGTCCAAAGGAGATGGAATGGGGTGAAGTTGAGGGTGACGGCTGGCAAACAGTGTGGCAAAAGCAGGAAACAGGCTGAGAGCATAAGAGAGAAGATAGTAAGCAAAGGTTTCGGAGGGAGAAAATGACTTGTGCCTGAATAAATGCCAAAGTGGGGGCAGAGCAATGGCTAAAAAGGAGATTTAGAAGTGTTGCTCGGATATGAACTTACCTTAACTAAATGAAAAGACAAGAGGCATTTGGCAAAACAGTAACAAATTGGCTTAAATAAATGCTGCAGCCAGGAGAGCCTGGACAGGATGCGCCTGCTCAAAATCTCTCGGAGTACAAAGTTTTGGCCGTCCATTGATATAGTTCACGAGGTACAATAAAATATTCTCTACATTCCTAAAGAGCATCTTAGTCACAAGTCAAACAACGTGTACATCTGATAAGTACGCAGATGGCTCTCGACCTCGAGGAGAGCTATTGTGGGCCAGTGTGTATGTGTCCAGATGTCCAGCATGAGGAGTGCGTGATCACTACATGTGGTGTGCATGCCTTGTCCTGGTTGGCAGAGTGCACCTAATTACATGTGGTATCTAGCTTTGTGGTGTTTCTGGGGAATGCGAGCCTTTGGCCAAATGTATTTTGTTGGGGCCATAAACTCGGACCTGTTTGTGGTGCAGCTATCTATCTGTGGAATCAATCAAGGTTTTCCCTGGTAGTGTATTGTCTTTTGCTTATGTTATTCAATAGGCATGAGTACGGGTCCCAAGACCTGCCTGACCACATTTCGCTGGCTCAGGGTTGATAGGAAAGTCACCTTGGTTAAAATCCCACAGCAATGATGTGAGTTCCTCGGAACTTCTAAGAATAATATGGCAGCCCCTGATATCACTTTTATCGACATTTTCAACAGTGAGCATACAGTTGTCATCTGGTCACCTAGTACATCGACATTGATTTTATTGGTCATGACACAGCTATGCTTGCTCTGGTCTGAACGTACATTGACTTTGTTCTTATTGGCAACAATAATATTATTGTACGAGCATGGGTTATTATGACATACATTGGTATCATTATTGCTGAAGCCGGCGCTGCTGTGCGGGCACAACATGTGGTATACATTCACATTGCATTGACAGGCATTGATGTGGTTATAAGGGCACAGTTTATGGCATACATTGACATTGCATTTACTGATGTTGCCATTGTCGGACCTGCACACATCATGACATTCATTGACATCGTATTCACCCATTCTAACAGAAGGAAAAAGGAGGAGGCATAAGGAGGCATGTATAGAGGAGGCAAAAGTAAGAAGAGGCAAAAGAAGGGAGGGAAGTAAAGCCCCAAAACTGCCATGTCATTTGACCAATAACGGCTCCAGTTTCTTTTTTTATATCTGAAAAAAATACATTGCAGTACAAACTTCCCTTCTTTTTGTGAGTAGCCAATCATGCAGCGTGATTCAGATTTTCTCAGTTTTAAAATTGATGCACTGCAGAAATGTTTTGGAGTGTATTTCTCAATCAAATCTCACACCTTCCCCTGCAAACAACATGGTCTTGTCCCACTCAGTTTTCTGAAAATGGGGCTGGGTTCGTTCAAGTTTAGGGAGGCTGTTTGTCTCACGGAGAGGTCGGACACATTGGATGGGGCACTTTTTGTTTTGGTATTGGTACCCCGGGTAATCAGTTAATGGTGACCTCTAGTTGTAAGGCCTCGCTCATTCCCTGTCTACTATAGATTAAGAAAGAGGACTTGGAAAAAATGGCAATAGCGGACTTTGGGCTTGCCAGGAACCCATATTCAAGGAAAGATTGTCAACATTCAGGCGAAGGAATTTTTCATAGTGACATTTATGCTGTTCAGTGAAAGAAAGTCAGTAAAAGAAAGTGTAACAATTTTGAGACATTGCTTTCTTTGCCGTGAACATTCAAATATGTTGAAACACATTTAATATGATAGATGTTTAGACTGATGATGCAGTTCTTACTAGTGTGGTTCACAAAACAATATTTAGGGTTCAATGAATAGCTCCCCATTGATTTTTTCTCATGCTCACGGCAAAACCACGCCGCCCTTGACCCGTTGCCCCAGCCCTTCCCCATGCAGATCAAATGAAAAGCTGGACAGGCTAAGAAACGAGCCGCGACCATGGAGGGGTGGTATGGGAAGGCAAGCAGTGTTGTGGGAGGGGTGAGAGGGTGGGGGATGACACAGTGAGATTATGTGATGGGTGAAGCTGAAACACTGAAGATGGGCAAACAGCAAACCAAATGAAGCAGCCACGAATGCTTCATGCATGAAGTAAACAAAGCAGAACACTTAACACAAGCAGAGGCAGGCCAACAAAAAAAGGATGCTATCAACGTATCCTAAATAACCTGTGCAGAAGAATAAACTCCTTGTGTTTTGTGTCTGATGAAACAGACACAATTTTTGGGTAGAACTTCCAGCCTAAAATTCAACAATCCATCCTTGTTGATTGAAGGCAATCACTGCAGGGGTGTCCAAAGTAGATACCGGAGAGTCAAATTTGCGACATATTCTTAGGATCACTACTGAGCAATTGCATGATTTGCATTTAAATTAATTCTTTATAAATTTATCTTGAATGGGTATTCAGAAAACCTGATGTGGATCCGGGCCTCCGGGACCTATGTTGGACAACTTTTTTAATACTGAAGGCAGCCATATTCAGTTAAGATAGTCAGATATTAGTTTTTAAGATTATTACTGTTATTTATACATGTATAGGCTCGCACAGTGTGGTCAGTCCTGTACACAGGATGCAGAATTATTTGTTTTTGCTAAAATTCAATGGTGTTTTTCTGCTGAAATAATAGACAGTGGCTTTACTCTTGGTATGCCTTTGGCCAATCGCGGCTCTAGAAAGGAGAAACAAAATTCTCACCCTCATAAGAGTAATCTCATTGCTATTCACAAACCATACTACTAAAATTGCTACAGCCAAAAAGTTCCTAAAATAGTCATAAATATACTCACGGTCACCCTTGGAGTAAGTCCCTCACCACAGATGGCCGCTCCTAGGTAATGCAGCACACTACCCTAGAAAATAATGGAGAAAGAGTCTTAAAGTAACTTCCCAGATGAACAAAAATTAAAATAAATAAAATCATTTGATACTTTAAAATATATACATGAAGTTTGTTTAATTAGAATATATTTTGTAATTGTAATCGAATTTATATATGTTTATATGAAGATAATTATATTGCATAATTATAACTATTTACTATATTAATTAAGGGAGTTCAAAGTAAGTGTGATTTGTTCATTCATAATTTCAAGACATTTCAGCAACATTATGCAAAATTATCCATAATTACTCAAAATGCAAATGTTATGTTAACAGTATTTATGAAGCGCTTGTTCACCAATGGGTCCATGATGCTGGGCGGTAATGAGTGAGATCAGAGGAGTGTAAGAAGTCATTCATAGGAACAAGACAAGAATTTATCAAAAAAACAGTTTGTCTAAACAGCCAAGACTCTGAGGACTTTCTGAAAGATTTAAATTCTGTTTCAGCACGTATGTACACAGAAAGAGAATTCCATTCTGTCAGCATAAAGACCAAAAAAAGTCAGTCCTCTAAGCCTGATTTTAAAAAACCTGAACAGAATTAATTTGTTGAAGAGGATCTAATGTTCTGTTTTACTACAAATTCAGCTGATGTCCATTGTAAGGCCTAAAAGACCAAGCAATAGTAAATATCCCAACAGTCCTGTGGAACGCTTTCTGGTGGTACCTACACAAAATGAATTAGAGGCAGCGTGACTGAAACAATGTTATTAATTGTAGTAATTAATACAATAAACAGGCCTCCATAACATGAATGCAAATCTTTTTATCTATTATTTGACATCATGCAGGCAAAAGACATACATAAATAATGTAATCTCAGTGCAGACGATCCAGTGAAGGTGAGGTACACATGTGAGTATATACAGTTAGAGACATCATTAAACAAATGATCCATGTTCATCTTCATATACAGGTGTAATTCTGTGTATAGTCATAGTTCATCCAGACACCAATCTCATCAAATTATAACCAGGGACCTAGTGTTTACGTTTTGACCCTAAGGTTATTTGAAGGGGATCACCAGGACCAGTCGTTTTGAGAACATAAACCTTCAGAAGAATTACAACCAGTTTGACTGGCTTCCTCTACTCCACTGTCTGTAATTAGCGTCACAGAAAAATGAATATTGACTGTCTTCCTTGAGGACAATGCAGCTGCTTCCTACAGCGTGAAAGTTGAGTGGTGTAAATACTGACCAGTTAGCGTGAGACATTTGGGTGCATACAGAAACAAATTGTTTCACAAAATCCTGCCATATCAACCAGTTCTTTTAATTGAGAAATCCAATTAGAGATGCCAGCAACACACATATTTTCAACAGGGAGGGATGGTTTTCACTCATTTCCATAGGGCTAGACCAAAAATGGAATACCAGGCTCCTACAAAGGGGAAAGACAAGTAGCATCTTAGCTGAGGGTCTCTGTGAAGGTTTCATGTAAGTTGCAAGAAGAATTGCTGAAAGATAGTTTTGGTGTCCAGTGGGATATTTGTCAGGATTGGGCGTGAGTAAATCTCCATTCACTGACTAGTTCCCAGGATAAGAATTGCACCACACCACCACCATCTGAGAACAATCCAGGGCTTGGAAGAAGATCTGAAAGAAGCAGAAGATTATGCCTTACTGCTGGGGAAAGAAGTCTTAAGAACTCCACTTGGAACCCAGGTTCTGGAACTATGCTCCAGAGTCATTGGTTGGCCTCCTATTACGGCAATAGGTACACACAATCTTATAGGGTTCCAGACTCTGTCGAATATTTACCTGGCTAGTTGTGAGTGTACTGCTGTGGACCTGGAGGTATGGTTGTAACCAACCTGCTGCCTACAATCCTTCCTGAACACCTTTGAAGTGTATGAGAGACCATGGCCCATATTATATTAGGGGGCACATTATTCGTGTTTGTGCCAACAGGAAAAGTGGCCCAATTACACTGAATTTGCTGCCTCCAGGCCAGCCATGAACTCACCCTGCCCTGGGGGCAGCGCATTCAGTGTAGTATGGAGCGGCTGCTTCAAAGCTGCTTCATGTTTCTCTGTGCAAGCAGCAACCTGACTGTGCTTTGAAGATGCTCTTGGCAAGCAGGTGCACTGAGTGACTGCGCTCGACTGCAGGGGCTTGTCTGGGGCCTCCATGGGACCCCCTTTGTCCACTTCAGAGGGCTGCTGTTAGGTGGAGCATTCATAGTGCACCACCTTTTTGTGTTGCACTATCAGCAACGTTCCTCCTTAGGCAATGTTTGCCTCTGAACCCCAATCCTTAATACTGCATGGGTGCAGAGGACCTCTGAAGATAGCACTGGCACTACATGTGTGCCTGCGCTAACAGTATTACAGAAGGGGCCACACAAGCATCTGCGGCCCCTTCTGTAACACCATAGTGCCTCAGGGGTGCAAAAAGCAGGTGCATATTCCCATTGCCAGGCAAAGGTGTGAAAGGACAATGCAACTACTAAGTTAGATTTATCAAGCCATGCAAGGCCATCTTGTGTGGCCCTGCGTGGCTTGATAAATCTAGAGTGATGCAACACAGCACAAATCACTGCATTGCAATACTCTGCCCCAGGGAGGCCTTCCATGGGTGGAGCATGTGTGTTCCCACGCATCTACCCATGGATTGTGGCGCATTTCAAGATTTACCATTACTGGTAGACCTGAAGACGCGTCAAAATCCTTCGCCTCCCCAAGAGAGGCGGAACAAGTAGAAAATCATTTTTGCTCCTTGTGTTTTCCTCTTTCTCTGTGTGCTGCATTATGCAGCACACATTGAAAGAGGAAAATGCCTCACAGGATTTTTATAATGCAGACCCAACACAGAGTGTACTGCTGGGATTTACAATTCAAAGCAAATTGTGGTTTGTGTTGGATTGTAACACAAAGTAACGCAATGCAGGATGATGCACGGCTCTATGTTACTTTGTTTCAAGGGGTGTTCCATGAGTGGTGCATAGGCATTAACATGTAACAACCCATATTTTGTATGCAAATCCCTACCTACAAAGAATTGTAGACAGGGATTTGAGGCATTTTCCTGCACTCATGCAAAGAGGAAAATGTTTTAAAGAATAGTTTTTATATTGGAGAAGTCTCCTTCCTGCACAAAAACAATGCTGACCACAACGCAGACACTGATGCACTATGATGCACGGGTGCCACTTTTGGCACATGGCT
This sequence comes from Calotriton arnoldi, assembly GCA_963921515.1. Lineage (NCBI taxonomy): Eukaryota > Metazoa > Chordata > Amphibia > Caudata > Salamandridae > Calotriton > Calotriton arnoldi. The sequence goes on along the minus strand of CAWUFW010016236.1, from coordinate 90,949 downwards.
GCCAAAGTGCACCAGCCCAGCCCAGTCAGAGAGCAGAACTGCACCACTTCTTAGTAGATATGGTGCAGCTCTCCTCTGTACTGTTCAGGCAATTCAGCACAGCAACTTTACTTGCTGTGCTGCGTGAAAGTCTTTGCAAATCTGTCTCCATATGTTTGAGGAAAGGCAGGTACCAACATTATTGCCTTTCTTTTTGATTTTACTATTGTATTTATTTGTTTCTGGAAGGCCTTGTGTTTGAATAAAGGTATGCAGTAGATAAAGGCATAAGACCATTTTCATGGGGCCAATGAGGCAATAGTGACTACTGGACCCCTACCATGGTGGGTAAAGTTGGAGATCTTGGGTTTGTCTTACTGTGGCTCTGCAAACTGCCAAGTTTACTCTTTCCAAAGCTGACTCTCAGGCTGGCAAGTGTGAGCATTTGTAGGTGGCTCAGGGAGGTAATGTAGGGAGCATGAGCTCAGAACTCAAAAGTCCAACAACCCAGACAGTAACACACTGTCAAGTAAAGTGCTTTTTGTATTAAAAAATTATTTTAATAACAAAGCACAATGTTGTATCACACATTTCAATGGGATCCTGCTAAGCATGCACACCCTCTATGGTGTCATCTCCCTGTTCAAGCAGCTTTTATGTAATATAATTAATTATGCACAGGTGCAGTTCACCAAGAAGGTGTCACACACTCTGCAAGCACACATCAAACACCACCTGGCAAGCCCTGACCTGGAACCCTCCAGGAAAAAGGAAAAGAGGAAGTCCAAGAAACACCTGGGGCCGAGGCTTCGTGGCTTACTGCAAGGAGATTGGTTACATCCGGGGCCGTGTCATACATATGGCCAATTTTCCTTGTTATTTCACCTTTTAAAAGGTGCACCCTATGCAAACAAGGAAAATGCACCATATTAGGATGAATGCACTGCTCCCAGGGCAGCCGTGTACTCAGGCTTCCCTGGGGCCAGAGCATTAATGTGAAAAACGGAGCATCTGCTTTGAAGCCGCTCCGTGTTTCACAGTGCAGGCTGCAACCCGTCTGCACATTTAGGGGGATTAAAGATCCCCTTGCAGGTGGGTGCAGTGAGGGACTGCACCCGCCTGCAATGGGATGTCTGGGGGGTCCATGACCGCTGCCATCAGGGGAGCACTGACAGTGCACAACTTTTAGATGGCGCACTGTCAGTTCGCCTTCTGACAGCTTCGATTCTATGCTCGCGTCTGTAATACGGCACAGGCACAGAGGCAAAGGGATTCTCTCATTTGCATGGGACCACACCCCAATGCAAATGAGGGAATGCCCTCTGAGGATAGCGCTGGCCCTTTATGTGCGTCCACACTATCGGTATTGTAGAAGGGGACACACAAGCTGAGCTGGGGGCTCGGTCCCTGTTGATATCCGATGCTACATTGTTCCTCTATTTTAAGTACGCACGTTTTAATCCAGTTGCACTTTTAAATTGTATTCCCTGATTTTAACGCTGCTAGTGTGTTTTACCTGTTTGCTGCCGAGATTCTCTGTTTTTGCTCTGTGTCTTGGTCGCGGTATTGCTGCCACGCAGGATACCGCTACCCTCTTCACTTTCTTTTGGCCTTCTAACGGCCATTTTTCTCGGGGGTCAGAGCCGAGTTTGGGCGCCATTTTGGGTTGGCGTTCTAGTCTTGCTTTACCTTCCTTTCTCTCCCCTACTTATGGCCAGTGCCCCGCGGACGCGCAGCGGTGAGCAGCTGAGCTGGGGGCTCGGTCCCTGTTGATATCCGATGATACATTGTTCCTCTATTTTAAGTACGCACGTTTTAATCCAGTTGCACTTTTAAATTGTATTCCCTGATTTTAACGCTGCTAGTGTGTTTTACCTGTTTGCTGCCGAGATTCTCTGTTTTTGCTCTGTGTCTTGGTCGCGGTATTGCTGCCACGCAGGATACCGCTACCCTCTTCACTTTCTTTTGGCCTTCTAACGGCCATTTTTCTCGGGGGTTAGAGCCGAGTTTGGGCACCATTTTGGGTTGGCGTTCTAGACTTGCTTTACCTTCCTTTCTCTCCCCTACTTATGGCCAGTGCCCCACGGACGCGCAGCGGGCGTGCGCAGCGGGCACGCCGCTGGCGCGCCGAAGGCGCGCCTAAGGCAAGCCCGTCTGCACCCGTCCGCGTCCGGAACGCGGTCGGCACCAACCATGCTGTCCTGACTGATCCTGGGCTACGCATTACCTGGACTAGTAAGCAGCTTTTAGAGCTTAATGTTGCACAATGCACGTACCATATGTTTCCCAACTCTGACTTGACATATTGGAATCAGACATTTCAATGTAAAGTTTGCTCTCAGGTATTTGGAGGTCGAGTGAACTCTCTGGGGGGCGAAGCCTCACTCGTGATGCCTGATACTGGCATAAAAAGGTCAACTCTTAGAGCTTGCCTGATAAATTGTAGATCTCTCCCTAAACACTGTGATGACATTTGGCTCTCTATTGAGTCCAATCGCTGGGACCTTATGTTCTTGACAGAAACTTGGCTGACCGACACATCCCACCCGGACATCGCCCTTGCTATTCCCCCTGGCTTTAAAATCTCTAAGGTTAACAGGGGTGACAACAGGCGAGGAGGGGGCCTCGCAATTATTTTGAACGACAAGTGGGATATTTTGTGTAAAAAAATAGAGAACATAGGCACTATTGAAGCCATGTCCTTTTCTATCCAAACCTCACCAGGGCATACGATTGCAGGCTTGTTGGTTTACCGCCCTCCTGACTCATCAGCTGCCTACCTTCCCAAATTAGGTGACATTATTGCGGATCTTACACTAAGATATACCAACCTCACAGTCCTGGGTGATTTTAACGTCCATATGGACGCGTCGGACTGTGGGCTGGTGCTTCAGGTGACTGAGATGATTGGAGGACTCAATTTGACTCAGCAGGTTACGTCTGCCACACACCGGGCTGGTCATATCTTGGATCTTATTTTTTCAAATGACCCTACCATTAAGGTGGAGGCTCCTATGCCACTGACTTGGTCAGACCACTGGCTGGTCCCCTTTAGCCTATTAAGAAGAGAGGGGACTTGCAGTGCGAAACCTGAGGTCGAGATGAAAAGAAACTGGAAAAAAGTTTCTATTGAGTCCATGGATCCTGTCTCACTTAATATTCCACTCTTGTTGACAGGTGACCCCAGTCATGATGCAATTGCCTTTAATGACTGGGTTACCACCTCCATTGACTCTATTGCTCCCATGAAAATGGTGAAGCAAGTCAGGAAAAAGCCATCCTCCCCCTGGTTCTCTCCAGAACTTCAATCAGTGAAAAGTGCATGCAAAAAGCTAGAACGCATTTGGCGAAAAACTTTCGATCTGGACGCTAAAAGCACATATAAAACTGCACAAAAAAATTCCACACTCTTAAACGCAAAGCTATGAAAGATTTTTAGCAAATCAAATTAATGACTCTAACAACTCTTCTAAGGAAATTTTTAAAATCGTGCATGATTTTATGAAACCCCAAGCCACCATCAGTAAGATAACGCCAACAGCTGATCTTTGCAGAGATCTGTCGACCTTCTTCCAGGAGAAGGTACAGTCTATTTATTCTTCCTTCCAGGGACTAGGGGACAGGTTGCCCATCCCCGCTGTCCTTACTCCTTCCTCCCATTGGTCGGAATTTCAGACCTTTTGTCTAGTGGCATCTCTGCAAGATCTAGGAAGAATTAAGTCTGGCTCACCCTTAGACCCATGCCCAGCCAGATTTTTAATCTCCTGGCTTCCCTTCTCAATCCCCATTTAAACATTATTTGGAATACCTCTCTAAGGGTTGGCAGTTACCCTTCAGTTTGGAAAAAGGCGTTTGTTCTGCCTATCCTTAAAAAAGAAGATGCAGACCCTAGTATTCTCATGAATTTTAGGCCTATTTCACTCTTGCCCGCCCCAGCTAAGATTTTGGAGAAGGAAGTGCAGAGACAGCTATCTACTTATTTGGAGTCCAATAATCTGCTGCACGACTCACAATCGGGCTTTCGGAAGGGCTACAGCACTGAGACCGCTCTGCTGGAAGTTGCGGAAACCATCCGAGAATCCCTAGACCAGGGCAGTAGCGCTATGCTAGTGTTGCTGGATTTATCTGCAGCCTTTGATACGGTCTCTCATTCGATTCTTTTAGACCGTTTGGCTCAGATGGGTATCTCAGGGACTATCTTGAACTGGTTCCATTCGTTTCTGGAGGAGCGGTCTCAGCAGGTCTTACTCCGCCCTTATGTCTCCTCTCCTAGCATCATGGGCTGTGGAGTACCACAGGGTTCTGCGCTTAGCCCGACCCTGTTTAATGTATATCTCGCCCCTCTAGCCTCTACAATGAATAACTGTGGTGTACGACTAATATCGTACGCGGATGACACACAACTGGTGTTCTCTTTTTCAGCTACTACGCGAGCTGCATTCGACAATTTCAGGCTTTGCCTTACTAAGATCTCCTCTTGGATGACAGACAATTGTCTTAAACTGAATACGGAAAAAACCGAGGTGATGTTTTTTAACCAGCCTTCACCCCCTTTAGCTGACCTTTGGTGGCCGTCGCAACTGAATCCTCCTCCCACTCCTGTATCCTCGGTCAGAAACCTGGGCTTTAGATTCGATTCTGAATTGTCTGTTAAAGCCCAGATTGGCCAAGTATCCAGAGCATGCTTCTGGAAACTTAAATCTTTGCGCAGATTTCTTCATCTCCTGCCTATGGACTGTCGGGCCACCATTGTCCATGCCTTGATTACGTCTCAGCTGGACTACGCTAACAGCTTGTATTTGGGCCTTCCGGCCTATCTTATTCAAAGGCTGCAGACAGTCCAGAATGCAACAGCTAGGTTTATTAGAAAGGTACCCCTCCGGCACCATATCTCCCCTCATTTGCGCAGCCTACATTGGCTGCCGGTAAAAGGAGAATTCAATTTAAGGCCTTATCTTTGGCCTTTAGAGCGACTAGAGACTGTGGGCCTGGTTATCTTAGGCAGAGACTCCAGATATACCATCAGAATAGAACTCTGCGTTCAAACTCTCAGTCGTTGCTCCGTGCTCCCCGCTTTCGGAGAGCAAGGATGGGAGGGCGTGCCTTTGCTGTTAGAACAGCCGCCCTCTGGAACGAGATGCCTATTCATTTGCGCAAGGCTGAGTCCGAATCCCTTTTTAGGAGCTCTTTGAAAACTTGGCTGTTTGATCTGTCCTAGTCTCTTCCCCTCCCTCAACTGCTTTAACCTCATAGCGCCGGGACACCGCCGTAGGTGGTAGCTGTGCGCTTTATAAATGCTACTGACTTGACTTGACTTGACAAGCATCTGCGGTCCCTTCTGTAATACCAAAGTGCCCCAGAGACACGAAAAGCGGGTGCAAACGCCCGTTGTATCCCCGGGGCACTTCAGTAATATGACCCCTGGAGTCAGATTGAAAGGAAAGCCCAGGACAGAGGTGGCTGGAGAGTCCTGGTTGATGGGCTACACCCCAGGGGGTAGTAGGTGGAAGTAAGTAAGTAAGTAAGCATTTCACTAGATCTCTACTCATGCAGAGTATTTTGTAGTTCAGTTCAGCAGTTCAGACCCAAAAGTGACTGCATAAGTGACAGTCAATGTTTTCACTGCAGAACTCAGTCTTGTTTAGACTTTTTCATGTGAGGCCCAGTTACCGTCTCACGTTTCTGCAACTTTGACCAATGGTAAGGTCATGGCCTTCATTAAGGCGTAATGGAGTGAAATATTACTTTACTATTACTGTCCTCTTCTAAGGGGGGATGATCACAAGAGAACCCCTCTCGTTTCCTATTAGGATAACCACTAATTGTGTAAGAATTGCCTCATGTTAGACTGAGGACACCCAGAAAACTCTAGGCAGTGCATAATCCTGCACCTGTTTATACCATGCTTCCAGCTACAAGTGAATGTGGCATGTGTATTACATCTGTGAAAGGTCTGCATTTAAACATTACTGTAGGACAGGTGCACTGTCTAGAATGTTCTTTTACATCCAATAGTGGTGGTACATTGACACTGGAAGACCGCATGACAGGATAGTGGCATCAACCCTTCACTGTGCCCTATCTTTGCTTTTTAGCCACGCCGCTCCCCCATGAGAAGTGCTTTCTCATTTCCCATTGGTTCTGACTATCAAAAGGAGAACACCATACACTGTCTTTTGACCACTGTTATCAAACATGTGAGCAGGGATTTGGAGAACCAATTTGCGCATTATTTTATGCTTATCGAAGACGGTGCGATGTTGTTATCATGGGAAAATGTTCATCAACACTTTAAAAACAAGTGGCCTGCTCGTAGAAAAGTGATATTTAGTGAACAGCTGGGTAGGGCCCAGAGTGAGAGGACAGGTAAACAGTATGGGGACCATGTGGTCCAATCTTTTCTAGCCATGTTGTACAGCAGTACTGCTGTGGTGAATGGTTGAAAGCAAAAAAAGCCACAAAAAACGCTCAGATGTGGCCAGCATTGACCGCGTTATAGCGCTTTCTTTGAGGACATTGGAAAAAGCAGGATGAAGTGGGAGTGAGAGAGGGAGATGGGATTGAAAATGTACAATGAGGAATGAAGGTGCGTGAGGAAAATGGGCTCAGAAGGAAAAGGGAGCCCAAAGGAGATGGAATGGGGTGAAGTTGAGGGTGACGGCTGGCAAACAGTGTGGCAAAAGCAGGAAACAGGCTGAGAGCATAAGAGAGAAGATAGTAAGCAAAGGTTTCGGAGGGAGAAAATGACTGGCGGCTGAATAAATGCCAAAGTGGGGGCAGAGCAATGGCTAAAAAGGAGATTTAGAAGTGTTGCTCGGATATGAACTTACCTTAACTAAATGAAAAGACAAGAGGCATTTGGCAAAACAGTAACAAATTGGCTTAAATAAATGCTGCAGCCAGGAGAGCCTGGACAGGATGCACCTGCTCAAAATCTCTCGGAGTACAAAGTTTTGGCCGTCCATTGATATAGTTCACGAGGTACAATAAAATATTCTCTACATTCCTAAAGAGCATCTTAGTCACAAGTCAAACAACGTGTACATCTGATAAGGACGCAGATGGCTCTTGACCTCGAGGAGAGCTACTGTGGGCCAGTGTGTATGTGTCCAGATGTCCAGCATGAGGAGCGTGTGATCGCTACATGTGGTGTGCATGCCTTGTCCTGGTTGGCAGAGTCCACCTATCTACATGTGGTATCTAGCTTTGTGGTATTTCTGGGGAATGCGAGCCTTTGGCCAAACGTATTTTATTGGGGCCATAAACTCGGACCTGTTTGTGGTGCAGCTATCTATCTGTGGAATCGATCAGGGTTTTCCCTGGATGTGTATTGTCTTTTGCTTATGTTATTCAATGGGCATGAGTACGGGTCCCAAGACCTGCCTGACCACATTTCGCTGGCTCAGGGTTGATAGGGAGGTCACCTTGGTTAAAATCCCACAGCAATGATGTGAGTTCCTCGGAACTTCTAAGAATAATATGGCAGCCCCTGATATCACTTTTATCGACATTTTCAACAGTGAGCATATAGTTGTCATCTGGACACTTAGTACATTGACATTGATTTTATTGGTCATGACACATCTATGCTTGCTCTGGTCTGAACGTACATTGACTTTGTTCTTATTGGCAACAATAATATTATTGTTCGAGCATGGGTTATTATGACATACATGGGTATCACTATTGCTGAAGCCGGCGCTGCTGTGCGGGCACAACATGTGGTATACATTCACATTGCAGTGACAGGCATTGATGTGGTTATAAGGGCACAGTTTATGGCATACGTTGACATTGCATTTACTGATGTTGCCATTGTCGGACCTGCACACATCATGACATTCATTGACATCGTATTCACCCATTCTAAAAGAAGGAAAAAGGAGGAGGCATAAGGAGGCATGTATAGAGGAGGCAAAAGTAAGAAGAGGCAAAAGAAGGGAGCGAAGTAAAGCCCCAAAACTGCCATGTCATTTGACCAATAACGGCCCCAGTTTCTTTTTTTATATCTGAAAAAAATACATTGCAGTACAAAGTTCCCTTCTTTTTGTGAGTTGCCAATCATTCAGCGTGATTCAGATTTTCTCAGTTTTAAAATTGATGCACTGCAGAAATGTTTTGGAGTGTATTTCTCAATCAAATCTCACCCCTTCCCCTGCAAACAACATGGCCTAGTCCCACTGAGTTTTCTGAAAATGGGGCTGGGTACGTTCAAGTTTAGGTAGGCTGTTTGTCTCACGGAGAGGTCGGACCCATTGGATGGGGCACTTTTTGTTTTGGTATTGGTACCCCGGGTAATCAGTTAATGGTGACCTCTCGTTGAAAGGCCTCGCTCATTCCCTGTCTACTATAGATTAAGAAAGAGGACTTGGAAAAAATGGCAATAGCGTACTTTGGGCTTGCCAGGAAGCCATATTCAAGCAAAGATTGTCAACATTCAGGCGAAGGAATTTTTATAGTGACATTTATGCTGTTCAGTCAAAGAAAGTCAGTAAAAGAAAGTGTAACAATTTTGAGATATTGCTTTCTTTGCCGTGAACATTCAAATATGTTGAAACACATTTAATATGATAGATGTTTAGACTGATGATGCAGTTCTTACTAGCGTGGTTCACAAAACAATATTTAGGGTTCAATGAATAGCTCCCCATTGATTTTTCTCATGCTCACGGCAAAACCACGCCGCCACGACCCGTTGCCCCAGCCCTTCCCCATGCAGATCAAATGAAAAGCTGGACAGGCTAAGAAACAAGCCGCGACCATGGAGGGGTGGTATGGGTAGGCAAGCAGTGTTGTGGGAGGGGTGAGAGGGTGGGGGATGACACATTGAGATTATGTGATGGGTGAAGCTGAAACACTGAAGATGGGCAAACAGCACACCAAATGAAGCAGCCACGAATGTTTCATGCACGAAGTAAACAAAGCAGAACACTTAACACAAGCAGAAGCAGGCCAACAAAAAAAGAATACTCTCAAAGTATCCTAAATAACCTGTGCAGAAGAATAAACTCCTTGTGTTTGGTGTCTGATGAAACAGACACAATTTTTGGGTAGAACTTCCAGCCTAAAATTCAACAATCCATCCTTGTTGATTGAAGGCTATCACTGCAGGGGTGTCCAAAGTGGATACCGGAGAGTCAAATTTGTTACATATTCTTAGGATCACTACTGACCAATTGCATGGTTTGCATTTAAATTAATTCTTTATAAATTTATCTTGAATGGGTATTCAGAAAATCTGATGTGGATCCGGGCCTCCCGGACCTATGTTGGACAACTTTTTTAATACTGAAGGCAGCCATATTCAGTTAAGATAGTCAGATATTAGTTTTTTAAGATTATTACTGTTATTTATACATGTATAGGCTCACACAGTGTGGTCAGTCCTGTACACAGGATGCACAATTATTTGTTTTTGCTAAAATTCAATGGTGTTTTTCTGCTGAAATAATAGACAGTGGCTTTACTCTTGGTACGCCTTTGGCCAATCGCGGCTCTAGAAAGGAGAAACAAAATTCTCACCCTCATAAGGGTAATCCCATTGCTGTTCACAAACCATACTGCTAAAATTACTACAGCCAAAAAGTTCCTAAAATAGTCATAAATATACTCACGGTCACCCTTGGAGTAAGTCCCTCACCACAGATGGCCACTCCTAGGTAATGCAGCACACTACCCTAGAAAATAATGGAGAAAGAGTCTTAAAGTAACTTCCCATATGAACAAAAATTTAAATAAATAAAATCATTTTGATACTTTAAAATATATACATGAAGTTTGTTTAATTAGAATATATTTTGTAATTGTAATCGAATTTATATATGTTTATATGAAGATAATTATATTGCATAATTATAACTATTTATTATATTAATTAAGGGAGTTCAAAGTAAGTGTGATTTGTTTATGCATAATTTCAAGACATTTCAGCAACATTATGCAAAATTATCCATAATTACTCAAAATGCAAATGTTATGTTAACAGTATTTATGAAGCGCTTGTTCACCAATGGGTCCATGATGCTGGGCGGTAATGAGTGAGATCAGAGGAGTGTAAGAAGTCATTCATAGGAACAAGACAAGAATTTAGCAAAAAAACAGTTTGTCTAAACAGCCAAGACTCTGAGGACTTTATGAAAGATTTAAATTCTGTTTCAGCACGTATGTACACAGAAAGAGAATTCCATTCTGTCAGCATAAAGACCAAAAAAAGTCAGTCCTCTAAGCCTGATTTTAAAAAACGTGAACAGAATTAATTTGCTGAAGAGGATCTAATGTTCTGTTTTACTACAAATTCAGCTGATGTCCATTGTAAGGCCTAAAAGACCAAGCAATAGTAAATATCCCAACAGTCCTGTGGAACGCTTTCTGGTGGTACCTACACAAAATGAATTAGAGGCAGCGTGACTGAAACAATGTTATTAATTGTATTAATTAATACAATAAACAGGCCTCCATAACATGAATGCAAATCTTTTTTATCTATTATTTGACATCATGCAGGCAAAAGACATACATAAATAATGTAATCTCAGTGCAGACGATCCAGTGAAGGTGAGGTACACACGTGAGTATATACAGTTAGAGACATCATTAAACAAATGATCCATGTTCGTCTTCATATACAGGTGTAATTCTGTGTATAGTCATAGTTCATCCAGACACCAATCTCATCAAATTATAACCAGGGACCTAGTGTTTACGTTTTGACCCTAAGGTTATTTGAAGGGGATCACCAGGGCCAGTCGTTTTGAGAACATAAACCTTCGGAAGAATTACAACCAGTTTGACTGGCTTCCTCTCCTCCACTGTCTGTAATTAGCGTCACAGAAAAATGAATATTGACTGTCTTCCTTGAGGACAATGCAGCTGCTTCCTACAGCGTGAAAGTTGAGTGGTGTAAATACTGACCAGTTAGCGTGAGACATTTGGGTGCATACAGAAACAAATTGTTTCACAAAATCCTGCCATATCAACCAGTTCTTTTAATTGAGAAATCCAATTAGAGATGCCAGCAACACACATATTTTCAACAGGGAGGGATGGTTTTCACTCATTTCCATAGGGCTAGACCAAAAATGGAATACCAGGCTCCTACAAAGGGGAAAGACAAGTAGCATCTTAGCTGAGGGTCTCTGGGAAGGTTTCATGTAAGTTGCAAGAAGAATTGCTGAAAGATAGTTTTGGTGTCCAGTGGGATATTTGTCAGGATTGGGCGTGAGTAAATCTCCATTCACTGACTAGTTCCCAGGATAAGAATTGCACCACACCACCACCATCTGAGAACAATCCAGGGCTTGGAAGAAGATCTGAAAGAAGCAGAAGATTATGCCTTACTGCTGGGGAAAGAAGTCTTAAGAACTCCACTTGGAACCCAGGTTCTGGAACTATGCTCCAGAGTCATTGGTTGGCCTCCTATTACGGCAATAGGTACACACAATCTTATAGGGTTCCAGAATCTGTCGAATATTTACCTGGCTAGTTGTGAGTGTACTGCTGTGGACCTGGAGGTATGGTTGTAACCAACCTGCTGCCTACAATCCTTCCTGAACACCTTTGAAGTGTATGAGAGACCATGGCCCATATTATATTAGGGGGCACATTATTCGTGTTTGTGCCAACAGGAAAAGTAGCCCAATTACACTGAATTTGCTGCCTCCAGGCCAGCCATGAACTCACCCTGCCCTGGGGGCAGCGCATTCAGTGTAGTATGGAGCGGCTGCTTCAAAGCTGCTTCATGTTTCTCTGTGCAAGCAGCAACCTGACTGTGCTTTGAAGATGCTCTTGGCAAGCAGGTGCACTGAGTGACTGCGCTCGACTGCAGGGGCTTGTCTGGGGCCTCCATGGGACCCCCTTTGTCCACTTCAGAGGGCTGCCGTTAGGTGGAGCATTCATAGTGCACCACCTTTTTGTGTTGCACTATCAGCAACGTTCCTCCTTAGGCAATGTTTGCCTCTGAACCCCAATCCTTAATACTGCATGGGTGCAGAGGACCTCTGAAGATAGCACTGGCACTACATGTGTGCCTGCGCTAACAGTATTACAGAAGGGGCCATACAAGCATCTGCGGCCCCTTCTGTAACACCATAGTGCCTCAGGGGTGCAAAAAGCAGGTGCATATTCCCATTGCCATGCAAAGGTGTGAAAGGACAATGCAACTACTAAGTTAGATTTATCAAGCCATGCAAGGCCATCTTGTGTGGCCCTGCGTGGCTTGATAAATCTAGAGTGATGCAACACAGCACAAATCACTGCATTGCAATACTCTGCCCCAGGGAGGCCTTCCATGGGTGGAGCATGTGTGTTCCCACGCATCTACCCATGGATTGTGGCGCATTTCAAGATTTACCATTACTGGTAGACCTGAAGACGCGTCAAAATCCTTTGCCTCCCCAAGAGAGGCGCAACAAGTAGAAAATCATTTTTGCTCCTTGTGTTTTCCTCTTTCTCTGTGTGCTGCATTCTGCAGCACACATTGAAAGAGGAAAATGCCTCACAGGATTTTTATAATGCAGACCCAACACAGAGTGTACTGCTGGGATTTACAATTCAAAGCAAATTGTGGTTTGTGTTGGATTGTAACACAAAGTAACGCAATGCAGGATGATGCACGGCTCTATGTTACTTTGTTTCAAGGGGTGTTCCATGAGTGGTGCATAGGCATTAACATGTAACAACCCATATTTTGTATGCAAATCCCTACCTACAAAGAATTGTAGACAGGGATTTGAGGCATTTTCCTGCACTCATGCAAAGAGGAAAATGTTTTAAAGAATAGTTTTTATATTGGAGAAGTCTCCTTCCTGCACAAAAACAATGCTGACCACAACGCAGACACTGATGCACTATGATGCACGGGTGCCACTTTTGGCACATGGCTGCCAAAGTGCACCAGCCCAGCCCAGTCAGAGAGCAGAACTGCACCACTTCTTAGTAGATATGGTGCAGCTCTCCTCTGTACTGTTCAGGCAATTCAGCACAGCAACTTTACTTGCTGTGCTGCGTGAAAGTCTTTGCAAATCTGTCTCCATATGTTTGAGGAAAGGCAGGTACCAACATTATTGCCTTTCTTTTTGATTTTACTATTGTATTTATTTGTTTCTGGAAGGCCTTGTGTTTGAATAAAGGTATGCAGTAGATAAAGGCATAAGACCATTTTCATGGGGCCAATGAGGCAATAGTGACTACTGGACCCCTACCATGGTGGGTAAAGTTGGAGATCTTGGGTTTGTCTTACTGTGGCTCTGCAAACTGCCAAGTTTACTCTTTCCAAAGCTGACTCTCAGGCTGGCAAGTGTGAGCATTTGTAGGTGGCTCAGGGAGGTAATGTAGGGAGCATGAGCTCAGAACTCAAAAGTCCAACAACCCAGACAGTAACACACTGTCAAGTAAAGTGCTTTTTGTATAAAAAAATTATTTTAATAACAAAGCACAATGTTGTATCACACATTTCAATGGGATCCTGCTAAGCATGCACACCCTCTATGGTGTCATCTCCCTGTTCAAGCAGCTTTTATGTAATATAATTAATTATGCACAGGTGCAGTTCACCAAGAAGGTGTCACACACTCTGCAAGCACACATCAAACACCACCTGGCAAGCCCTGACCTGGAACCCTCCAGGAAAAAGGAAAAGAGGAAGTCCAAGAAACACCTGGGGCCGAGGCTTCGTGGCTTACTGCAAGGAGATTGGTTACATCTGGGGCCGTGTCATACATATGGCCAATTTTCCTTGTTATTTCACCTTTTAAAAGGTGCACCCTATGCAAACAAGGAAAATGCACCATATTAGGATGAATGCACTGCTCCCAGGGCAGCCGTGAACTCAGGCTTCCCTGGGGCCAGAGCATTAATGTGAAAAACGGAGCATCTGCTTTGAAGCCGCTCCGTGTTTCACAGTGCAGGCAGCAACCCGTCTGCACATTTAGGGGAATTAAAGATCCCCTTGCAGGTGGGTGCAGTGAGGGACTGCACCCGCCTGCAATGGGATGTCTGGGGGGTCCATGACCGCTGCCATCAGGGGGAGCACTGACAGTGCACAACTTTTTAGATGGCGCACTGTCAGTTCGCCTTCTGACAGCTTCGATTCTATGCTCGCGTCTGTAATACGGCACAGGCACAGAGGCAAAGGGATTCTCTCATTTGCATGGGACCACACCCCAATGCAAATGAGGGAATGCCCTCTGAGGATAGCGCTGGCCCTTTATGTGCGTCCACACTATCAGTATTGCAGAAGGGGACACACAAGCATCTGCGGTCCCTTCTGTAATACCAAAGTGCCCCAGAGACACGAAAAGCGGGTGCAAACGCCCGTTGTATCCCCGGGGCACTTCAGTAATATGACCCCTGGAGTCAGATTGAAAGGAAAGCCCAGGACAGAGGTGGCTGGAGAGTCCTGGTTGATGGGCTACACCCCAGGGGGTAGTAGGTGGAAGTAAGTAAGTAAGTAAGCATTTCACTAGATCTCTACTCATGCAGAGTATTTTGTAGTTCAGTTCAGCAGTTCAGACCCAAAAAGTGACTGCATAAGTGACAGTCAATGTTTTCACTGCAGAACTCAGTCTTGTTTAGACTTTTTCATGTGAGGCCCAGTTACCGTCTCACGTTTCTGCAACTTTGACCAATGGTAAGGTCATGGCCTTCATTAAGGCGTAATGGAGTGAAATATTACTTTACTATTACTGTCCTCTTCTAAGGGGGGATGATCACAAGAGAACCCCTCTCGTTTCCTATTAGGATAACCACTAATTGTGTAAGAATTGCCTCATGTTAGACTGAGGACACCCAGAAAACTCTAGGCAGTGCATAATCCTGCACCTGTTTATACCATGCTTCCAGCTACAAGTGAATTTGGCATGTGTATTACATCTGTGAAAGGTCTGCATTTAAACATTACTGTAGGACAGGTGCACTGTCTAGAATGTTCTTTTACATCCAATAGTGGTGGTACATTGACACTGGAAGACCGCATGACAGGATAGTGGCATCAACCCTTCACTGTGCCCTATCTTTGCTTTTTAGCCACGCCGCTCCCCCATGAGAAGTGCTTTCTCATTTCCCATTGGTTCTGACTATCAAAAAGGAGAACACCATACACTGTCTTTTGACCACTGTTATCAAACATGTGAGCAGGGATTTGGAGAACCAATTTGCGCATTATTTTATGCTTATCGAAGACGGTGCGATGTTGTTATCATGGGAAAATGTTCATCAACACTTTAAAAACAAGTGGCCTGCTCGTAGAAAAGTGATATTTAGTGAACAGCTGGGTAGGGCCCAGAGTGAGAGGACAGGTAAACAGTATGGGGACCATGTGGTCCAATCTTTTCTAGCCATGTTGTACAGCAGTACTGCTGTGGTGAATGGTTGAAAGCAAAAAAGCCACAAAAACGCTCAGATGTGGCCAGCATTGACCGCGTTATAGCGCTTTCTTTGAGGACATTGGAAAAAGCAGGATGAAGTGGGAGTGAGAGAGGGAGATGGGATTGAAAATGTACAATGAGGAATGAAGGTGCGTGAGGAAAATGGGCTCAGAAGGAAAAGGGAGCCCAAAGGAGATGGAATGGGGTGAAGTTGAGGGTGACGGCTGGCAAACAGTGTGGCAAAAGCAGGAAACAGGCTGAGAGCATAAGAGAGAAGATAGTAAGCAAAGGTTTCGGAGGGAGAAAATGACTGGCAGCTGAATAAATGCCAAAGTGGGGGCAGAGCAATGGCTAAAAAGGAGATTTAGAAGTGTTGCTCGGATATGAAATTACCTTAACTAAATGAAAAGACAAGAGGCATTTGGCAAAACAGTAACAAATTGGCTTAAATAAATGCTGCAGCCAGGAGAGCCTGGACAGGATGCGCCTGCTCAAAATCTCTCGGAGTACAAAGTTTTGGCCGTCCATTGATATAGTTCACGAGGTACAATAAAATATTCTCTACATTCCTAAAGAGCATCTTAGTCACAAGTCAAACAACGTGTACATCTGATAAGGACGCAGATGGCTCTTGACCTCGAGGAGATCTACTGTGGGCCAGTGTGTATGTGTCCAGATGTCCAGCATGAGGAGCGTGTGATCGCTACATGTGGTGTGCATGCCTTGTCCTGGTTGGCAGAGTTCACCTATCTACATGTGGTATCTAGCTTTGTGGTATTTCTGGGCAATGCGAGCCTTTGGCCAAACGTATTTTATTGGGGCCATAAACTCGGACCTGTTTGTGGTGCAGCTATCTATCTGTGGAATCGATCAGGGTTTTCCCTGGATGTGTATTGTATTTTGCTTATGTTATTCAATGGGCATGAGTACGGGTCCCAAGACCTGCCTGACCACATTTCGCTGGCTCAGGGTTGATAGGGAGGTCACCTTGGTTAAAATCCCACAGCAATGATGTGAGTTCCTCGGAACTTCTAAGAATAATATGGCAGCCCCTGATATCACTTTTCTCGACATTTTCAACAGTGAGCATATAGTTGTCATCTGGACACTTAGTACATTGACATTGATTTTATTGGTCATGACACATCTATGCTTGCTCTGGTCTGAACGTACATTGACTTTGTTCTTATTGGCAACAATAATATTATTGTTCGAGCATGGGTTATTATGACATACATTGGTATCACTATTGCTGAAGCTGGCGCTGCTGTGCGGGCACAACATGTGGTATACATTCACATTGCATTGACAGGCATTGATGTGGTTATAAGGGCACAGTTTATGGCATACGTTGACATTGCATTTACTGATGTTGCCATTGTCGGACCTGCACACATCATGACATTCATTGACATCGTATTCACCCATTCTAACAGAAGGAAAAAGGAGGAGGCATAAGGAGGCATGTATAGAGGAGGCAAAAGTAAGAAGAGGTAAAAGAAGGGAGCGAAGTAAAGCCCCAAAACTGCCATGTCATTTGACCAATAACGGCCCCAGTTTCTTTTTTTATATCTGAAAAAAATACATTGCAGTACAAACTTCCCTTCTTTTTGTGAGTAGCCAATCATTCAGCGTGATTCAGATTTTCTCAGTTTTAAAATTGATGCACTGCAGGAAATGTTTTGGAGTGTATTTCTCAATCAAATCTCACCCCTTCCCCTGCAAACAACATGGCCTAGTCCCACTGAGTTTTCTGAAAATGGGGCTGGGTACGTTCAAGTTTAGGTAGGCTGTTTGTCTCACGGAGAGGTCGGACCCATTGGATGGGGCACTTTTTGTTTTGGTATTGGTACCCCGGGTAATCAGTTAATGGTGACCTCTCGTTGAAAGGCCTCGCTCATTCCCTGTCTACTATAGATTAAGAAAGAGGACTTGGAAAAAATGGCAATAGCGTACTTTGGGCTTGCCAGGAAGCCATATTCAAGCAAAGATTGTCAACATTCAGGCGAAGGAATTTTTTATAGTGACATTTATGCTGTTCAGTCAAAGAAAGTCAGTAAAAGAAAGTGTAACAATTTTGAGATATTGCTTTCTTTGCCGTGAACATTCAAATATGTTGAAACACATTTAATATGATAGATGTTTAGACTGATGATGCAGTTCTTACTAGCGTGGTTCACAAAACAATATTTAGGGTTCAATGAATAGCTCCCCATTGATTTTTCTCATGCTCACGGCAAAACCACGCCGCCACGACCCGTTGCCCCAGCCCTTCCCCATGCAGATCAAATGAAAAGCTGGACAGGCTAAGAAACAAGCCGCGACCATGGAGGGGTGGTATGGGTAGGCAAGCAGTGTTGTGGGAGGGGTGAGAGGGTGGGGGATGACACATTGAGATTATGTGATGGGTGAAGCTGAAACACTGAAGATGGGCAAACAGCACACCAAATGAAGCAGCCACGAATGTTTCATGCACGAAGTAAACAAAGCAGAACACTTAACACAAGCAGAAGCAGGCCAACAAAAAGAATACTCTCAAAGTATCCTAAATAACCTGTGCAGAAGAATAAACTCCTTGTGTTTGGTGTCTGATGAAACAGACACAATTTTTGGGTAGAACTTCCAGCCTAAAATTCAACAATCCATCCTTGTTGATTGAAGGCTATCACTGCAGGGGTGTCCAAAGTGGATACCGGAGAGTCAAATTTGTTTCATATTCTTAGGATCACTACTGACCAATTGCATGGTTTGCATTTAAATTAATTCTTTATAAATTTATCTTGAATGGGTATTCAGAAAATCTGATGTGGATCCGGGCCTCCCGGACCTATGTTGGACAACTTTTTTAATACTGAAGGCAGCCATATTCAGTTAAGATAGTCAGATATTAGTTTTTTAAGATTATTACTGTTATTTATACATGTATAGGCTCGCACAGTGTGGTCAGTCCTGTACACAGGATGCACAATTATTTGTTTTTGCTAAAATTCAATGGTGTTTTTCTGCTGAAATAATAGACAGTGGCTTTACTCTTGGTACGCCTTTGGCCAATCGCGGCTCTAGAAAGGAGAAACAAAATTCTCACCCTCATAAGGGTAATCCCATTGCTGTTCACAAACCATACTGCTAAAATTACTACAGCCAAAAAGTTCCTAAAATAGTCATAAATATACTCACGGTCACCCTTGGAGTAAGTCCCTCACCACAGATGGCCACTCCTAGGTAATGCAGCACACTACCCTAGAAAATAATGGAGAAAGAGTCTTAAAGTAACTTCCCATATGAACAAAAATTAAAATAAATAAAATCATTTTGATACTTTAAAATATATACATGAAGTTTGTTTAATTAGAATATATTTTGTAATTGTAATCGAATTTATATATGTTTATATGAAGATAATTATATTGCATAATTATAACTATTTATTATATTAATTAAGGGAGTTCAAAGTAAGTGTGATTTGTTTATGCATAATTTCAAGACATTTCAGCAACATTATGCAAAATTATCCATAATTACTCAAAATGCAAATGTTATGTTAACAGTATTTATGAAGCGCTTGTTCACCAATGGGTCCATGATGCTGGGCGGTAATGAGTGAGATCAGAGGAGTGTAAGAAGTCATTCATAGGAACAAGACAAGAATTTAGCAAAAAAACAGTTTGTCTAAACAGCCAAGACTCTGAGGACTTTATGAAAGATTTAAATTCTGTTTCAGCACGTATGTACACAGAAAGAGAATTCCATTCTGTCAGCATAAAGACCAAAAAAGTCAGTCCTCTAAGCCTGATTTTAAAAAACCTGAACAGAATTAATTTGCTGAAGAGGATCTAATGTTCTGTTTTACTACAAATTCAGCTGATGTCCATTGTAAGGCCTAAAAGACCAAGCAATTGTAAATATCCCAACAGTCCTGTGGAACGCTTTCTGGTGGTACCTACACAAAATGAATTAGAGGCAGCGTGACTGAAACAATGTTATTAATTGTATTAATTAATACAATAAACAGGCCTCCATAACATGAATGCAAATCTTTTTATCTATTATTTGACATCATGCAGGCAAAAGACATACATAAATAATGTAATCTCAGTGCAGACGATCCAGTGAAGGTGAGGTACACACGTGAGTATATACAGTTAGAGACATCATTAAACAAATGATCCATGTTCGTCTTCATATACAGGTGTAATTCTGTGTATAGTCATAGTTCATCCAGACACCAATCTCATCAAATTATAACCAGGGACCTAGTGTTTACGTTTTGACCCTAAGGTTATTTGAAGGGGATCACCAGGGCCAGTCGTTTTGAGAACATAAACCTTCGGAAGAATTACAACCAGTTTGACTGGCTTCCTCTCCTCCACTGTCTGTAATTAGCGTCACAGAAAAATGAATATTGACTGTCTTCCTTGAGGACAATGCAGCTGCTTCCTACAGCGCGAAAGTTGAGTGGTGTAAATACTGACCAGTTAGCGTGAGACATTTGGGTGCATACAGAAACAAATTGTTTCACAAAATCCTGCCATATCAACCAGTCCTTTTAATTGAGAAATCCAATTAGAGATGCCAGCAACACACATATTTTCAACAGGGAGGGATGGTTTTCACTCATTTCCATAGGGCTAGACCAAAAATGGAATACCAGGCTCCTACAAAGGGGAAAGACAAGTAGCATCTTAGCTGAGGGTCTCTGGGAAGGTTTCATGTAAGTTGCAAGAAGATTTGCTGAAAGATAGTTTTGGTGTCCAGTGGGATATTTGTCAGGATTGGGCGTGAGTAAATCTACATTCACTGACTAGTTCCCGGGATAAGAATTGCACCACACCACCACCATCTGAGAACAATCCAGGGCTTGGAAGAAGATCTGAAAGAAGAAGAAGATTATGCCTTACTGCTGGGGAAAGAAGTCTTAAGAACTCCACTTGGCACCCAGGTTCTGGAACTATGCTCCAGAGTAATTGGATTGGCCTTCTATTACGGCAATAGGTACACACAATTTAATAGGGTTCCAGACTCTGTCGAATATTTACCTGGCTAGTTGTGAGTGTACTGCTGTGGACCTGGAGGTATGGTTGTAACCAACCTGCTGCCTACAATCCTTCCTGAACACCTTTGAAGTGTATGAGAGACCATGGCCCATATTATATTAGGGGGCACATTATTCGTGTTTGTGCCAACAGGAAAAGTGGCCCAATTATACTGAATTTGCTGCCTCCAGGCCAGCCATGACCTCACCCTGCCCTGGGGGCAGCGCATTCAGTGTAGTATGGAGCGGCTGCTTCAGAGCTGCTTCATGTTTCTCTGTGCAAGCAGCAACCTGACTCTGCTTTGAAGATGCTCTTGGCAAGCAGGTGCAGTGAGTGACTGCGCTCGACTGCAGGGGCATGTCTGGGGCCTCCATGGGACCCCCTTTCTCCACTTCAGAGGTCTGCCCTTAGGTGGAGCATTCATAGTGCACCACCTTTTTGTGTTGCACTATCAGCAACGTTCCTCCTTAGGCAATGTTTGCTTCTGATCCCCAATCCTTAATACTGCATAGGTGCAGAGGACCTCTGAAGATAGCACTGGCACTACATGTGTGCCTGCGCTAACAGTATTACAGAAGGGGCCACACAAGCATCTGCGGCCCCTTCTGTAACACCATAGTGCCTCAGGGGTGCAAAAAGCAGGTGCATATTCCCATTGCCATGCAAAGGTGTGAAAGGACAATGCAACTACTAAGTTAGATTTATCAAGCCATGCAAGCCATGCTAGGCATCTAGAGTGATGCAACACAGCACAAATCACTGCATTGCAATACTCTGCCCCAGGGAGGCCTTCCATGGGTGGAGCATGTGTGTTCCCACGCATCTTCCCATGGATTGTGGCGCATTTCAAGATTTACCATTACTGGTAGACCTGAAGACGCGTCAAAATCCTTCGCCTCCCCAAGAGAGGCGCAACAAGTGGAAAATCATTTTTGCTCCTTGTTTTTTCCTCTTTCTCTGTGTGCTGCATTCTGCAGCACACATTGAAAGAGGAAAATGCCTCACAGGATATTTATAATGCAGACCCAACACAGAGTGTACTGCTGGGATTTACAATTCAAAGCAAATTGTGGTTTGTGTTGGATTGTAACACAAAGTAACGCAATGCAGGATGATGCACGGCTCTATGTTACTTTGTTTCAAGGGGTGTTCCATGGGTGTTGCATAGGCATTAACATGTAACAACCCATATTTTTTTATGCAAATACCTACCTACAAAGAATTGTAGGCAGGGATTTGAGGCATTTTCCAGCACTCATGCAAAGAGGAAAATGTTTTAAAGAATAGTTTTTATATTGGAGAAGTCTCCTTCCTGCACAAAAACAATGCTGACCACAACGCAGACACTGATGCACTATGATGCAAGGGTGCCAGCTTTGGCACATGGCTGCCAAAGTGCACCAGCCCAGTCAGAGAGCAGAACTGCACCACTTCTTAGTAGATATGGTGCAGCTCTCCTCTGTACTGTTCAGGCAATTCAGCACAGCAACTTTACTTGCTGTGCTGCGTGAAGTCTTTGCAAATCTGTCTCCATATGTTTGAGGAAAGGCAGGTACCAACATTATTGCCTTTCTTTTTTATTTTACTATTGTATTTATTTGTTTCTGGAAGGAATAAAGGTATGCAGTAGATAAAGGCATAAGACCATGTTCATGGGGCCAATGAGGCAATAGTGACTACTGGACCCCTACCATGGTGGGTAAAGTTGGAGATCTTGGGTTTGTCTTACTGTGGCTCTGCAAACTGCCAAGTTTACTCTTTCCAAAGCTGACTCTCAGGCTGGCAAGTGTGAGCATTTGTAGGTGGCTCAGGGAGGTAATGTAGGGAGCATGAGCTAAGAACTCAAATGTCCAACAACCCAGACAGTAACGCACTGTCAAGTAAAGTGCTTTTTGTATTAAAAAATTATTTTAATAACAAAGCACAATGTTGTATCACACATTTCAATGGGATCCTGCTAAGCATGCACACCCTCTATGGTGTCATCTCCCTGTTCAAGCAGCTTTTATGTAATATACTTAATTATGCACAGGTGCAGTTCACCAAGAAGGTGTCACACACTCTGCAAGCCCACATCAAACACCACCAGGCAAGCCCTGACCTGGAACCCTCCAGGAAAAAGGAAAAGAGGAAGGCCAAGAAACACCTGGGGCAGAGGCTTCGTGGCTTACTGCAAGGAGATTGGTTACATCTGGGGCCGTGTCATACATATGGCCAATTTTCCTTGTTATTTCACCTTTTAAAAGGTACACCCTATGCAAACAAGGAAAATGCACCATATTAGGATGAATGCACTGCTCCCAGGGCAGCCGTGAACTCAGGCTTCCCTGGGGCCAGAGCATTAATGTGAAAAACGGAGCATCTGCTTTGAAGCCGCTCCGTGTTTCACAGTGCAGGCAGCAACCCGTCTGCACATTTAGGGAATTAAAGATCCCCTTGCAGGTGGGTGCAGTGAGGGACTGCACCCGCCTGCAATGGGATGTCTGGGGGGTCCATGACCGCTGCCATCAGGGGGAGCACTGACAGTGCACAACTTTTTAGATGGCGCACTGTCAGTTCGCCTTCTGATAGCTTCTTTGACTCTACGCTCGCGTCTGTAATACGGCACAGGCACAGAGGCAAAGGGATTCTCTCATTTGCATGGGACCACACCCTAATGCAAATGAGGGAATGCCCTCTGAGGATAGCGCTGGCCCTTTATGTGCGTCCACACTATCGGTATTGCAGAAGGGGACACACAAGCATCTGCGGTCCCTTCTGTAATACCAAAGTGCCCCAGGGACACGAAAAGGAGGTGCAAACGCCCGCTCTATCCCCGGGGCACTTCCGTAATATGACCCCTGGAGTCAGATTGAAAGGAAAGCCCAGGACAGAGGTGGCTGGAGAGTCCTGGTTGATGGCCTACACCCCAGGGGGTAGTAGGTGGAAGTAACTAAGTAAGTAAGCATTTCACTAGATCTCTACTCATGCAGAGTATTGTGTAGTTCAGTTCAGCAGTTCAGACCCAAAAAGTGACTGCATAAGTAACAGTCAATGTTTTCACTGCAGAACTCAGTCTTGTTTAGACTTTTTCATGTGAGGCCCAGTTACCGTCCCACGTTTCTGCGATCCCTCAGGGCTTGTGAGTGTTCTCCTGGCCTCTGCATTTTAGATGTGACCTGCTGACATGGGAACAGCAGAGCCACCTTCACTTGGGCGCTTGGGCATAAACATAAGTAAATAAAGCATTGCAGGCCAAAAATGAACAAAAATGGATTTCTTTAAAAATGGAAATAGAAATTTCCAAGAGAGAGATTAATAAAATGTACAAGAAAACATAAAATGAAGCAGTGACTGTGGCAAAATTTCATCACAGGGGCAGAGGCAGACTAATTCCGAGCTAAATTGGCCCAAGGTAAAACACAAGTGCCTTGTAATAACACCCAATCTGAATCTAGTTAGTAAAATCCGTGCCCACGTATCATCAACATATTCCAGATCTGTATCAATACATAATATTTGACTCTCATTCAGCTGATCTTGCCTTCCGAAAGTTCGTAATAACTCAGGCCTTATTCCCAAAGAAAATTTCTCAAAGGCAGGGAACAGGTCGGGTCTACCAAGGCTTGCTACAGTAGTGCTAAAAATACTTTTATTTTTAAGTTTAATAAGCTTTATTAACATAATTTGCATCATAAAACATAGGGCAAAATTGTAACAATATTTGAGAATAACCAACATATGAGATAAAGATAGGCCATAAAACATAGCAGAAAGCTGTTTACATTTTAGGGTTTATATAGGCGGAGAGAGGGAAGGGGAAGAAAGAGGAGAGATAAAATATACTCTGCAACTAAGTATCAAATAGCAATAAATACTCGTTAGAACAAAAAGGAATATAGTTAACATTTTTTTCATATAAACTTTACAATGCTGAAAATTATTAAAGAGGAAAAAGGCAAAGAGGTAGAAAATCATGGAGGCTGGAAGTTTTCAGAACGATTACAGGAGACCTGAGTAATTGAGATCTTATTTAAATAAATAGTCAACGGTAACCAAAATAGGTCTCTATTCACATGTGGATTACAACAGAAGGCAAAAGCAATATCCAACCTATGATAGTGGCATACAGTGTTCCACCAAGACTTGACTGAGAGCATGTTTGAACATTTCCAATTGAGTGTAATCTGTTGAAAAGCTAAGGCTAACATGAGGTCAAACAACCCTCGCTCATGAGACAATAACCCAAGTGACTCTGATAAACTTCCCTTAAAGAGAAGGGTATTTGATAAAGGAATATGTAAATTAAGAATAATAGAGATCCTGGATCAAATTTGTAAGCAAAAAGAAGCTACGTGGGAGCATGAAAACAGGAGGTGGTACAGGTCAGCCAAAGGGTGGTCACAGGACCAGCAGGTTTTATTATTAGAGTGTGAGAATTTAGCAATGGAAGAGGGGATACAAAATTGTCTGTGATAAAGAAAAAACATAGATTGAGTGGTAGATGCAGACCTAGAGATTTTTAACGATCTAGCCCATATTTTGCTCCAAAAGTCAATGCTCCATTCACAACCCAAATCCGTCTCACATGCGAGCTCCATCTTAATCTTAAGCCGCTCCGGATCAGCGGAATTAAAGAATTTATAAATCAGGGAGGCCCTTGGGGATACCAACAAAATTCTGAGAAGTGGATCATGTGTAGATAAGGAATCCTCGGGGGGAAGGGAATAAAAAACGTCTAGAATTACTTCCATGAATAGCAAGAATTTGTGTAAAAATGAGTGAGGACACTTAAAGGTGGCTTGGAATTGGGGAAAAGAACAAGGAGAAATGCCATCAAACATGTCCTGAACCCAGATAATACCTTTAGTTCTCCAAGAGCACCAAAACAAAGGTCTGTTGTTAATGATAAGAAGCCGATTATGCCAAAGAGGAGAACGCAAAAATGTGTTCCTAGAGATTATCTTTGGTTGACAGTGAGGTCTTAACAGTGAGCAAGTATGTTTAAATAGCGGAAGAGATGTAAGATTGGTTTTGGCGGTAAAGGCGAGAATCTCCGGGATAGAGAAAGGGGAAAATAAGCAGCGTTCAATGCTAACCTATAAAGGGGTGAAAGAGGAAACACCTGTATGAAGCCAGTAAGAAGCTTGTTTAAGACAAAAAGCTTTGTGATACAACCTAAAATTTGGAAAATTCACATCTCCAGTAGATTTTAGTTTTCTAAGATGAGATAAAGAAATTCTGGATTTTTTACCATTCCACAAAGAATTGGAAAGGAGGGAGTCAAGTTTTTTTAAATACATGGAATGAATGTGGACTGGGTTCATTGAAAAGATATATAACATAATAGGAGTGACCATCATCTTGATAGAATCAAGGCGTCCCCACCAAGAAAGAAAAAGAAGATTGCAGGAGGAGAGTAGTTTGGTAACATGATCAAGACTTTCTTTCATATTTATTTTAACCGAGTCCAAAATGGAGTTAGTAAACCATAAACCTAGGTATTTAATTCTAGACCTGTTCCAACAAAATCCAGTTGGGTCCAAGTGATGCTTAACCTCTTCGATGCGCGTCAAATTCCCCCGCAGTGCGGGTGAATTTGACGCGTGCGCAGATCGGACGGCCCCCGGCCGTCCGACGCACACGCTCACCGTGACGTCGGACGGCCAGGGGCCGTCCGATGCATGGAAGGGGTTAAAGAAAAATTTGGTTATAGGAAGAATTTCCGTTTTATCAGAATTGATTTTATAGCCCAATACCACTGAAAAATCCAACAATTCTTGTAATAATGGGGGATAGAAATTTCTGGGTTTGATATAAAAGTAAAATATCATTTGCATATGCAGAAAGCTTCAAGTGATGATCTCCATATAAAAACCCAGAAATAGAAGTATTATGGCGAATGTGAGTCAGAAAGGGTTCGAGGGATAAAATAAAAAGAAGAGGAGATAAGGGGCAACCTTGTCGAACACCGCGATAAAGTGAAAAACGTTTTGAAAGAAGACCATTAACTATAATTGAAGCAGTAGGTGTCGAATAAAGTAATGAGACAAGGGAAATAAATTTAGGTCTAAAACCATGCCAACGGAGTGCCTTAAATAAAAAGACGAGTCAACTCTATCGAAAGTCTTTTCTGCATCAATAGAAACAGCAGCTAGAGAATAGGATAAAGTAGATGCCTTGTTTAAAACATTGAAAAATAACCGAAAGTTATGAGAAGTTAATCTGTTCTTGACCAAACCACATTGTTCTGGACCAATTAAATGGGGTAAGAGTAATCCAAGACGTAATGCCAATAATTTAGCGAAAATGTTATAATCTACATTTATCAAGGATATAGGACGGTCATTTTTGCAGAATTTAGGATCCTTACTTTCTTTATGAATGATTCAAATAGAGGCTTCCAGGAAGGTGGCACTCGCCTTACCATTGGAGCAAAAATGTTGAAAGAGATTAAAGAGTTTTGGGAGTAAGAGATTTGAAAAATGTAGATAGAATTCTACCGAAAATCCATCCGGACCAGGGGATTTATCTTTCTTTAGTGAGTTTAGCGAGCTGGTGATCTCCTGGAGTGATATGTCCGAATCTAGGGAGTAGAAATCAAGATCAGTGGATGAAGGGGGAGGAATACTGCTGAGATAAGAGTCAATAAGAGGGCCTGATGCGGGTATTTCTGGAGTAATATATTTTTATATAAAGTTGTAAATTTATCTAGAATATCTTGATCTTTGAAAAGATGTTGTCCATCTGTTGACTCAATAGAGTCTATCAGCACCCTCTCTTTCCTGGACTTGAGATAGTTAGCTAAGAGTGACCCAACCTTGTTACGACCTCCATAATACAGGGCACTTCTACGAAGCAGAATAGAAGAAGCATTGTCAGTAGAGATCTTATTAAACTCCAGTTTTGCACGAACAAGCGTCTGTAAAATGGAATCTGATGAGGAAGTATAAAATTTATGTTCTAGGTGCTTGATATTGGCTAGTAGAACCTTATGTTGAGCAAGGGTGTGTTTCTTCTTTCTGGATACAAAATCAATGATGAAGCCTCGGGCAGTGGCCTTAAAGGTGTCCCATACCAAAGCAGGAGATACAGATGGATCTTTATTAAAAGAAAAGAATTCTTCCGCAAAGGAAGCAAAGGAGGAGGAAAATGCTGGATCCTGTAAAAGGAAGTTGTTAAATCTCCATCTAGAAGATTTGGGCTGCGGATGGAGCAAATCAAAATCAGCAATCACCTTAGCATGATCTGAGATCAAAATGGGTTTAATCGAAGAAGAAATGAAATTTTGAGCTAAAGGGTTGGATAGGAAGATGTAATCCAATCGGGTTAAGGAACCATGTGGAGGGGAGAAAAAAGAAAATTCTGTTTGATCTGGGTTACATAGTCTCCAGGCATCTACGAGATGTGTCTGCATAATTGTACTGTGAAATTGTTTGTGGGTTTTGTGAGGGATAAAACGTACTTGTGATTTGCGGTCAATAAAAGGGTCCATGACCTGGTTACAATCGCCCCCAAGGATAAAAAATGTATCTTTGTGTTGGATACACTTATTTGTAATCGTAGGCCAGAAGGTATAATCCGGTTGGGTCGGACCATATACATTGAAGACAGTTAAAAAAATGTTATTGTTAATGAGTAGCTTAACCAAAATCCATCTACCATCTGTGTCTATTTCTTGCGAATTAACAGAGCATTTCAACTTTTTATGGCACAAAATAATGACATCATTCTTCTTTGTGGTTGTAGGAGAAACAAGAATAGAACCAACCCAGTTACGTTTAAGCTTAAGAGCCTCACTTTCTGACAAATGAGTTTGTTGTAATAAAACTAAATCTGGATTGTAGGAGGCTAAATGAGAGATAATTCTCTGCCTCTTTATAGGATTAATAAAACCTTTTGCATTCCATGAAACAACTCTGAATGGAAGAAGATAATAGTAAGTATGAAACAATAGAGCTGACAATAATGAAGGAGTATAGGAAAAATAGTAGGTGAAGCAAGAATGAAGGAAGAAGATAGAGTAATACCTCAACGACCTCAATGACAGAATCAACTTCCACGTACCCAAAAGAAACCTCCGATCTTCCAACCTCGTACTGGCCGAAACCCCCGCATCCACAGAGCCAAAGCAGGCGGAAGATTCTTCTCTCACATAGCGGCTGGAACGAGCTCCCGGCAGACATCAGACGTGCCCCCTCCTTGAACACCTTCAGGAAGACTCTCAAGACATGGCTCTTCGGCTGAACAGATCTGCTGACCCTTCCCCCCCCCCCAGCGCCTTGAGAACCTCGCGGGTGAGTAGCACGCTTATAATCCCCCTGATTGAGTAAGAGCCTTAGGGGGCAGAACAGGAAAGGGAAACAAGAAAGGGGAAGAGGGAGATAAAGATAGAGAAAAAAGAGGACAGTACATGTCAAAACAAATTGACGACTGCAATACATACCTTTCGGGGAGTACAAAAAGGAAAAAGGACTGGCAACAGATACTAAAGACAGCACGACCAGTGGAGGGAAACGTACTACATTGGGAAGCCAAACAACCAGAAAACGGGAGAGTGGAGTAGATCCAATGAACTGTAATAATAATAGAGAGAAAATATGTGACTTAATTAACAACCTGTAAAGGAAGTAAAAAGTAATGGTTAAAAGTAAGATAACATTGACCACAAGATAAAAAGTCAAGTATTAGAGGACGGGCCAGCAATTTCCATGGAAGCAACGGAGTGAGAATTAATAAATTTCCGAAGGTCTGCAGGTTCTTGAAAAGTGGATGTGTGATTTTGAAAATTCACCTTGAACAGGCAGGGGTAAAACAAGCCATAGCGAGCACCCATAGAGCGTAAGGCTGGTCGAAGATCAAGGAACTCCTTCCGTTTCTTGGCAGTCACTGTAGACACATCCTGGGACAAAAGCAATTTGCCCCCAGACCAGGATAACTGTTTTTTAAGTTTTGCAGCATTCAAAACTTGAATAAGATCAGTGAATTGCAAAAATAAGAGTCTCACCCACGAGGTTTCAAGGGTGCTGAAGAAGATAGGTGAGGGCCTAATCTGTGCGCTCTTTGAATAGTCAGAGTTGTTGATGGCGGTAAATCCAAAAGTTTCAGGAGGAAAGAAGAGAAGAAGGACACCGGGTCACCGCCCTCAATGCCTTACGGAAGACCATATAAATGAAGATTATTACATCTATTCCTGTTTTCAAGGTCTTCAGCAGATTTCTTTAAGAGCAAAATGTCCTTCTCCAAAGATGAGACTCTTGTAGAAGTGGCTTGCACCTCACCAACTTGTTGTTCCACTATGGAGATTCTGGAGTCAAGTGATGACCATTTAGTGTCCATGTCCTGTAAACGAGTATTGGTTTCCTCTACAAATGGTCGCAGTGCCCTTATCTCCTCCAAGATAATATCCAAGGATACAGGAAGGATAGTCTTCGGTGGAGAAGGAGGGTCGTTTGTTTGCAGGAGAAGGCGACTGCAGTTTAGGTGGAGCAATGGGTGAAGAAACTGCCGTGGAAGAATTTGAGTGAGCCATTGTTGCAGGAGTGTGTAGAGAATCCACCAGAGGATTAGGGATAGAAGATTGCGATATAGGTAAGCCAGGAGAAAGCTTTCTACTTGAATGCAACAGGTTTTTACTTCTGCCCATGTAACTGAGGAAACACCCAAGGCTTACTGAGTTTAAATATAATTAAAAGAGACCAGAATGATGAGAGCTTTCCTGAGAAAAAGGAACAATGGGTACAAATATATTATGTCCTTTTATGCCAGCGAAGAAGACCCAAACCCCAGAGAGCAACGAAAGTAAGGCTAAAACCACAAAGTGAATGCCTGAGGAGATATCCAAAGTTGCATGCAAAGAAATCCAGTCAGAAAAATCCAAAATGGTGGCCGGAAAATGATGTCTGAAGAAATGAGATGTCACATGAAGCTGCAGCCCTTTAAATAATATTTAGAGGCATCCTGTGGGTCACCAGATATTCCCCTCCTTGGGCATCCCTTTTCCGCAAAGAAAATCAGGGAAAAACCACAGAAAATCAAAGTGGCATCTCTGACGCGACACGGAGCCTCTCCCTAAGCGGCCATCTTGAAACGCGCTGCACGTGAGTCTCCAGTGCTGAAATACTTTAAGCAGGGAATAGTATGGTCAACATCACATGAGAGACAGTCCCTTATAATCTCCTTTTTCAAGAGTGTAGATTTATTTATCCATACAGAAATCCATAACAAAAGTGGTGCCAGTTTAATGTTATCCTCTACGAACTCCAGGTCCATTTCTTCATGTATGGCAAAATTAGAGCTACTTGAAGGGGGTCCCAAACAAAATATAATTGACAGATATGATCTCCCATAAACTGCACACATGACCCAAGAGGCTTCTTTAAATTGTTAAGGTTCTAGATGATGACAACAGCATCATCGGCGTACAAGAGGATGGATACACACCTGAGGTTAACCACAGGCTTACCTGGCTCATCAGCCTGCAAGGCAGCCTCCAACCCATTCATATATAACTAGAACAGAATTGGAGCAGGAGTGCACCCTTGCCGAACAGCACAAGCAAGCCCAAAAGTAGAACTGGTGCATTCCTCCTTATTTCCAATGTGCGCTGATGCAGAAAGGTCATAGTGTGTAAGGCACGGAGGAAGTCCACAAGGCCCAAATCTATGCCCACGTTCCTCAGAACCTCCCACAGTTTAGACCAGTTTGCATTGTCAAATGTGCTTGACAGGTCCATAAAGGCCAAATAAAAAAGACCACGCTTGGCCACGGTATATTTAGAAATAAGTAAATGAAGATTCAAGCATTAATCAATTGTCTAAGCCCCTCTTTAAAACCATACTGGACATCTAAAACAATATTGTGCTCAGATATCCAATATTGGAGACTCTCAAGGATAAGTCTAACTATAATCTTAACAGTAGAGTCTAACAGAGATATGGGACAATAGCAGCCTAGGGCCCTATGGTTGCCTAAGTCAAAAACAATATGGGGGCTGTGGGAAGGGACTCTTCATGGGCATTGCTGTTACCAGGGGGAACAAATATTTAGATTCAAAATAGACACCCACTTCCTCTGGGGCGATATTCTGTGCCAAATCCAGATCAGGCACCATGGTTATCTTATTGGAGTTACATGTTTTCCAAAGCAACCAGTCTTCCCAGACCTCCATTCACAGGTCAGTTTTACGTTTAATTAGTGCCTTTCTATATTTTACCCCTGCACTGCATTACTTCCTCCCTATTGTAAGAGACAAGTTTCAGGGCAATCCAGTGGTTTGCATTTGCAGATTTGCACGCAGAGTCTAACCACTAAGGAGGCATATCAACATTGGTCCTAATTGGCTTCAACAGCATATCCCTTAAACAAAAGCCCAAGGAAACAAAGACTCCAATTATATCAGAGTACACAGAATTCTCTGACAGACAAAGACCCAAAATGCTAGAGTTGTCTTTCACTATGCAGTTCAGGAGACTCCCCAAGTCTGCACTTCTCCAGACAATTCTGTGTCCACTATTTTTAGTGGCGAGCCCAATAATTTCACCCAGCTTAGTGTTCACACAACCCATTGGGATAGCTAATGTGACCTCAAGGGGGTTGTGATCATTAATCATTTGTGGACTAACAGCAGCCTCCCGCAAGTTGTCAACCAATTCCATTGGTAAAAATATAATCAATTGTTGTACAAATACCTCTACTGATAAAGGTGGGATTCCCAGGGGTAGTAGAGGGGGACTTAGCCTACAAATTCCACAACATTGCACAGATCACATGGCAACAAAAGATTGTAAAAATCACTCGCTTCCCTAAATCCCTAGTAAACAAGCATTTGCAATGCAATAGGTCTCGCATTTACGCGAGTTTGAGCTATTGGCATGCCTTTTATTATGTTTTGGGTTTTAAGACATAAATAAAAGACATTGTCATTTACAATACTAATAGCTTAAACTCTCGCAAATGCGAGACCGATTGCATTACAAATTCTTGTTTTATATATCCATGTTATCGGTAGAGCAAATGTAGAAATTAACATCCTGGAGCACATTAATGCTCCCCTGATAGCACTCCATTGGCTCCCCATGAATATGACCTACTAGATCCTTCATTTCACTCACAAATACTTACGCATGAATTGTCTCTAACATATCAACAGTATGAATGCTATTTCCCAGGGGGCGTGGCTTGACGCCGATGTAGGGAGCAGCGGACCTTGGAGCTCCTCCGTGGCCTCCCTCCACAGCAATTACTCCTGAGACGCTAGGGTGGCCCCTGGCATCATAACTGGCGGCGGAGGTCCTGGTGCCCATCTGGGTACGATATCAAGGCACAGGGGTGTCGAGAACCGGAGAAACCGGCGATTTCTCTCCCTGTTCGCGCTCCGGCTGGGTCGCGAACAAAATGGCGGCCGCGCCTCGCAGCAACAGGCTCCGCTGGTGAGAGAGCCCAAGGTGTTGGGCGAAACTGCTGAGCGGAGGAGTGAATCAGGAGGGCAGCGAGCGTGCGCTTGTGAGGGGGGCAGGCGGACCAAAAACGGAGGCGAGGTGAGGCTCGAGGAGAGCGCAGAGAGCAATGCCTGACCTTAAAATGGCGGCGCAAGACACCCCAGGCGAGACGCGCTGGTGATTGCGGCCGGTGATTGTGGTGGCCTGCCCCCCCCCCGCGCGGGCAGCCGTGGCCAGCTTCTGGCGCCTGGACTTGGACATAACTCATTGGTGGCAGGGAGCGGAGTAGGTGAGGAGCCTTCCTGTATGGGACAGGGAGAACACGAGCCTGCGGTGAATCCAAGAGGGAATACCACGTGGAGCCCAACATTCGCCGCTGCATGTGTGGGAGCCAGCACTTAAATGGACCTGGGAGGCACGTCGGACTGACTGGGGTGCAAGCTCTGTGACGCCTCGTGAGCAGGGGACTGCTGTTCTGGATGCGGGGGCGGATGTGTACTTCCAGGGCCGGGCGCTGACATAAAGTGAAGTGAGGAGAGTGGGGCTGCGCTACTGCCCGGTTGATAAATCCTGAGGGGAGCTGGAACTGTACTGCCGCCTTGGACGGAACCACAGACTCACTGAATGTCTTCTGGTTGACCCGGTGGGGACTGTGATGACCGCCTGAAGCCCCTGCAAAGCGAAGTCATCCGACTGGCCCGTATATGAGAGGTTTCCCCACCACCTACTGCGTGAGAGAGTGCCCGCATTCGCTATAGGGCGACCACGAACACCGGAAAACCCACGGCATTCTACCAACCGATTATTGCACCATACTGCAACCTGGTTCGACAGGGCACGAGATGGGCAGAACGTCCAGGAGAAAAGGATTTGAGGTCCTGCGGGTGGACGAGCAGGAACATCACACCGACGAGGATGAGGGGGCACCTGCTGGACGTGTGGAAAGTGTGCCTGCAGATCCTACCCTGGCTGACATTATGCAGGCCATCACCTCCTCGAGGGAGGCTCTGGAGACAAAGATGGATGCCATAGGGACGGATCTCACCCTGCTCAAGGACGATCACCGCAAACTTAAGGAGAGAGTGGCTGCCAATGAGACCACCATGAGGGATATCCCGGACACAGTAGACACATTGAAGCAGGCCCTGAAAGCGGTGGAAACCAGGGTCAAAGTGTTGGAGGTGAGAGCTGAGGACAGTGAGGGGCGCTCACGCAGAAACAACCTGCGCATCGTAGGGGTTCCAGAACGGGAAGAGGGGATGGATGCGGTCCAGTTCCTGGAGGCTTGGTTAAAAACAGAGGTGGCCCCGGAGGGCCTCTCCCCCTTCTATGCCCTGGAGCGGGCCCATAGAGTCCCGGCCAGACCTCCTAACCCTGGTGCTCCACCCCACCCACTGGTGGTGCGACTACTCCATTACCGAGACCGGGATTTCTTCCTGCAGCGAGCTCGCGAAAAGCAGTCCTTACAAATCGGGAACAGTAGGGTGATGATCTTCCCGGACTATACTAGAGAGGTGCAGCGGCAAAGAACCTCCTTCCTAGCTGTTAAGCGAAAGGTACGACAACTGCAGCTCCCTTATGCCATGCTGTTTCCGGCTCACCTGAGAGTGACGGCGGATGCGGCGACACATTTCTTTAATACTCCGCAAGAAGCTTGGGACTGGTTAGAGGCTCGACGCGGTAGGGAAACGCGATCGCCGTGCCTGGAATCGCCCGACATCAATCAACCTCTTCCTCGCCGCCCAAGGGGCCCCCTCACCTGATGGGAGACGCCAAGAACGAGACAGGGCGGTGCGAGCAGTGGCGGAGATCAGTCAAGGAGCAGCGAGTCCGACCAGCAATATCACAGACCCTGATCGGGACAGATCTGGGAGCTCGAGCTCAAGCAGTGCCCATGGGCTTTCGGACACTGATCTGCCGGACGTTACACCACAAACAGCAGATGGCGTGTTTGGCTGACCAGGCAACAGGTCGTATATCCAGGGGGTTGCTTGTTGGGGAATGTTGACCCTTGGTACTAGCGGTTTAGATTGAGAACTGCCGATGGACACACTTGCACTATTGGGGCTTGCCGAGTGTTCTTTATCTGTGGGGGCGGGGTCAGGGGGTTCTGGGTCCAGTGATATCGGACACGTGCTGCCACTTCCATGATTCACTGTTTGAGTGATATAGTTTGGATGGGGACCTGGTTGGGTAGGCCTGTCCTGGGGGAAGGGAGTTGGGGTGTTTTTATTGTTGGGGAATTTGGTTTGGGACCAGGCATGTCGCTAAGAGAGGAGTACGTCGAGAAGCATTGGAGATTGTACTATGGATTCCACCGTAGGTTTTAAATGCATAACCTGGAATATTAGGGGATGCACACCATGAGCAGAAGACACAAAATACACGCCTATCTGATTAGAAGAGGAGTGCAAATTGCATTATTACAAGAGACACACCTCACACAGAAGGAAGGGACGGCACTGCAGCGCCGTTGGAGAGGGCAGATCTTCCACACCACGTATTCAGCCTTTGCTAGGGGACCCTAGTATGGGTGAGGGCGGGAGTCCCCTTTCAGTGCGTCAGACAGATAATAGACCCAGAGGGTAGGTTTGTGGTGGTGCTGGGGCGCCTGGATGGCCGAAACATCACTATAGGGAGCATATATGCCCCCAATGTTGATCAACCCACATTCCTAGCGCAGCTATCACAGACGTTAACGCAGGTCCTGACCGGACCAGTACTTTTGGGGGGTGACTTCAATAGCATTGCTGACGTGAACCTAGACCGATCTCACCCACCACTCCCTACCGCCCCTACATACAGGGTCGCTGAAGCTCGACGGAACTGGCAACGACATTGGGGACTGACAGATGTTTGGAGGGCCCATCACCCGAGGGAAAGAGACTACTCTTATTTCTCTGCTCTACACGAGCTGCATGTTAGGTTGGACTACATTCTCTGCTCACCAGATGTACATGCAGGGATCACCTCGAGCGAGTACTTGACTAGGACGCTGTCTGATCATAACCCCCTACTGATATCCTTGAGCTGGGCGTGAGCTAGGCCCACAATTCCCAGTTGGCGTCTCAGACCGGAGGTACTAGAGGACCAGGTATTCCGAGCTACGATAGGCACCGCAGTAGAGGAATATTTCCAGAATAATGCTGGCACAGCTGCCAACCCCCACATTGAATGGGATGCCTTTAAAATAGTCATAAGGGGTCGTTGTATTGGTGAAGCGGTAGGCGTACGGAGGGTTCTTTTAAATGATGTACAGACAGCCGAAGACCGGCTCCGAGATGTTGAAAAGGATAGACCAGAAAGGGTAGACAAACAAGCGGAGCTACTAGAGGCCAGGGAAACACTAGCATTACAGGTGGAACGGTTGAGATGCTTTGACTATAGGGCCTATGCAACCCGGGCCCACGCTGAGAGGGATAAGTCTGGGGCGTTGCTGGCTTGGCTGGCCAATCCAGCGAGAAGAGGGACGACGATCCTAGAATTAAGGGGAGGGGTGACGTGACTCATTACGGACAGCAAGACATCAACGCACAGTTCTTGGAATACTATACTACTTTATACCAGAGCCAATTGGACCCTATGGTGTTGGAGGATGAGGGATTTTTGGAGGATATTGAACTTCCCCAAATTGATGCAGACGCTGCGGAAGCCCTGGGACATGACGTAGAGTTGGGTGAGGTCAGAGGGGCCCTTAAATTCATGGCCAGAAATAAAACACCTGGCACGGACGGGCTCCCGGTCGAGTTCTATGCCACATATGTGGATGCATTGGCTCCTCGCTTGGTGGCCCTGTACAATAGGTCGAGGCGGGACGGGTGTTTGCCCGTGTCAACGAGGGAAGCGGTAATTATACCGCTCTTAAAACCAGGTAAGCCGCCCTGGGATCGCACTGCGTACCGGCCACTCGCCATGCTCAACCTTGATTATAAGATCTTGAGCCGAATTTTAGCTAGCCGTCTGATGACTCACATGACGGCGCTTGTGCACGCAGACCAGGTGGGTTTCATTCCCTCCCGGAATACGGCCATGAATATCAGGCGGTTACTTCGAGTGCTGGACACCCCCATCCAAGACAATAGAGAGGCGTGCATCCTATCGATTGATATTGAAAAAGCATTCGACAGCCTTGAATGGCCATATCTTTTCAGAGTCTTGAGGGCCTTTGGCCTCGGGGAGGGTTTTGTGGCCTGGACGGCAATACTGTATAAGAGCTCCACTGCCAGGGTGCGCACGGGAGGTGTGATATCAGAGGCCTGCGTAGTGGGCAGGGGAACGAGACAGGGGTGCCCGTTGTCTCCCCTCTTGTTCGCGCTGGCGATGGAACCTCTAGCTGTACATGCGCGTTCGGGGCGGTATTACCGGGGGCTGGACGGGGTGGGTCAGTTCCAATTTATTGCATTATATGCTGATGATCTTCTAATGTTCCTCGCCAACACTACGGAAGAGCTACAAGGTGCCAAAAACCTATTGGCCAGCCTGGGAAGGGTGGCGGGCCTTAAGGTCAATTGGAGCAAGACGTGCCTGTTCCCTGTTTTAAGTGGAAGGAATGACCCTCCGGATGGGCTAGATGTTGAATGGGAAAGCAGCTGTTTGACTTATCTGGGAGTACGTATTTATCATACGGCTGCCGATTTACTGGAAGGTAATGTCGGACGGGCGATACGGGCCACCAAGAATAATTTTGAATTTTGGGGGACTCTCCCGCTTTCAATGGCGGGACGGGTGGCGCTTCTAAAAATGATCACGCTACCGCGATTACTCTATTATTTTGGGACGCTACCGCTATGGATTCCGCGAAGATTCTTTACCCAGCATGATGAGGCCTAGACGAGATGGGGGCTTTGCAGTGCCGGATTTTGAGGCCTACTACCATGCAGCACAACTGCAGTGGTTCACGAAATGGATGGCGGGAAGACTTCGCACTGGGGAAGAACGAGGGGGCTCCAATCCGGATCTGAGACAGCTCTCTCAAGTGTTACTAGGGCTCCCAGTGAGCGAAAGGGACGTTACGAGAGACCTGTGGGCGATGCGTCAATGCTGGAACCGGGTTAGTAGGAGAACCCAGCAGGTGCCCCCATATGCCCCTGAGATCCCGCTGCTGCTGTGCGAGGCACTACCCCATGGGGGAGACTGGCAGGGATTGCGGACCTGGGAGGGGGCGGGGGTCTCCACTATTGGAGACCTCTATGAAAACAATACCCTGTTACCCTTTAATGACCTGATGGAGCGGCACGGGCTTCCCAGGAGAGACTTCTTGTTACATGCCTCCCTGACGATGGCTATCCGTAAACATTGGAAGAAAGGAATGGTGGAACCGCCGATCTCGTCACCATGCCAATATGTAGTATCAGCGGCTGGGACGATCAAGGCAGTCACTTGCCTCTATGGGCGGCTCACCCAGGAGATGCGGCGGCCCTTAGAGAACCTGCGGCTCAAATGGGAAACAGACCTTGGGATGCCCATAGCTGAGAAGCCGTGGGAGGCATTAGTAGAGAGGGCATGGAAATGTTCTAGAAATGCACGATTCCAGCTAATCCAGTTTTTTGTCCTCCACAGAGCATACCTCACCCCGCACAAGATTAATGAGTATTTTGGGGCCCGATCAGTTTGTCCGCGATGTAAATTAGAAAACGCCGCATTTTTACATATGTTTTGGGAGTGCCCACTACTAGAGGGGTTCTGGAGGGAGATACTGACTATACTGGGCGACATAACGGAAAGAGACACTACACTGACCCCGGGATATTGCCTGCTGCATTGGTTTCCCCATACTGCCCGGAATAAGGTTACCAGAAAATTTATAGACCTGGGGTTAGTCCTGGCTAAACGAGAAATCACCAGCCACTGGAAGGCGACCAGTGCTCCTAGTGGTTCGAGGTGGCGGAGGGAATTTATAAAATGGGCAGATTGCGAGGGGATTCTTAGGCTGCAAATGGCCCGGAGAATGAATAATGGACAAATGCTGGATGCGGCGAGGGCATGGGAGGCATTAGTTGAGTTGCTCAGGCACCCGGCGGACGATCCCGAACCCCCCCCTGAGTGAGTGGATCTGTGAGAGAGAGCTGCAGTGTTGTCCTATTGGGTTGTGATCTATGGGGGAATGAAACCATATAATACGTAGCGGCATCCCCTTGATAGTTGCCTCTCTATTGGAATTACTGTATCTGTTGTCTTATATGACTGGGTACGATTCTTCGCAGAGCTATTGATGACCGAGCGACATGCCTGGAGGGTGGGGGAGTTGTATAGGGGGAGGAAGGGAAGGGTACGTTATGGCTAACGGAAGGGGTGGTAGGGAGGGTGGGGTTGTTCCTAAAGTTGAGGAGGGGGGATTATTTGTTTGTAATTTGTATGACATGTCAATGAGGGCTTTGAATTTGATTATAATTGAACCTAATGGGAACCTGATGCCTGGATATAAAGAACTGCGCAGCAGGGCCCATTTACATAACTGCTACAAATGACTAGATATTGCCCTACATGCCTAGATCAAGAGAATATGTCATAGTGATTGTTGTATTATAAATGCCTAATAAAATTTGTTTACAAAAAAAAAAATGAATGCTATTTCCCAGATGATTACTCTAACAATAAGCTAGTCCCTCAGAACATACTACACCTCCAAATTCTAGTGACGCTTCACAGTTCGTAGACTACACAATGCAAAACCCATTAACTTTCAGACAAAAAACACATAGGGGCATATTCTCAAGAACGTATGATAACTACCGCAAAATCAGCTTAACGCAACACTTCACATCTCAGTCTATCGCGGGAAAATAACGCCGTGTTAACGTGGCATTCCCAACACGGCGGTACCATGCAATAGTCACACGATAACGTGTCAAATGAATGCGTTAAAATCAACGCGATGCTGCAAAAACGCGAAACCCCAACGCGAAAATAGTAGCGATGCCGCCAATCACGATACAAAACTCTGCGAAAACCAGCCACAGGCCTGCAATTCCCACGCGTCATGCGGGAAAATGCACTATAAAAGTAGAAAAAAATCATACAAACAAAAGCCAAACAACAGCGAAGCACAATGGAGGCATCCGGAGCAAGTACAGAGGACAACAAGAATCCCACAAGCCCCCTGGAGGACCAGCCTGGGACCTCGGGGTCAGGGAAGGGCAAGGACAAGAAGAGTAGGAAGAAGCGGTTCAGTCCGCAGGAAAACAGGATCCTGATAACGGAGGTGATAGAACACCATCAATCACTGTTCATCACCTTCACTGTGTCACTGGCAACTAAAAATGGAATATGGCAGACCATCGTGGACAAGGTGAATGCAGTCGGAGTGCTGAGGAGGACAATGGACGAGGTCAAGAGGCGCTGGAATGATGTGAAGCGCAAAACCAAGCTGAAACTCGCAAACAACCGGAAGGCAGCAATGCATACTGGAGGTGGGAGTCCAGCGCCTCAGGAGGAGCTGGACGAGATGGAGGACATGGTGTCCACAGTCATCAGTGGGGAGACGGTGACAGGAGTTGGGGGACCGGACACTGCTCAACATGACCGGACACAACAGCAACAGGGTGAATAACGACCAGGGACTGGGGGGACGGGGGAGATGGGCACAACGGCAGACATGCACAATTAAGCATAGCACATCTGCGGACAAACCATGCCCCAGACCCACAACTCCCACCAAGAGACCAATGCACACAGGTATGCAACATCTCAGCACTGCATAAGCACAGAACCCATAGGCACACCGCATGTAAGGGATAAGGGGCAGCTAAATCAGAGCTGCAAAGGCGACTCCCCCAAAATGCGGCACACACACATTACATGCAGAGCACATCAACATTGACAATGATGTGGTACAAACCGCAACACGTACACAACAGAACAGAGGACACAACTGGTGCCGCATGTGCGTAGAAACTGGCCAATCACATTTGGCACTGCAGGGAAATGTGAGTTGACAATGTACAAGTACAAACACACATCCGTGACGTAGTCGGAATGTCCACTGTCCCGCATCAAATAGGCAGCTCCCCCCAAATAGTCACAATGTACACTGTCATGCAGTCTGAATGTAAACATGTACAATACGTCAACATACATGTGAACATGATGTCAAACTGCATCTCCCCTTCACATTGCAGGGGGAAATCCAACACCTCCTGCAGAGCAGTCCGAACCTCTCTTCTCTGATGATGAAGAGGACCACCACACCTTCGACCCCGACGCCCTCCAACAGCTCGTGGAGAGCCTCCGCAACCCACTTCCAGGAGCAGGGCAGACCAGCTGCGTTGAGGAGAACCCACCCCCTGCACAGTACACACAGCAGGCAGCACCCACCACCACGGCTGCCTCCCAGGACCCCCACGGTGAACACATGGCCTTCCAATGCCGTGTGTTGGGGTGCCAGGAGAAGCTGGCTGAACAGGTGCAGGTGGGGTTCGACCGCATGGCAGCCAAACTAGACGCCATACGTGGGTGTCTAAGTCCCATCAGGGACCACTCACAGTCCCTAACGGACACCCACAGTCCGCTCCATGCTCTCCAACGGACCATGGCTGACATCGCTAGAGGCCTGACTCTGTGACAAGAACGACTGTCTAGTCAGAGTGCCTCCAGCGATCTTGCATGAGAGTTGGGACACATACGGAGGATCACAGAGAACATGGAGCGGACGCAGGCGGAAAGAGCGGCTGCCATGGCTGCACACCAGCGAGAAGTAGCTGGGTCCCTCAATGCCCTAAAGACCCTCCTCATGGCATTGCTGCCACAAGGCCTGGCGCTGATGCATGCTGCTGCTACCACCCCATCCACATCTCCGGCCCCTGATGTGTCAGTGCCACACCGTACTGGAGACAGAACACCACCACCCACATGTGAGGCACATGCAACAGCAGGGGACGAAGATGCGGATGAATCTGCCTTCGTGGTCAGGAGGATGCAGTAGCATTCATCTCCACCATGTGGCCTGTTTCTGCTTGGTTCTGCCCTCTGCATCATCACCTTCCACTGTCCCCCGATGCACTCTGCGACACTCACCTTGGACCTCGACATGGACTGCCATATTCTGTTTGGTCACCAATGACACAGCTATCAGACTGCGGACTGAAGTCCTCCTCTCCTGATGTACCTGTCATTCCCTGATGGACTCTGGCTGGCCCTCCACGGGCCAACAATGTAAAGTGGGGTTGGCATGGCCCTGTACTGCTCCTGCTGCAACACTCCACTGAATGTGTAATAAACATTCATATTCACACAGATGTGTCATGTCTATGATCTTTCAAGTGTGGAAGTATGGATGAATGTAATCAGTGATTCCCCCTTACGTCCATGTTGCCCATGTTGTGGGACTTTTGTCACAAGGTGACAGATTGCCGATTGCAGTCCGGGTGGCGCCGACACTACAACAGAGACACATCCATTAGTCACTTCCTTGTCCAGCCCAGGACGTAACCACGCCCAGAGCCCTGGGGTCATTGTTCACACCCTTACGCTGGACTGGCATATGCCAGGACAGCCCACTCCACCTACGCACACAGGGGGGGACGACAACGCTACATGTCCCAGGTCCTCACTGTAGGGATCTGCAGTTCACAGGTCTAGTTGTCAGCATGCCACAGCCACTCCCTCACGGCTGGTGTACACCCACACCACACCCATCCAGCACAGGCGTCACAGGACATGTGACCCTGCCAATAAAAAGGGCCTGGCGCACGTGCTGTATGCCATTTCCACACTCTAACTGGGTGTCTCCGTGTAGTTCTCAGGTATGCATGAGGGCCTAGGGCCCTGCCACCTCACATTGCCCAGTGCCGGGGGTGACATGATGGTGTCCGCACCATGGAACTCAATCGTTAAGGGTCCATGGCTAGCGGTGCACAGACTTGGTGGCACCGGATACACTGCGGCAGGCACAGGCACCCCACCACGGGACGGTGTCTTGTGGTGCAGTGAGATAGGGGCACCTAAAGTGCTGAGCGGGTGTGCAGCCTGCGATGATGCGCCATCCTGGCGGTCCGGACTGGCAAGGATTAGTGTGAGCCCTGCTGGACCGCAGTGTAGGCCTGGGCCAGCGGGCAGTGCGGCCCTCCCGCCATGTGGTGTTGCGTCACGGTTCACAGAGTTAGTGGCACCTCAAGCGCTGAGCGGGTGTGCAGCCTGTGATGATGCTGTGTGCACTGATGTGGTCTCTGCCATTGCAAAATCAAGACCCAGTATGAAGTGTGTGACCTGGTGGCCCGCGGTGCGGGGCTGCATGATATGGAGGGTGCCATGGTCGCGGGCCCCGGGCTTGGAGATCCAACCGGAACGTGGTGGGCCCTCTTGGAGACACGCCTGTGGCGGAAGGTGAGCAGTGAGGCCTGGTTGCGCAGGGGCGGGCAGTCACCGCTGGGCAGCGGGAGGGGCTGGGGTGCAGCAGCCTGTGTGCGCAGGCGCGGGCAAGCGATGATGGCGTGTGCAACTGTGTGGACTCTGCCATTCATGTCTCTGGAAACTGTTTCAGATGAGGGACCTGGGGGACTGCAGTGTATACCAGCACATGGTTGGAGACACACCGGTGGCAGCAGGTGAGCAGTGAGGCCTATGTCCGCAGTGTCGGCACTCTCTCACCCTCTCTTTCTCTCTCTCTTTCTCTCTCCCTCTCTCCCTCTCTCTTTCTCTCTCCCTCTCTCCCTCTCTCTTTCTCTCTCCCTCTCTACCTCTCTCTCTCTCTCTTTCTCTCTCCCTCTCTCCCTCTCTCCCTCTCTCTCTCTCTCTTTTGCTCTCTCTCTCTGTACTTTGATGGGCGCATGGCACACCTTCTTATCCAGATTTCTGTTTTGCAGGCTGTGACATACAGAATGTACTGGGAAGACCCGCCATGTCTCTTCAGGATTGTTGTTTTTGGTTTATTCTGTAATTAACGTATTATTTGGATATTATGATATGAATGTATGATTTGCCTTTTTCCGACCACACATGTATGTTGGGTGTTGTGATTGTGCGACTTCAGGTGATTTGTTTGGTTCATGATTTCGTGGAGTTGATGTGCAATATCTTTGTCCAAAGGGGGAGTGGGGGTGCCTGGGGTGTGGCCCCAGGGGGGGTGGTGGGGGTGGTGGGTCCTGGGGGTAGTGGCAGTGGGTGTTGTTGACCTATTGGGGCTCCGGGCTGCATGATGGGTTGCTACAGGGCATCTGTTGTTCTTCATGTGTGGCTATGGGCTGTGCTCCCTTGTCTGGTGCCGGTTGTTATCCGACTTTACACCAGGTAAGAGCAGGTGTTAATTTCCTGCTGCTAATGCGCCTTATCGCATGTTTTGTGATCTTATCGCCGAACTGGCTGGTTGTTGGGAATGTTGTGGAGTGGTGTTGTCGCGGCTTTTTGCACGGGAACGCCTATTCTGCATATCATTAGCGTTAGTTGCTGGGGTCATCTGTGGCGATGTTTTTTGCGTCTGCTATCGCAGGTAAACTGGTGTTATGGGCTGTTAGCGCCAGCTTGTGAATGGGGCGATAAATTTATTGCGACTTTGGCTGCGATGAAGTGCCGATAACTCGGCGATAGGTCCTTGAGAATATGCCCCATAATGTTCAGAAAGAAACTGAAAAAGCATTTCTACGAATTTCGCTAACCCCTCCCCAATCAAGCAGTGCCTAGAGGTGATTCTCTTCTCAGTGCTCTGTAGTACATGGTTCAATCTCGAGCTTACTAATTGAAAGAGTTTACTGGGTCTCGTCTTGTTTATTCATCAAAGTGCCCTGCAAAAGTGGGGCATTTTAAGAAGTTTGCAATTTGAAACTAAATGCAGCAATGCCCGCTAAATCCACCCCTGAGGAACACTTCTAATGTCATGAAATGTCTAATAAATAAATGTTTACTTATTTTTTGAATGAGCTTACCATGAAGACTGCTTATTAAAAAGTCTTAACCAAATGTGCCCCTCATGCAGACTGAGTGGCGCTGACAAGCGCACCCACCCCATCTCAATACACTAAATGTCACAGGGAGATGTGGT
Organism: Calotriton arnoldi; assembly: GCA_963921515.1. NCBI lineage: Eukaryota > Metazoa > Chordata > Amphibia > Caudata > Salamandridae > Calotriton > Calotriton arnoldi. The sequence goes on along the minus strand of CAWUFW010016236.1, from coordinate 46,185 downwards.
CACATCTCCCTGTGACAGGATGCCTATTGTTCTGCCTTTCTCTGCTTGAGCTTGGCTCAGCAGCTGGAGGGCAAAATCGTGTCTCTGGGTGGCAGCAACCATTTTGTGCTGTCTGGGTCAAGAAGGCTAGTACCGGGAACACTGAGAGCCTAACTGAGGGCTCTTCCAGTGCTTGGAATCATACCTCCTACATGTTTGATACCAAACATGATAGGATTCGTTGCAGCCGTTTTCGAGATGGTCATCGCGTAATGATGCGGTGCCCCTCTATATAGTATATGGCTGCTTCACTGACAACCCGGGAGAATGGACTCCGTAGGCTGCAGGGGTGTCTTGCTCATGAAGGGGCACCCTCTCACTTCAAACCAAGCACCCTGCATTCAGGATTGCAAAGACCTGCTATAGGGGTGACCCTCGATATAGGAAACCTATATCTTTAGTAAGTGGTGCTAACACCAGCTTACACACGCTGCAATGGCAGGCCTGTAGCTCCATTTTGAATGGTCTCTCATAGGTGGCATAATACATGCTTCAGCCCATGGGAGACCTCTGGGGTACCTCCGCCCCGGGTACCTTAGTACCATATACTAGGGACTTATAAGGGTACCCCAGTATCCAATGTGGGATATACCTAAGTACTGAACACAACAGTTTAGGGAGAAAGCAGAAAGACTGGGGTCCTGATTAGTAGGATCCCAGTCAGACTAGTCAAAATACAGCTTAGCACCAGGCAAAAAGTGGGGGTAACCATGCAGATGAATCCTATCTTCCTACATTGACCATCAATCATTATCAATAGAATCTTCAAGAATGGCAAAACAATTATAGTTGCTATCCAAGTTATACCCTTCTTTGTGGCCAGAAGCCCCCTTATACTGTGGATACCGGAGGGAACACAGGGCATGTTTGGCACTGAGGTCAAATGCTGATGAAAAAATAGCCCATAGGGAAGAGCTTGGTCGAAGATAAGGACAGGAGATGAGTGTTCACTGAATCCAACAAATGAGCAATCTGGTGTGGATTCCCGAAGTTTACTATAACTATAACACAGTCACCATCATATTCCTTACATAGCAGGCTAACCCAAGCTGACTTTTGTGCCATCAAAATGTCATTATAACAATAGGTATTAAACTTGACATTACATTTCAACCAATGGAACACTTTACTCTTTAACTGCTCTGTAGATTCTGACATCCTCCTTTATAGTAGGTTCGCCTCCTGGACTTGGACCTGCCAAATCACAGTGAATGGTTGAAGCACCTCCCTGTGTGTACCAAAACCGAGTTACTAGCTGGTAAGGAGGTCTCCCACGCAGACTGAGCAACGGGTATAGTTGATAGTAAAGTTACAGGTACTCCTTGATGGTCATGACCTGTTAGAATCCATTGGCTTAAAAGCTAATTTCGCAAGGGGTGAGTCTATAGTACCCAAGCGTTCATACAGAGATTGAAGGCTCTCAGCCAAAAGTGATTTAAATTTGACACACAAAAAATCCATTAAGACGTTTAGGTCAAAATATATTGCAAAGATGCACGCTCATTAGATAAAGGTGGCATTTGGCGATGCGGCGCGCGCAATGTAATTCGTTTTACTTCTTAATGTATGTACTTAACTAGGTTCGGCCGTATGCCGGAGTTTACTACCCCCCACCCTGCCCCTCCCCCTCCCCGCCCCACCGCCCCGCAGCACTCCCTCCAGGAGCCGCTACTGCACCTGTTTGTCAGCAACCTTCCTGAGGCTGTGAACTTGACCCTCAAAAGTACAGGCCCTGCCTGGAAACTTTGTCACCTTGAACAACTGAACATGCTGTCCCACTGCTCCTTGCTGCAATCTACCAAATTGCAACAAAATACAGGATAAACCCCATATCCCTAAGAAACGGGGTATTTTCAATGTCACAAATTATTGGTTCACCCAGAAGGGGAAGGGAGGTAAGGAAGGTGTACAAGAAGGTAAGCCAAGGCAAAATCCAATCAAATAAATATGTAAAGATAGAATAAAAAAAGGTTTGTTCATAGAGAAGGTCATAAAACAGATTGTTATTATATATTATAGCAGTACTCAGTAAGTGCCCTTAGTGTAACGGCACAGTGCAGTGCAAAGTGGTGAATGACAAACCCATAAAAAAAATGCTAAAGGACTTATTACACACGCAATAGTCTTCAATAAACTATTATATCATATAATTGCTGAATTCCAAACAAAGGCAAAAAATATCAAAGCTTTTAAAAATGAATTATAGTCAATATTACAGTCCACATTGCAAAGCATTAAGAAGTCAACGTTTCGACCCTAATGGTTAAATTGGGCAGTTGTTGAAAGACAGTTGAAGAGCAACCTACAAGATTAAAGAAAGAAAAACAAAAAGAAAGAGAGTAATCACTAATGGTGAGTAAAAGACTTAAAAAAACAAATCCATACATAACTTGACCAAAAAGCTTACCTAAAGAAATACCTAAGGTTTCAAAATTGAAAATTCTAGCGAAACAACCTCTAGCACCCAAGAAAGAACGTAACATAAAGTTAAAAAAGTAAGCATGAATTTACAAAGAATCTCGGTCATAAAAGACCAGTAAATGATCACAATGTCAGCTAAATTGTAAGCCATAATGTACCTGAAATGAATCAAATTGGAGATGTAGATAGGCATCCAATCTTTCAAAGAAAAATTCTAAAAATAGAAAACACAAATGGAGGCCATTACAAATTCATATATCTTACATTGCACCAACCAAATGCAAAAAATAAAGAACTAAATAGATGACTTACAGCGAAGCCTAATCCAATAGGCAAAAACCATCCCACTGAAAGGCACAGCAGACTTGCAGACAGAAACCTCATGGGGAATGTATGAATGCCAAGCGAAGTACCAAGACTATTCAAAACTGCAATCTGAGTAGGCAGAGGTTAAATGTAATGCACAGCTGTATATAACAGACCAATAACTCAAAACATAAGGGTGAACCTTATCATGTAAAAACGCTAATCTAAATGGCAAAAGTGGCACGCATCTGATCGAGTCAGACCAAGTGACGTGATCACGTGTGAAGGAAATAGTTGAAAGATGGGAAATGTTGTCAGTTTAAGCGGAAGAACAAAAGATCAACATAACTGCGATGTATGATCCATTGGAGGGGAGGATGGAAAATAAAGTGAATTGGGCAGAATAATGATGTGTGATCTCATACAGGTCAGGAAAATGTAGTACAATGCTAGCTGAATACTTCTAAAAGCAAATGACACAATCACTAAAGCAAACAATATAATCGGTAAAAGGACAAGAGGTCTAAAATGCTTCAAAACAAGGACGTGTGTCATAAAGACAAATAATTTCCCCATGCCAGTGAACACTCCTAACCAAACAAATAATGAAGAAAACACATAAAAATGGTTTATGACAAACAATACATTTACATAAACAACCAAGGGGAAGGCATAAAAATGAAATCCCTTGATAGTTGAAAAGAGGGCAAAGAACACAGCAAACAAATAAATAATCAACTGAAAAAACAGAATGAAAGGCAATCTATATCCAATTTGCAATAATATAAAGGATTCAAATATTCTAAAACCTACAAGTGATTAAGACCCACAAACCTAGAAAATGAAATAGAAAAAGGGATACATAAAAGTTGCAACAGGAAAATTAATCAATTATGTAATATGCAGGAACAGAAATCAATTTACTTAGGTAGATAATATCAGCATACTTTCATCAGATCTTGATGCAAATGTCCTGCTTGCTGGTAATGATCAACAAGAGGGACACCTTGAGTACCACACCATATTCTGCTCTTACGATGTAGTATCCAATGGCGAACACACTGTGCAGTCTTACAGATGCAGATGTTGTTACAAGGGCACCAGATAGCATAAATCACGTTTAGGGAATTACAATTACTGTGCCCAGGCAGAGTAAAATTTACATTAGCATATCAGAAAACCATAGCACTGAAAGTGGGTTCACAAATACTACAACTGCCACAACTGAATTGACCAACCAGAGGTTTCGAACCAAATCCTTTGGTGATCCAAGTTTGAGAATCAGTGTTGCCATTCACAGAAGAATCTGCTCTCACCAAATGGTCTCTACTGTTCTTTCCACATTTAAGACAGAAAAGAGGGGGTTCTAAATCCTCATCTTAGCATTCCAAATCTGCCAATTGGAGAGAATCATCTTCCTAATATTTGGACTGGTGTTAGTATAATGAGTAACATAAAAACACAAGATCTAAGCCCCTGGTGCGGACATAAAGATTTTGTACAATGTATATATTGTAGGTGTTTTAGGAGCAGTTTTATTAAGTAACCTAAATTCATTTTCACTGATGTAGCTCTTTTTGCTGCCCTCAATGGCAATGGTTTTTGGTGGGATCTCCTTGAAATTTTTGGTAATGCGAAGTGCTTGAAATTTGTCTCAAACTTTCAGCATTGTAATCTGTAGTATTTTAGACCACTATTCCTCTACCCTTATCTGCAGGTTTGATCATCAAAGATGGAATTCGTAAAGATTTCAAAGAAGTATATTTATTGTTACTAAGATTGTATTTGATATACTGATTGTGATGGCAGAGCATATTAAATTCTTTGAGATGCTGAGGTGACAAAGGCTGCTGTGTACAGCTGAAACGCATACTGTCCAGAGTGGCCTGATGGAATAAACAAGATTCCTTTCATCCCAGAGTGCCGTTTCTTTCTTATTCTGGGAAGGAGTATGAGGAATATATGTATATATATATTCACACAAAAAACCAAAGGTTACAGGGACGTTATAGTTAGGCTGGCATTTCACTCGTACAAAAGCAGAGAAATTCCAGGAGGATTGCTGAGAAGTTGTCAGAGGCCACGCCCCATTTCTCCAACACTCAGCAAATGTGCTCCAGAGGGACCTTGGCGACAAATAAGCCCTCCTGGTACCTCCTGTAAGTCCTACGCAGTGGAATTCCTGAGAGCAGGTTGGAGGCACAGCCCCCTTTCTCCCCCTCTCTGCAAACGTGACTGCTATTTAAAAAACCTTAGAAATTCACAAACAAAATCAAAGGTTACAGGGACGTTATAGTTAGCAAATAGAATTTAAAAAACCTTAGAAATTCACTAAAAACCAAAGGTTACAGGACGTTATAGTTAGGCTGACATTTCCTCGTACAAAACCAGAGAAATTCAGCCGTTATAGTTCCCTGAGTTAACTATAACTTGCGCCCCCGCAATGCACCGCTTATGACCACACATATTACATCACTCATGACATGGTCAGTGACATCACTGATGACATCTCCAGGAGGGGTAGTTGGCCCCCAAGGACGACCTTGGGGGTCAACTACCCCTCCTATTACCTTCAGTAAGCCCCACACAGCTGGATTGATAAGAGTTGGTGTGATGCCATGCCCTCTTTCTCCACCACTCTGCAAACGGGCCTCATAGCACACTGCTGCTTGGGTGATGAAGTCCAATTTAATCATGCAGCCCTCAGGACACAAGGGGACCTCATCGCCCCACCAGCAGTGCGCCGAGAGGCGCGTTTGCAGAGTGATGTAAAAAGGGGTGTGGCCTCTGACCACCTCTCAGAAATCCCACTGTGTAGGGCTTACTGGAGGTAACAGGTGAGCTAGTTGGACCCTAAGTACTCTCAGGCGTGAAGGGGACTTCATATCCCAACCAAGAGTGTGCCAGGAGGCGCATTTGCAGAGTAATGGAGAAAGGGTGCGGGACCTCCGGCAAGTTGTCGGCTTTTTTTTAATTTTAGGAAGGGGGCTGTGTGGCCCCCCTTCCCTTGACCGTTTTGGGCCCAGGGACCCCATCCCCCAGGGCTCTGCAATTTTTTGGTTTTTATTTTATTTTTTTAAAGGGAGAGGGGCCAGGTGGCCCACCTCCCGGGGCCATTTTCAGCCCCGGGGATACCATCCCCGGGGGCCAGGCCCCCGGGGATGGTATCTTTTAATTCTTTTAAGGGAGGAGGGGCGTGCTGCCCCCCTCCTCAGGTCAATTTCAGCCCCGGGGACCCCGTCCCCGGGGCATAGCCATCTCATTTGGGATCTCGGGGAGAGCCTGAAGGACCCCGCAATCCCAGCTGGCTCCCACCTCCTATATATATATATATATATATATATATATATATATATATATATATATATTTCAAAACCAAATTTATCCAGTGTTGCGAAGATGCACTGCCAGGCAGGTAACGTATTTAATGAGGCTAAAAACCGACATTTGGCATTGAAGTTGGTCTTAGGTCACACGCAGAAATACGGCTTTACACCAACACCCCTGCAGCACCTCCTATTAGCATGTTAATTATCAGAATTGCCCTCCGGTGGGCCTCCCAAGTGAGCTTTTAAACTTTACAAAGCATGCTGGAATTCCTAGTGCTAGCAATTTTTTTATTTCCTTTAGTAGGTGGGCACTGCCATATAAATTCATTACCATAATTCATAGCCCTCCAGTAAGCATTTCAATGTCAATTGTTGAATAAAATCTGTTCAACCTGCCGTTCCACAGCTTGACTACAAACAATTCAATGCAGACCCACCTTTCAGTTGCAGTGTTGGTGCTGTCTACATGACAGGACTGCTGCATAAGCATCAAAAACAAATTTATCCAATGATTCGAAGATGTAATCCCAGGCAGGTAATGTATTTAATGAGGCTAAAAAGTAACCTTTGGCTGTGAAGTTCCTTTCTTTAGCCTTATGCGTTTCAGACCTTTCTTGGTCCTTGGTCACAGACAGAAATATAGCTTTGCATCAACACTCCTGCAGTATATATATATTGCCTACTGGCGGTCACCAATAGGTAGTTACAGTTATGATCTAGTTTCCACAGGAAAAGCATTTTTAATTTGCCTATAACTTTGGTGTCGTTTGACCAATCTGCATGAAATTTTCCCGAACAAAGCAGTGGGGACCGAGAAATAGGAGCGCAAAATAAGGGTACATTTGTAATGTTAATTGCCATAGGAGTGAGTTGTTGAACCTACAGCCCACAAACACCAAATTTGGCAGAAAGGTAGATGTTGTTACACAGCTTGTGCTTTTTGTTATTTGGTGCAAATCCATTCAGTAGTTTTTGAAAAATTAAAGTTGAAAATTAAAGTGATATCTCTGGCCACGGATAATTTGCCACAATTTCATGATTAATTGTGAATGCGTGTGCCAACAGGAATGCTGTGATTGGCCGGATGCAACGTGAACAGAAAGGTGCGGCTGCCATTTTATCTATTTGGAACAGTTCCGGGGGCTAAACTTTTCTGTGAAAGCAAACATAAGGGGTCAGGGTCGAGGTACTCTGACACCATGTTTCAGAAATGTAAGTGTTATTGACACAAGTTATATGTCCAAAATTGCCAGCATGGCCCCCCATGTGCCATCGAAGGGACATCACAACTATAGGAGCATCACCACAAATATTGGTGGAAATATAAAAAATATATGAGTGAATCATTAATACACATTGTGTTATTTTGAGATTCTGAAAAATGTTTTTATAGAGTTATTTAGATAGTGATTTATCTAGAGTGATGGTTAGAATTAATTATATAGTTATAATTTTTTAATGTGGTGGTGGCTAGTAAATTCCTGCTTTATCTTTCCGCTTTTGCGCCGTATCAGCGGGAATCGCGATTACAGATGTCATCGCGATCTCTGGCATCACTGTGAAAATGGAAAATAGGTTTTAGAGATGGTTGTTCTAGAAATACACTAGAAACACATGAGTTTGGAGTGTACATTAATAAACCTGTAGTGTATAAAATACTGTAATATGTGTGCATTATTGTGTTTTACACTATATGGAAAAGGTGCGATCATCTTGGTTAACGGCGTTGTCGCTACTCCCCGAATAACTGTGAAAACGGAAAATAGGTCTTAAACATGGATTTCAATGAAACTTTGTACAAAAACATGAATTTAAACATGTTTTTAAAGAAGCATGGATATAGTATTATGTGAAGCGCAACGTTTACAACGGACTTTTTTGTTATGCTATAAACTGATATTTTTAGTTAATATTTTTGGATGTGCTGGTGGCCATTTAATGTCTTCTTTTGTTTTGCGATTTTGTGACGATTTTGCAACCATCGTGACGTCTTTGTGAAGATTCCCAAAAACAAAAAAGGATCTTTTTAAAGAAAAGTAACAAAATTTCAGCTACTAGGGTGGTTCTGACAAGGGCCTTTGTGTTGATTGTGTGTATATTACAGCTACGCATACGACCGGATGCAGAACTTCAGGTTACTTGGAAACACCCTGTTGACTTCGTCTATAAAGTGCACTCTATAATTTCTATAAATTCCATACATGTCAAAACACAGATTGTTGTTATAGATACAGCCCATGCGATGGTCTCTGAGGAGTGCAGAAACAGTTTTATTAACATGTTTCCTGGCTTTGTCAATCTGTTGGCAGAATTGATTTGACCACTTCCATTTCTGTCTTTGGCATATATTAGAGCACACCAAGACACTGTGAGGGACAGGTGAGATCAATTCTGCAAAGGTATCTTTCATTAAGATTTCCAGCCCTTCCCCAGTCAATATGCCTAGGTCATTGCCACCACAGTGCACAATCATGAGGTGAGGAGATTGGCAATCCACAATGATTTTAACCAAAGCCAGCAAGTGACAAAACTTTGACCCTCTCTGGCCAAACCAAGTAATCTCCACATTTGGCAAACCCAAGTCCCTGTCAGTACCTCTCTTTTTTTGCAGCCTCTTTAGCCCAATAGACATAGCTGTGGCCAACAATTCACACTCTAAGCATTGTGAAGTGAAGGAACAATAGCAGTCATCAGAAGGCTGGAGCTGAATGAGGTAGTTTTCCAAATGAAAGAGCAGTTAAAATGGAGGTGTTTTCTATTTTTTTTAAACAAATATATATTTCATTGGATGCTGTCAGTAAGTAACTGAATACAATTAGGTAGTATGTTGGATGCATTAGTAAGAAGTCCTATTATTGGTTGTTGTGTAAAAAAAGGAATGAAATACAGACATGGATATGCTTCTGAATCTGTGCAGCAAACCACACCTGCTGTTTATCATTTGGAAGTAGCATGTTCCTTCTAGAATATGCTATGAACTTGTGACCTACTGGTTCCACTGGGTTGCTAGATACACTGAGCTAAGTGTATTGGGGGAAGGGTGTTAAAGAAACAGAACATATTTTTTAAAGTTGAGGTGTTATGACATAACTTAAGTAATGATAAACTTTGATTTCCAATTGAGGATTATGTAATAAACTGTTGTGCAGTATCTAAATTTAAACAAACTGAAGCTAAATATAGGTTTGAACCCCTAGTTTTTTTTTTTGCAATTACTCCGCGCTCATCACAAAAAAACGCAAACATGTGAAGACAGGAACCTTGTTCTGAAACAGAGGGAAAGGGTTAACAGATGCTAATCATTTACAAGTGTAAATAGAATAATGCAAAATGAAAGACATAATTTTATTTGCTGCCTTTTTCATGATCGTAGAGTGGAAAGTTAAAGAGGTTGCCATTTTATGGTTGCTTTGTATGAAAGTGGTGTATCATTCTTGTGCTTAGTTTTTACAAATCCTAATGACGTCAAAACTATTTAAAAAAGAGCCAAACAACAGTATAATCTACAAACTCAATTCATTGGTATGTACATAACTTTTTAGCTATTGAAAAGAATTACATTAGAAATGAATATGTATATGGGAGTTTGATAAACAAGAGTATCACAGTGAAATGAACAAAATATATGAGATGAACTGTATCTATCAGAGGGTATGTGTTTAATATGTTAGGGCTGGGCGTAGTTGGCGTAGCGCCACTACGCTGAATTTTGGAAAAAATGTGTGGAAAACGAGCGCACGTCCTGAGGGTCTGTGTGCCCGGGACAGGGGTCCCTCGTGCCTGTGCAGGCTCCCCGATCTCCCCGGCCTGGCTGGGTTGAGAAGCAGGGACCGGCCCCGGGGACTGCGTTTCAGTCAGGGCCTGGGGTTTGGGAGCCCCCGTCCTGCCGCCTGCCAAGTTTCCATCTGCCCGGGTCAAGGGTCCCTGGTGCAGAGCCCCGGAGACCTGCAAGGGCAGGCGGGCCCGAGAGCTCCGGTGGTCCTCCCCGTGCCTGAGGCCCAGCCGGGGTCCCCGAGCCCCCCGGGACGCGGAGCCCCCGAGCCCTGCGTGGGCAGGCGGGAGCCCTACCGCGAAGGCTCTGCTCGGGGTGGGCAGATGGGCGTCCTTTCGACCCCGGCCTTCTGGTCGCACCTTTCCCCTCGGCCATCTGGTCGCACGCAATGCTTTCCAATGGGGCGACCAGATGGCCGGGCTGCCCTGGAAGTCCCGATGAGGGCTTATTTGCCTCCCGGATCCCAGCCAGGGCTCCAGGAGGTCGGGCACGTTCGTGCCCAGGGTCCCCTGAGCCTTGCGGTGTGCACGGATTCCCAGAAAGCGGGGTAGCCTTCTTCCGGATTACTAGGGGCAGGGTATGCCAGGACACCCCTCCCGGGCTGGCAGTTCTCTGCCGGGGACCAGATGGGTTAGACCCAGACAACACCTCCTGAGGCATCCGGGGCTCCCTCCTCCGGCCCACGGCGTGGCAAGGTGCCCGGGACGGGCTCCATGGGTCCCGGGCAGTCCTCCCCCGGGCGCCTGAGTCCGAGAGCTCCGGTGGTTCTCCCCGTGCATGAGGCCCAGCCGGGGTCCCCGAGCTCCCGGGAATCAGAGCCCCCGAGCCCTGCGTGGGCAGGCGGGGGCCCTACCGGGAAGGCTCGGCTCAGCTCGGGGCAGGCAGATGGGAGTCCTTTCGACCCCGGCCATCTGGTCGCACCTTTCCCCTCGGCCATCTGGTCGCACGCAATGCTTTCCAATGGGGCGACCAGATGGCCGGGCCGCCCTGGAAGTCCCGATGATGGCTCATTTGCCTCCCGGATCCCAGCCAGGGCTCCAGGAGGTCGGGCACGTTCACGCCAAGGGTCCCCTGACCCTCGCAGTGCACACGGATTCCCAGAAAGTGGGGTAGCCTTCCTCTGGATTACTAGGGGCAGGGTATGCCGGGACACCCCTCCCGGGCTGGCGGTTTTCTGCCGGGGACCAGATGGGCTATGCCCGGACAACACCTCCCGAGGCATCCGGGGCTCCCTCCTCCGGCCCACGGTGTGGGTGCCCGGGCCCGAGAGCTCCGGTGATCCTCCCCATGCCTGAGGCCCAGCCGGGGTCCCCGAGCC
>CAWUFW010016236.1:0-30000 GCA_963921515.1 Calotriton arnoldi | reverse complement strand
GAGCAGCAGCCCCGGGGAAGGAGCCTCCTGAGTGGCTGCCTCGGTGCACCTGGCCACCCCTCGCCGGACTGTAAGGGCGACTGGGTATGGCCCCCTCCCAGGCCATCTGGGTGCTGGGTCGTCCCGGGCCATCTGGTCACCTGGCTGAGCGACCAGATGGCCCTGCGGGCTGGGTGACCAGATGGCCCTGCGGGCCGGGTGACCAGATGGCCCTGCGGGCTGGGTGACCAGATGGCCGGCCGGGCTGCCTCCAACTTTTATCCTTCCCCAAAGTTCTGTTAGCCTCCACTATGTGGGGGCTTAATAGTCGAGAAAAATGGGCTCCCCGGGCAGGCCGTCGGGGCAAGGACGTGGCCTGGGCTTAACCCTCCTTGGTTCCAGCCGAGGGTCCGGGTGCTGGGGACCGGGGGGGTCCCCCGGGGCCCAGGGAGGCTCTCCCCGGCCTGGCTAGGGTTCGGAAGCTGGGATAGGGCCCGGGGCTTGAGCCGGCAGGCTCTGGGGTGCGGGAGCCCCCCATCCTGCAAGCCAGCCGAGGGTCCGGGCGCTGGGGACTGAGGACTGGGGTCCACCGGGGCCCGGGGAGGCTCTCCCCAGCCTGGCTAGGGTTCTGAAGCTGGGTCCGGGCCTGGGGCTTGAGCTCCATCCGGCAGGCCCCGGGGTGTGGGAGCCCCCATCCTGCAAGCCATCAGAGGGTCCGGGCGCTGGTTATGGGGGTCCATCAAGGCCCGGGGAGGCTCTCCCCAGCCTGGCTAGGGTTCTGAATGGGTCCGGGCCTGGGGCTTGAGCTCCATCCAGCAGGCCCCGGGGTGCGGGATCCCCACATCCTGCAAGCCTGCCGATGGTCCGGGGGTCCGATTGGGGCCCGGGAAGCTCCCCCCAGCCTGGCTAGGGTTCGGAAGCTGTGACCGGGACCGGGCCCGGGGCTTGTGCTCCGTCCCAGGTTGCGGGAGCCCCCCGTCCTGCAAGCCAGCCGAGGGTCCAAGGGCTGGGGACGGGTCCACCAGGGAGGATCTCCCCGGCCTGGCTAGGGTTCAGAAGCTAGGACCGGGCCCGGGGCTTGTGCTCTGTCCGGCAGGCCCCGGGGTGCGGGAGCCTCCCGTCCTGCAAGCCAGCCGAGGGTCCGGGCGCTGGGGACGGGGGTCCACCGGGGCCTGGGAGGCTCTCCCCGGCCTGGCTAGGGTTCGGAAGCTGGGACCGGGCCCGGGGCTCGTGCTGCATCCCAGGGTGTGGGAGCCCACCGTCCTGCAAGCCAGCCAAGGCTCCGGGCGTTGGGGACGGGGTGGTCCACCGGGGCCCGGGGAGGCTCTCCCCGGGCTGGCTAGGGTTCGGAAGCTGGGACCGGGCCCGGGGCTCGTGCTGTGTCCCAGGGTCCCAGGCTGCAGGAGCCCCCCATCCTAGAAGCCAGCCCAGGGTCCGGGCGCTGGTGTCGGGGGTCCACCGGGGCCCGGGGAGGCTCTCCCCAGCCTGGCTAGGGTTCGGAAGCTGGGACCGGATCCGGGGCTCGTGCTGCATCCCAGGGTCCCAGGCTGCGGGAGCCCCCCATCCTGGAAGCCAGCCCAGGGTCCGGGCGCTGGTGTCGGGGGTCCACCGGGGCCCGGGGAGGCTCTCCCCGGCCTGGCTAGGGTTCGGAAGCTGGGACCGGGCCCGGGGCTCGTGCTGCATCCCAGGGTCCCAGGCTGCGGGAGCCCCCCGTCCTGCAAGCCAACCGAGGGTCCGGGCGCTGGGGAAGGGTGTCCACCGGGGCCCGGGGAGGCTCTCCCCGGCCTGGCTAGGGTTCAGAAGCTGGGACCGGGCCCGGGGCTCGTGCTCCGTCCGGCGGGCCCCGGGGTGCAGGAGCCCCCCGTCCTGCAAGCCAGCCGAGGGTCCGGGCGCTGGTCCACCGGGGCCCGTGGAGGCTCTCCCCGGCCTGGTTGCTTTCAGAAGCAGGGACCGTGCCGGGGAGCAGGGGTGGCTGACTTTTTCCGCTACGCTGGCGGAGCGTAGTTTTCTGCCCACCCCTAATGTTAATACCAAAAGTTTTGGGAAGTGGGAGGAAAATGAATTAGTGGCCCTTTATTCCATTGTGTACTTTATAGAAAAATAGCAGTATTGTATTGTTGAAAGATACAATGAGGAATGTGTTTATAGCTAAGAATGTTTTAAATGTCTAAGCATCATATGGAGAATAGATACTTCTGTGTAATTTGCATTCTGGGAGTTGTAGCACTATTAGTCACATTATTAAACAGGAAAAGTGTAGTCACAAATAAAAGATAAGAAAATGTTCTATGTCTATATATGTATTATAAATTAGTAATACTTGTTAGGTATGTATTTGGAAGTGTTTGTCAGTGTGTTTTTTACTTATATGACCAGTTTGCATATGCTTAGATGATGAGATATATTTCTTGTGGTGCAAATAGTTATATGTACAGTGGGACTCTTGAGTTTATTTAAAGATGCCGAGAACTATATATTTTTGGAAAGATGGCTTGAAGGTGTATATCTATTATGAAATCACATATATGTTTACATGGTGATCTATGTTCTTTAAGCCTAATGAAAATGTCATGTATGTGGCGAGGGTGGTGTGTTTCTTTACACATGCTCTGTTTAAACTTGAGGAGAGTTTATAGTGCAGAATGTCTGTTGAGAGTTCTTGTGCTAGCTTCATTTGGAGTGTAACATTTCTTTGAGAAATGCTGAATATATGTTTTAAGCAGATAAGAAAAAACTGAGAAATGATGAAGGTCTGCCATTAAGAAAAGGTTTTGTGCTTTGAAAAATTGAGATTTGTTGTTTTCAGTTTTAGAAACTTACTGATGCATGTGCATGCTGAGTAATAGAGCAATGTATGCTTGTAGAGAGGCATGTATCCAATTATATATGAAGTGTGATATTTAGACTTCTCTGAAACATAGGTCATTAGAAAAGGATACATACACTAAAACAGATAGTTTGATAATGACAGAAGGAGTTAAACAATGAGTTACAGATATAGTCACAACTGTTATTTATCTAACCATGATGGAGATACTTTACAGTCACCCAAGCATTACTCAGGCACTCATCCAATCACTCAGTCACTACTCAGGCAGTTATCGAGTCACTGACGTAGTATGTATGCACCTATTCCATTACCCAGGCACCACACATGCACTCTTCCAATCACGGAGGCACTGATTATGTACTCATTGAACTACACAGGCAACACCCATGCATTCATCCAATCACCCAGATAGTAGCAATGTAGTCATGCAAATACACAGGCACTAACTATGCAGCTATGTAACCACTGATGTAGCTCCTACATACTCAGGGAATCATGCAGGCACTACCTATATTCTGAGGTAATCAACTAGGCACTATCTATGCACTCATCCAACCATCCGGGGAGGATTGTTGTACTCAACCAGAAACACATGAATTTATATAAGTTTTAGTGAGGAATATGTACTCTTTTAGAACCATCTGGTGAATTATATATGTAACCTGTCACACACTGTTTGCATGTACTCCGAAGAATTAGTGAGCTATATACTGTGATACAGATTAATGTGCAGATATTTGTATGCAGTGTTTCTCACAATTTAAATCTGACACATCTAAGTAGAAATGCACTGACACACTAAATCTACCAGTGACAGTGGTAGAGAGGCACATACATAGGTTAATAATGTTGTGTTTTTGGATTTATGGTATTGAGACACTGTCTGTGCTTTTACACTTTGGTTGATGTTTATTTTAAAATGTAGTATAAAGGGGGATAAAGTGGCCTTTTAGCGTGTATAAGTGAGAACTGAGATATGGTGCAGCTGTGTTGTAGGAGAGGGTGCTATAATATTAAAAGGTGACTAATAAACGTTTGTGTTTTGGTTTAGGTTTGGCACATTGAAGTAAGTACTTGTAGTTATGTAGCTACGTCCATCTGTAGATTTAAAACTGCAACATAACATTAAAACTGTGTTTGGTTTATGCGTACGCCAGTATTAAAGTAGTTGGTACATTCGCTAAAATAAAAATTGAAATAGGCTTTTTTTGCAGAACAAAATATGCATAACTACAGACAGAATGCCTACCAAAGCTCGGAGGAAAAAGGAACAGAAGCAACTACAGTATCTATGCAGAACTGAGACACTATAAGGGCAAAATTAAAAAAAGTGGTGAAAGAAAAAAGAGCTACTGGTAAGAGGACAATGTAATTTATCAAAAATATGTGTGGACATTTCCAAAGATTAAAAAGTAATGAAAATACAATTCAAACTATGTGAAAGAATAATAGTGGACAAAATCTATATAACAAGAACAGGAACGAATGTGACAAAGATGAACTCACCATAACCAGGAGACAGAAGTAGTTTAAGGAAATCGGAGCCAGGATGATTTGTAGTTGAGTAGTCATAAATCTACTGAGAACTATGAAAAATTATAGAAGAAGGAGAGAGGAACTGAAAAAAAACGAGTTGAGAGAGTAGTTGATAAGATCTTTGCTTTGAAGAGGAAGCTTTTCATTTTGATTATAAATAGAACGAAGACTCCTGAAAAAATGGTGTTGTGTATGAGGAGACAAAACCAGGAATAAAGATTAGTGAATAGAAGAAACTTTTGTACAGTTTTTAGTGGTGGATGCATACATACTTCTAGTACAGAGCCTTTCTTTAAGGAAGAAAGCTATCTCCAGGATAATAGATTAGTTCATGCTATTGATCACAGAGGATGATGTTATGAAATGAAGAATGGCACTTCTATAGTGAAAGGGGTGATTGTATCTAAAAATGTAGAACAAGTTATTGGAGAATAGGTACTAGGAAGGTGAAGTCAGGTGCCTGTATATAAATGAATTTGTAGGAGTGTTTGTATTCGACAGCAATCCATTGATATATTAAGGACATTTCTACTTATCTTTCCAAGGCGAAGTTTAAAACACAAAATAAGTACTTTAAAAGGATTGGATCCTTGCAAGATTAGAAAGGATACAAATTTGAAGGGACACTCACTAGCTTGTTAATCAAAGAAAGTGTGCAAAAACACCTTTCATCATTTCAGGGTGTTAGCTGTGTATCACTCAATAATCCAAACTTTAGTGAGGAGGCAGTACTATGTGAAAACTCCTGTTTATGTTTAGGAGAAATGAATAGAGCACATTTGCATGGTAGTGTGGCAGAGGTAGAAAAGGTTTGTGATGATGTGCAGTTTTGTTTCTTCTGTCCTGAGCAGGAATCTAGGGAAAATGAAGAGTTGTTAAGAGGTGGAGTTGCAGAACAGGACACATATATTACAGTTGTTTGTTTTGAAGAAGAGATTACAAAATTGAAAAGAGTATGTTTGTATATGTTGTCGACGCACTCACTACAAGATTCAAACTTGGACTGTTGACTTGTATCTAAAAAGTGAAAAAAGAAAATAATGATAACTGGCAAAAGTTAACTATGTAGTTATTTGTAGAGCAACTTTTGACTTGTCCATAAGGCAAGTTATATGTAAGTACTGTTCCAAAAAAATAGAAGTTAATAAAATGCCTGCTAATGTAGAAAAACCATTAAGGGCCAAAAATAAAAATAAAAATCAACATTTATGATTCTTTAAGGCATTGGGAAGAGCTTGTTATGAACTGCTCTCCAGCACTCACTACATCTCCACAATCCATGCAGTATGATGATATCTGGGAAAACTCTGGAGCCAAATCTTGAAGTTGAGATTGGACCTCTGAAGGGACTCTCTGCCCCTGTGTTGCTGGGGCTGCTATTGAAGTTGAGGGTCCTTTGCATTGCCTTCTAGCTGCTTTTAGACGATTTCCATGGTATGTTTTTAGATGATAAAGCATGGACGTAGTCCCGCAAGAATATTTTTTATTTGTTCCCCTTGACAATGTCTTTTCACATATTATGCATTGCGCAAATTTGCCAACTGTTTTTGTTTCTCCCAATGGAATCCTGAAGAAATCCCAGGCAGTGCTTGATTTCTTCTGGGGAGGCCCATCATCTCCAGAATCACCAGAATCCACCACTTGGAATTTCTGGTCCGCCTGCTGATCCACTCTCTTCTGGCTGAGTTGCCAAAATATACACACAAAAAACACTCCAACAAATTCTAGTGAGCTGCTCACTATGAACTCCTCTTAAAGATAGATAAATGGGCATGTTCTTCCTATTCTTATAGTTGAAAAGTGTATCACCCAATCACATTTCTTTATTTCCCAGTCACATGATCTTCGCAATGAGCAGTGTCTTTTTGTAGAAATAGTGAAAAAAAGTTAAAAAACCAGCACAATTTTCAAACTGAGTTTGGGTAACAGTGGGTAGTTTGATTGGTGTTTGGTAGCTATGTTCTATTCGTGAGTTCAGATGTTTAAAGTTAGTTTTTGAAGCTTTTGTTTTTTTACAAATGTGTTGTTAAAATAAAGTTAAACTAAGAGGTTACTAAACAGATAAACTCAAACTTTGTGTAAAATATGTCTATATATCTGTTTTACACTTTGTCATTTGTATTCGTGACTACTGATCTCACTTTTGCATGTAGTTATTTGAACAAATGAATAAACAGGGGAAAGGTAAATTAGTATCTTACTAAATAGCCACACTGAAACTTTATGTAAAATATGTCTATGTATGTGTTCTACACTTTGTCAAAAACACCCGTTATTTGCAGTGTGTCCTTGGCAATTGCACTCATAGAATCACACAGGCACTACCTATTCAATCATACAATCACCCAGACGCTACTCATGCACTTACGTAATTACCCAGACATCACAGACTCACTCACAGACCCATACAGCAACTCACACCACCCAGTCACCGACGTATACAGCCACTCACATACCCACTCTCAAAGTTTACAGGTTACAGTTATGAAATAAAAGTAAAAATACCTTCGAAATTCAATTTTTAAAAATATATTTCCTAACTATAACATCTCCGTAACCTTTGGTTTTTCAGTAAATTTCGAAGGTTTTTTAAATGCTAATTCCTAACTATGACATACCTGTAACCTTTGGCTTCTTTTTCTCTGTATAATATATATATATATATATATATATATATATATATATATATATATATATATATATATATATATATATATATATTAACTGAAAAACCATAGGTTTCAGGAACGTTATAGTTAGTTGGACATTTCACTCGTACAAAACCATAGAAATTCCGGCGTTATAGTTAGTTCAGCTAACTATAACTCGCGCCCCGCAATGCACTGCTGATGACGTCACATATTACATCATTCATGACATGGTCAGTGACATCACTGATCACATCACTGATCACATCTCAAATGACATCACTGATGACATCACTGATGACATCATCCACGTGAAAATCTGATGCACCTCCTCATACCTGAATATCACCTTTGATACACCCACTCTAAAATACAGACTACCATTTTCGAAAAAATAGACACATCAATACCAGTTACTAAATACGCACTGACTGATTCCTAGGTCTACACACACATTCACTCATTCACCCATACAGTCACTCATACATGCAGTCACTCATCAATACAACACTATCATATGCACTCATACACCTATACAGACACTCACACACTGCCACATATCCAGAGTTACTCACACACTTAGTCAGTCATGCAAAGAATCAATGATACTTCCATTTACTCACCTATACAGTTATACAGACACAACCTCACTTATTCATACAGATACTAGCACATAATTACTCTCTTATAGAATCACTGATACAAATACACACTCATCCATGCAGTCACTCTCACAATTACTGACTCTCACATATAGTTATTTATATACACCATCACTCACATATACTGCCTTTTACATATGTAGTTACTTGCACATGTACCACTGAGACATCCATTCACTCACCAACACACCCATACACACACTCACCCACCCATACAGCTGTTTCCACATGCACTCTTGAACCCATACACCCAGTGAATCAACCACTCACACATCTATGCACAGAGTCACACACCTCCCACCCACCCACACACACATTCAGGCAGCCATACAAATACTCAGGCAAGCAATCAATAACCCATATAGACACTAATGCAGCTACTCACCAACCCATGCAGCAGCTTACACAACAACAGACAGACTGATACAGACTTTCACACAGTTTAGTCACCAACCCATGCATTCAGTAAGACACATTTAATCACTCACTTATACAGTCAGTCACGTACCTACTAAATCCTCCATATAGACACTTATACACCCACTCATTCCTCAATACAGCTTGGCATATATATAAAACAAAATTAAATTTTACAGAAACACACAGTCACTGGATGAGGTTTTTTAAATGATAATTTGTAAGTCTAATGTACCTCAATCCTATGATTTTTTTATTTTCTATATATATATATATATATATGAACAAAGGGTTGCTTCGTGGAAGAAACCGAAGGACACAACGGGGATGCAGAGAAAGTCCGTTTTTACTAAGAACAATCGGCATGATGCATTTCGGCACCATAGCCTTCTTCTGATGCCTTTACAACAGTGGAGAGGTCCCACCCTCCTTTATACAAAGATAGGCCCTCCCATGTATGAGAGCACAGCTGATCCCACTGACGAATGGAGAATCTTTTAGTTGAAATCCCTATTGAAGACTGCAACTCCCAGAATGCCCTTCTCTGGCAAGTACTCCGGTGGGGTCCAAGATAATCCCAAATGGGGCTGCTAATGCCTGACCAAAGGGGGGTGGTGTGTAGCTGACCCATTCTGTTGTGATGGTTCCCAAGTCTTCCTCGGGTCCCCAACGCTCTGCCTCCATTACCAGAAACAGCCGGGCAATGAGGCGACAGCACAATGTCCGTGTCTCCCCGTGAAGTCACGGGCTGCTCCTGGCAGATGGACGCTTGCTGGGCTGGTTCCTGAGGCGGTCCGAGGGTGGCCAATACCTTAGCAAGAAACAACGAACTGCCGGAATAAACCCTGTGACACTTGAAGAGCGGGTCCTTCAAGCATGCTTCCGACAGGCGTGAAAACCATGAACAACGGGTTGCTTCGTGGAAGAAACCGAAGGACGCAACGGGGATGCAGAGGAAGTCCATTTTTAATAAGAACAATCGTCATGATGCATTTCGGCACTATAGCCTTCTTCTGATGCCTTTACAACAGTGGAGAGGTCCCACCCTCCTTTATACAATGATAGGCCCTCCCATGTATGAGAGCGCAGCTGATCCCACTGACGAATGGAGAGTCTTTAGTTGAAATCCCTATTGAAGACTGCAACTCCCAGAATGCCCTTCTCTGGTAAGTACTCCGGTGGGGTCCAAGATAATCCCAAATGGGGCTGCTAATGCCTGACCAAAGGGGGTGGTGTGTAGCTGACCCATTCTGTTGTGATGGTTCCCCAGTCTTCCTCGGGTCCCCAACGCTCTGCCTCCGTTACCAGAAACAGCCGGGCAATGAGACGTAAGCACAATGTCCGCGTCTCCCCGTGAAGTCACGGGCTGCTCCTGGCAGATGGCCGCTTGCTGGGCTGGTTCCTGAGGCGGTCCGAGGGTGGCCAATACCTTAGCAAGAAACAACGAACTGCCGGAATAAACCCTGGGACACTTGAAGAGCGGGTCCTTCAAGCACGCTTCTGACAGGCGTGAAAAACATGAACAACGGGTTGCTTCGTGGAAGAAACCGAAGGACACAACGGGGATGCAGAGGAAGTCCGTTTTTAATAAGAACAATCGGCATGATGCATTTCGGCACTATAGCCTTCTTCTGATGCCTTTACAACAGTGGAGAGGTCCCACCCTCCTCTATACAATGATAGGCCCTACCATGTATGAGAGCGCAGCTGATCCCACTGACGAATGGAGAGTCTTTAGTTGAAATCCCTATTGAAGACTGCAACTCCCAGAATGCCCTTCTCTGGTAAGTACTCCGGTGGGGTCCAAGATAATCCCAAATGGGGCTGCTAATGCCTGACCAAAGGGGGTGGTGTGTAGCTGACCCATTCTGTTGTGATGGTTCCCCAGTCTTCCTCGGGTCCCCAACGCTCTGCCTCCGTTACCAGAAACAGCCGGGCAATGAGGCGTCAGCACAATGTCCGCGTCTCCCCGTGAAGTCACGGGCTGCTCCTGGCAGATGGCTGCTTGCTGGGCTGGTTACTGAGGCGGTCCGAGGGTGGCCAATACCTTAGCAAGAAACAACGAACTGCCGGAATAAACCCTGGGACACTTGAAGAGCGGGTCCTTCAAGCACGCTTCCGACAGGCGTTAAAAACATGAACAACGGGTTGCTTCGTGGAAGAAACCGAAGGACACAACGGGGATGCAGAGGAAGTCTGTTTTTAATAAGAACAATCGGCATGATGCATTTCGGCACTATAGCCTTCTTCTGATGCCTTTACAACAGTGGAGAGGTCCCACCCTCCTTTATACAATGATAGGCCCTACCATGTATGAGAGCGCAGCTGATCCCACTGACGAATGGAGAGTCTTTAGTTGAAATCCCTATTGAAGACTGCAACTCCCAGAATGCCCTTCTCTGGTAAGTACTCTGGTGGGGTCCAAGATAATCCCAAATGGGGCTGCTAATGCCTGACCAAAGGGGGGTGGTGTGTAGCTGACCCATTCTGTTGTGATGGTTCCCCAGTCTTCCTCGGGTCCCCAACGCTTTGCCTCCGTTACCAGAAACAGCCGGGCAATGAGGCGTCAGCACAATGTCCGCGTCTCCCCGTGAAGTCACGGGCTGCTCCTGGCAGATGACCGCTTGCTGGGCTGGTTCCTGAGGCGGTCCGAGGGTTAATATATATATATATATATATATATATGCTGCAAACTCCGTCACCAGCTTCCACGTTCCAGGGAACAGACGAACACAGACCCAGATGTCAGTGCAAATATTCTTTATTTTTCACCCTGCACTGCCGCCATAACGCGTTTCGGCCTTCCAGAGGCCTTGATCACATAACGTGAATGAGGAAAACCACATTTTTAAAGTGACAATGCATGAACACGTGATATTAAAAAAAAGCACTCTCTCATAGAGATAGAAAACATACTTGATTGTTCGTTTCAATTGGCACAAATAATATAGCAGCATTCATTTAATTCATGAATAAATAAGTTTAAGACCCAACAGTTCATTTAAAAGGTGAGCAAAATAAAGGGTTTGAATCCAACGTGTAAAATTGCAATTTTCATTGATGTCATGAACATGTATTGATCCCTTGCGATGTCATAATATCTAAAAAGCGGTAAAATTATGTTGGATAAAGCTTTCAATCCATTATGTTTCAAATATAAATATTAGCAGTGTTAAAAGAATAAAACCCAAGTGGGTGTATATTCTAAAATCAATTAAGACACTGTGCATATTTAAAAAAGCATATTAAATAATTATGTACAATATAATTATAAAAAATCCCACAATAATAAATTTCTGCTTTCTTATGAAAAATGGGACCACAAAGTCATACGCTGGAACCCTAAGATCCATGCCCAATGTGTTAATGGTATCACCTATTGACACAACCAAATAACATAACACTGTTGAGATCAATTACATTAAATAAAGTGCTAGTGCCTAAGCCTCATGCCCAAATGGGCTTTGCTCCATTTTTCGAAGTCATACCGAGTTAAAGTGCTTGTGCAAAAAAGTGCTATACAACATACTATACTAAAAATTGATATATTAAAAAAGATTAGGGAGGAGGCTAAAATGCTCAGGCTAAAAAATATATATCACATATAGTATTGCTCTCTTTCTGTCTATATGTGATGCAAGCTAAACAGTTTATCTAATACATTTTATAAACAAGTATGAAAGTCTTCACTGGCATTAAGACCGTTTGGTGACTTAGTATCTAATTCAAGAATGAATCGGGTTTCAAGTTTGCGTAACATCGCTTCGCGGTTGCCACCTCGTCTGAGCGGCAATACAGAGTCCACCACAAAATATTTGAGCTGCTCAACTGGATTACCATGACATTCATTAAAGTGTCTGGCAACTGTATAAGCTGGATCACTGTTAACAATGGCTCTAATGTGCTGGAGTATCCTCTTGTGCACCTGCAACTTGGTACTGCCCACATATTGCAGGCCACACGGACACTCCAGCACGTAAACAGCAAATTCCGTTTTGCATGTGAGCAACTTTGTAATCAGTTTCGGAGTAGAGTGGAATGGGGGTTCTGTATGATGATGTGCTTACACCATGTTTGCAGGCTTTGCAATTAGTACAGCGATAAAAACCCTTCCTGGAGTTTAACCAAGTTTTAGTCACCAATATCTCAGGGCTGCTTTTGACTAAGTCACTACACATGGAACGTGCTCTTCTAAACGTTATATTTGGGGCCGAAGTAGCCAACTCCCCAATAACAGAATCATTACATATAAGGTTCCAATTATGTTTGATGATTTTGCGTATGGTAGGATGTTGCCGATTGTATGTCAGAACCAATCTCGTAGGTTCTACAGGCTGGTCTATAACCTGGGATGTAACACCACGGGTACTCAGTAGAGCATCAGACCTCGAGACCAGATTGGCTCTTTGGATTGCCCGGTCAATATCACCTCCCGAGTATCCCCTGGCTAAGAATCTTTTTTTACTTTCACTCTGAGCCATGGTGCAATCCTCTTGTCTACTGCAGATGCGCCTGATACGCAGCATTTCCCCATAGGGAATGCTGCGGATCAGGTGACCCGGATGATGACTTGTCACGTGAAGTACTGAGTTCCCAGCTGTAGGTTTCCTATGGAGCTTGGTTTCCAACTGGCCTTCACAAATATAAATCTCTACATCTAGGAATAAAACAATTTCCTTGCTCATACTGGCTGTAAATTCCAAATTCAGAGAGTTGACATTAATCTCCTCTATAAATTTTGTGGCTTGTAATTCTGAACCCTTCCAAATCAAGAAGAGATCGTCAATAAAGCGATACCAACAAATCACATGTGTCTTTAATGTTTCAGAGAAAGCTGCTCTGAGGACCTGCTCCTCCCACAGTCCCATATGTAAACAGGCATAACTAGGGGAGAAGCAGGCCCCCATCGCAACACCTCTAATCTGCTGGAATACCTGGTTCTGAAACAGGAAGAAATTATTTTCCAAACAGGTACTTATCATTGTCAATAGCATCTTATTATGGTTACACATATGAATCGATTTAGTTCCTAGGTAGTGCCCAACAGCCTTGACACCGTCATGATGATGAATACTGGTGTAAAGGCTAGTAACATCAAGAGTAATCAATAGATATTCAGGGTCCCATTTGATACCTTTGATTTTATTTAAAAAATCACCTGTGTCTTGAATATAAGACGGGAGCTGCTTTACATGCTCCTGTAAAAAAAAGTCCACATAACGAGAGGTATTTTCCGTAATGCTGTTCCGAGCGGAAATAATGGGTCTACCTGGGGGTCTTTCAATATCCTTATGCACCTTAGGAATAAGATACATAACCGGAATAACCGGATGGTAATTTTTAAGATATTTCAGTTCATCAATGCTAATAAGACCCGCACTTCTCCAAGCAGTCAGTTTTAAATAAAAATCACACCACGTCTGTTTTACCTTCCCAATATCACTTCTCCTATAACAACTACGATCATTTAGCTGTTTAAGTGCCTCCTCTAGGTACAATTCTCTAGACCAAAGCACCACATTACCCCCTTGTCAGCCTGGCGTACAATAATGTTACCATTAGTTTGAAGTTTCCTGACAAGTTGGAAATAACAGTTATTCTGTTGTGTGTATCTGTGCTGGGAGTGACCTGTAGACACATATAATCATTTTAATTCAGTTGTAACCAGTTCATTAAATGTGTCGATATTATCATGAAGCATGATCGGGGTAAAAGTGGATTTGGGCTTATAGTGCGTGTTGCCAGCCATGTTCAAGGTGATTGCTTCAATACCAATATTACTGGAACTTTCTTCTGCCAGTTGTTGCATATTTTGAAAAATTTCTAAATCACTCGCAGTCAAATCAGATGTTGCTAGTGGTGCCACTTGAGGTAGTGTGCCACGTTGATTTTTGTTAAGTGCATGATACTTGCGTAGTTTCAATTTGCGAGTGTATTTGTGAATATCAATCCGTGTCTGGGCATAACCAAAGTCACAGGCTGGGCTGTAGGTCAAACCTAATGATAAAATTCTTACTTCAGCCATACTTAACGGTGTAGATGTGAGATTGATTACAATTTGAGAGTCACTTGATAGTCCTGTCGATTTATCTATTTGCGATTCCATCGTTTGTTCCTTGTGTATGTCGGCTTTCTGTTGCTTGGCTTGTCATATATATATATTTTAAAAAATTGTGAATAATTTTTAGTTAGGAAAACTATATTCATTCTTTTTTTTTTTTTTAATATTATACAGAAGTCGCGCACCCTACACGATGGCTGCACGCATTCCGGTAGCCATTTTGAAAAGTCGCACTGGGGTCGAGACCTCGGCGTAATTTGTAAAGTATGAAATATCTTTAAATTAATTATAAATAAAAGTTTTCCTTTAAGTGTTTGTCTAAATTTATTAATAAAAGTATTTTTAAAGTATTATTTTCAATATAATTTCGACTAAAAATTATTCGATTATTATTGGATTCGGAGGTTAGGAGGGATGGCCATTTTGCTCGATCTGTTTTGCAAGATCTTTTGGTCTAGTCAGGTGGACACCCTCCTCCGGGTGAGGTACGGCTTGAGGATTCTATTCAAAAGGTGAGGAATCAACAGGCAGAAGTATCCATCAGAAGAGCAAGTTACTTACCTTCGGTAACGCTTTTTCTGGTGGATACAGTATCTGCCTGTGGATTCCTCACTGTCCCACCCGCCTCCCCGTTGTCCACCTGTTTCTACCAAAAAGATGCTTTTACTGTTTGGCATGAATGTTTTTAATATGTCTTAATCATGCTTCTGTTTTAATAGTGAGAAATGCTTGATCTGTTGCTATTTCTTTAGGCCTTTATTGGTTATGCATTTGTATATATATATATATTCACTGAAAAAACCATAGGTTTCAGGCACGTTATAGTTAGAAATTAGCATTTAAAAAACCTTACAAATTCACTGAAAAAACCATAGGTTTTAGGGACAGTTATAGTTAGTTGGACATTGCACTCGTACAAAACCCGTGAAATTCCCCCGTTATAGTTAGTTCAGCTAACTATAACTCGCGCCCCTGCAATGCACTGCTGATGACGTCACATATTACATCACTCATGACATGGTCAGTGACATCACTGATGACATCACTGATGACATCTCAAATGACATCACTGATGACATCATCCAGTGACTGTGTGTTTCTGTAAAGTTTAAATATTTTTAATATGTATATAGGGAAAGGCGTATTGAAGAATGAGTGGGTGTATAAGTGTCTGTATGGATGATTTAGTAGGTGCGTGACTAACTCTATAAGTGAGTGATTAAACGTATCTTACTGAATGCATGGGTTAGTGACTAAACTGGGTTAATGTCTGTATCTGTCTGTCTGTTGCTGTGTAAGTGGCTGCATGGGTTTGTGAATAGCTACATGAGTGTCTATATGAGTTATTGATTGGTTGTCTGAGTATCTGTATGGGCGCCTGAGTGTTTGTGTGGGTGGGGTGTGTGCGACTCTGTGCATAGATGTGTGAGTGGGTGATTCACCGGGTGGATGGTTTCAAGAGTGCATCTGTGATAGACTGTATGGGTGGGTAAGTGTGTGTAAGAGTGTGTTAGTGAGTGAATGTATGTCCCAGTGGTACATGTGTGAGTAACTACATATGTGAAAGGCAGTATATATGTGTGTTGGAGTATATAAATAGCTATAAGCGAGAGTGTGTGATTGTGAGAGTGACTGTATGGATGAGTGTGTGCTTGTATCAGTGATTGTATAAGAGCGTAAGAATGTGCTAGTATTTGTATGAGTAAGTGAGCTGGTGTGTGTATAACTGTATAGGTGAGTAAATGGCAGTGTGTTTAATTATTTGCATGACTGACTAGGTGTGTGAGTACCTCTATGGATGAGTGGCGGTGTTTGAGTGTCTATATAGGAGTATGAGTGCATATGATAGTCCTGTACTCAGTGACCGTAAGTATGAGTGACTGTACGGGTGAGTGAGTGGATATGTGTGTAGACCTAAGAATCAGTGAGTGGGTATGTAGTTATTGGTTTTGGAGTGTCTATGGTTTTGCGAATGGCAGTCTGTAATTTAGAGTGGGTGTATCAAAGGTTATATTAGGGTGTGAGGAGGTGCATCAGATTATCACGCGGATGATGTCATCAGTGATGTCATCAGTGATGTCATTTGAGATGTCATCAGTGATGTCACTGACCATGTCATGAGTGATGTAATATGTGACGTCATCAGCAGTGCATTGCGGGGGCGCGAGTTATAGTTAGCTGAACTAACTATAACGGGGGAATTTCACGGGTTTTGTACGAGTGCAATGTCCAACTAACTATAACTGTCCCTAAAACCTATGGTTTTTTCAGTGAATTTGTAAGGTTTTTTAAATGCTAATTTCTAACTATAACATGCCTGAAACCTACGGTTTTTTTCAGTGAATTTCAAAGGTTTTTTAAATGCTAATTCCTAAATATAACATGTCTGAAACCTATGGTTTTTTTCAGTGAATTTCAAAGGTTTTGTAAATGACAATTTTTAAATGTATTAATTGTTATATTTATTATTTTTATACTGATTTACTAAATTTTTTTAAACTATTTATTTTTAGATATTTTATTTTTTAAATTACATTGTAATTACATTATACATTACATTACAAAATATACTTTCTCAGAATGAATTACTTTAGTTTAAATACTTTGCAAATAGGCAATAGACTTTTAAGTACAGTAGTTACAGTTGTTGCAATGGGCAACACAATTTCAAACACAATGCAACATTGAGCTCAATGTGAATTTCTAGTTAAATGCAATTAGTTACTTTATGGATTACATTTTCTAACCACAGGACTGGATCCTAGATTCAGTCCTGGGACATCTCCTGTAAACAGTTGAGTAAAAGCGTTTTGGTTACAGTAGTGATTTTTAAGGAATATTATTGTATTTTAAAAGTTGACACTTTGAAACTTTTTCACATAGAATCACCAATGTTATCCTATGGGAGGAAATTCACTTAGCAGGTAAGTAGTGTTATCGTTACTTTTTCTTACTCAGTGGTGGATCCTGGATCCAGCACTGGTGCATCTCCTGTAAACAGTTGAAAGAATGCGTTTAAGTCATACAGGCGATTTTTAAGGAATATTTGTAGTTTGTGAAAATCGACACAAACTTTTCTGCTGAAAACCAGACAATGGATTCCTATGGAAGGAAATACAAGTTACTGGTAAGTACGGTTAGAATTACTTTTCAAGGTCAGTGCTGGGCTAAAAGATGCAGCACTGGGTTCTCAACTGATAACAGGTGAGTAAATCGGAATTCGTAGTTCGGCTGATTTTAGAGGAATATTATAAAGTTCCAAAACTCCACACTTAGAAGAATTTCCAAGTGAAACCAGTCAATGTTAGCCTATGGAAGGAAATTCAAGTTACTGTTAAGTACGGTTAGAATTACTTTTCAGGATCAGTACTGGGCTCAAAGATGCAGCACTGAGGTCTCTCCTGATAACAGGTGAGTAAATCAGAATTCGTAGTTCTGCTGATTTTAGAGGAATATTTGTATGTTTCAAAAATCGACAAACTTTTTCAGCAAAAAGCAGGCAATGATATCCTATGGAAGGAAATTCAAGTTACTGGTAAGTACGGTTAAAATTACTTTTCAGGATCAGTACTGGGCTCAAAGATGCAGCACTGAGGTCTCTCCTGATAACAGGTGAGTAAATCGGAATTCGTAGTTCGGCTGATTTTAGAGGAATATTATAAAGTTCCAAAACTCCACACTTAGAAGAATTTCCAAGTGAAACCAGTCAATGTTAGCCTATGGAAGGAAATTCAAGTTACTGGTAAGTACGGTTAAAATTACTTTTCAGGATCAGTACTGGGCTCAAAGATGCAGCACTGAGGTCTCTCCTGATAATAGGTGAGTAAATCAGAATTCGTAGTTCGGCTGATTTTAGAGGAATATTTGCACAATGGTGAAGGAAGGGGTGGGGCCTGAGGTGACATGTCTGCAAACACGCCCTGTGGCGCGTTTTAAGTTGGAGAATTAATTCCTCCTCAATCCCGAGGGTCCCTAGGGGCCAACTAGCCCACCAGATACCTCCAGTATGCGCCAGAGAGCTGCGTTGCAGAGAGGTGTTCAGAGGCCACGCCCCTTTTACAACACTCTGCAACGCAGCTCCGTGGCGCTTACTGGAGGTACCTGGTGGGCTAGTTGGCCCGCAGGGACCCTCAGGATTGAAGAGGAATTAATTCCTGAACTTAAAACACGCCACGGGGCCTGTTTGCACACATGTCACCTGAAGCCCCGCCCCTCCCTTCACCACTGTGCAAACGCGCCCGTGGCATGTTTTAAGTTGGGGATTAACTCCCCTTGAATCCTAAGGGTCCCTGGAGTCCAAGTAGCCCACCATGTACCTCCAAAAGCGCCACAGAGCTGAGTTGCAGAGAGGTGTAAAAAGGGCGTGGCCTCTGTACACCTCTCAGCAACGCAGCTCCCTGGCGCATACTGGAGGTTCCTGGTGGGCTAGTTGGCCCCCAGGCACACCCAGTATTCAAGGGGAGTTCGTTCCCCATCTGCAAACGTGCCAGGGGGCGCGTTTGCAGACTGCTGCAGCGAGGGGGCGGGGCCTCCGGCACGATGCCGGTCTTTTTTTTTTTTTTTTACTTTTTTTTGTATGGGAAGGGGGCCGAGAGCCCTCCTGCACCATTTTGTTTAAAGCCCCGGGGGGTGGTGGTCCCCGGGGCTTGGGGGGGCCTTAGAGCTTAGAGGCCCCCCCATATAATTATTAATAAACCCCCGCATGCCCCCGGGACTTGGCCCACCCGGGGGCCAATTAACCACGAATCACGGGAGCCCGCGCTTCGTTTTTTTTTTTTATCGGCAGGATACGCGCACCCAGCGCGTTTTTTGCCAATTTAAAAAAAAAAAAAAAAATTTTGGGGCCCTGGGGGTCCTTGTAGGACCCCTGAGCAGGCCTAGGGGTCAGGGTGTTTCTACCCTGCCTCCTTTTTGCGTTTTGCGCAGTTGTTTTACTGCTTTCTTGTTCCTCGGTTCTACCGAGGAACAAGATGGCTGCCAACACTTCCTGATTTGGAGTGTTGACAGCCAATTACCATACAGCTCGTGATCGGGAGGGTACGCGGACCCTACGCGGCTAGAGATATATATGTGATTTTACTTTTGATTTTCACAGGAACTACTGAACGGATTTACACCATTTAAGCAAAAGGCACGACTCTGAACCAAGGGCTACCTTTTTGGCAAATTTGGTGTAATTCCGTTCAGCAGTTCGGGCTGTAGCTGCGATGAAAGGTCCCTATGGAAAAATGAATGGGGAAAACATGTTTTGGAACCCCCCTTTTTTCTCGGCCCCCGCTAGACGAATCACCCCGAGACTTTCAGGATAGGAGCGGACCGGAGCGGGCCACAAAGTTTGAAAATTTCGTGAAGATTCGTCAACCAGCGCCAAAGTTATTTCAAATAGAATGTTGCGGATTTCCAATGGAAAATAGGTCCTAACTATAACTATCTACTGGCGACCGCCAGTAGATAATATATATAGTATACTATGTATACATGTGAAAATGTGTCGGTCCATCTGTTTACCTCGGTGGCACGGAAAAAATGGGTGGAACTGACGTCAGCACGCCGACGAGGTCCTCTTATGGCTCCTATGACGTCATACGGTGTCGCGAGCGGAGCCGTGCTATTATGACATCGTCGTCGACGTGGGAGAGCTAGGAAAGAATTTCCGCAGAATGCTGGCGCAGGGGATATTCACCTAAGTGTTCAGGCTAGTCCTTTGTGAGCAACTGTTTATGTTGCCACTCCAGAAACCGAAACCAGTGATCCGAGGGCAGAGGCCCTGCAGATGGCACACGAGGTGGGGAGCCCAGTCGTATACACCGGCGGGGCAGCGAAGTGACAAGCACCACTACCCACAGAAAAGGTAACGAGGGCACTGAATAACACAGGATCTTCTCTTTGTATCTGGCAGGAACAACAAGGTTAAAATGCCCTAGTTCCAAAATGTAGAATTAGTGCTACAACGGTCTTCAAGAGGACCTGCGATGGATGCCGCTTCTGCCTTCCGTACACTGGAGGCGGCACATGGGTCACACGGTACGGTCATACTGCGGTGGGACACACACTCGTTGACCTCTCATGGCACTGCTCCACACTTCGGGGACAACACTTTCCATTAGCTGTGTTTTCTGATGACGTGTCGCGCCGGCCCCGTCCAACAGCAGAACCCCTTTAGATCCAAACAGACTCTTCCACTCTCTCACCGGAAGTGAAACCAGGCCACACGGACACTTTCACAATACAACAGCCGGGAATGCACTTTTCGGTAAAAAAACACATTCCTTCCTCCTAATTTATCAAATAAACGAATCACTGAAGAACAGGGGCCAGCTTCGATCGGTAAACAGCTGTTACAACGACTTTTTTACTTCAGCGATACCATTACAACGCATGCATTACCACGCATGCGTTGTACATCGCAAAGTCATTACTACGCATTTTTTAGAACGCATGGTCATTTACCACGCATGCCTTTACAACAAATTTTGTTGTAAAGGTATGTTTGGTAAATGACCATGAGTTCTAAAAAAATGTAGACGATCCACGTCGTTGTAAGGAAACAGAGGCTGTTCCGTTTCCTCACAACGACGTGCACCGCCCCTCAGAGACGGCATGAAGCAGGAACCATGAGGAGAGAGGAACTACGAGGAGTGAGAGGTAAGGGGGATTGGGCATGGGGTAGTGGTTACTTTTCTAGGGTTTAGGATAGTGCAGTGGTGTTTGGGTAGTGTAGGGGGTCGTGCTGAGGGTAGTGTTTTAGGGTTTAGGGTAGTGCAGTGGTGTTTGTGTAGTGTAGGGGGTCATGCTGGTGGTAGTGTTTTAGGGTTTAGGGTAGTGCAGTGGTGTTTGTGTAGTGTAGGGGGTCGTGCTGGTGGTAGTGTTTTAGGGTTTAGGGTAGTGCAGTGATGTTTGTGTAGTGTAGGGGGTCATGCTTGGGGTAGATTTAGGGTTTAGGGTAGTGCAGTGGTGTTTCTGTAGTGTAGGGGTCGTGCCGGGGGTAGTGTTTTAGGGTTTAGGGCAGTGCAGTGGTGTTTGTGTAGTGTAGGGGGTCGTGCTGGGGGTAGTGTTTTAGGGTTTAGGGTAGTGCAGTGGTGTTTGGGTAGTGTAGGGGGTCGTGCTGGGGGTAGTGTTTTAGGGTTTAGGGTAGTGCAGTGGTGTTTGGGTAGTGTAGGGGGTCGTGCTGGGGTAGTGTTTTAGGGTTTAGGGTAGTGCAGTGGTGTTGGTGTAGTGTAGGGTGTCATGCTGGGGGTAGTGTTTTATGGTTTAGGGTAGTGCAGTGGTGTTTGAGTAGTGTAGGGGGTCGTGCTGAGGGTAGATTTAGGGTTTAGGGTAGTGCAGTGGTGTTTGGGTAGTGTAGGGGTCGTGCTGGGGGTAGATTTAGGGTTTAGGGTAGTGCAGTGGTGTTTGGGTGGTGTAGGGGGTCGTGCTGGGGGTAGATTTAGGGTTTAGGGTAGTGCAGTGGTGTTTGGGTAGTATAGGGAGTCGTGCTGGGGGAGTGTTTTAGGGTTTATGGTAGTGCAGTGGTGTTTGGGTAGTGTAGGGGGTCATGCTGGGGTTAGTGTTTTAGGGTTTAGGGTAGTGCAGTGGTGTTTGGGTAGTGTAGGGGGTCGTGCTGGGGGTAGTGGTTTAGGGTTTAGGGTCATGCAGTGGTGTTTGGGTAGTGTAGGGGGTACTGCTGGGGGTAGTGTTTTAGGGTTTAGGGTAGTGCAGTGGTGTTTGGGTAGTATAGGGGGTACTGCTGGGGGTAGTGTTTTAGGGTTTAGGGTAGTGCAGTGGTGTTTGTGTAGTGTAGGGGGTAGTGTTTTAGGGTTTAGGGTAGTGCAGTGGTGTTTGTGTAGTGTAGGGGGTCGTGCTGGGGGTAGTGTTTTAGGGTTTAGGTAGTGCAGCGGTGTTTGTGTAGTGTAGGGGTTGTGTTTTAGGGTTTAGGGTAGTGCAGTGGTCTTTGGGTAGTGTAGGGGGTCGTGCGGGGGGTCGTGTTTTAGGGTTTAGGTTAGTGCAGTGGTCTTTGGGTAGTGTAGGGGGTCATGCGGGGGATCGTGTTTTAGGGTTTAGGGCAGTGCATTGGTGTTTGGGTAGTGTAGAGGGTCATGCTGGGGGTGGTGTTTTAGGGTTTAGGGCAGTGTATTGGTGTTCGGGCAGTGTAGGGGGTCATGCTGGGGGTGGTGTTTTAGGGTTTAGGGCAGTGCAGTGGTGTTCGGGCAGTGTAGGGGGTCGTGCTGGGGGTGTTGTTTCAGGGTTTAGGGTAGTGCAGTGGTGTTCGGGCAGTGTAGGGGGTCGTGCTCGGGGTGGTGTTTCAGGGTTTAGGGCAGTGCAGTGGTGTTCAGGCAGTGTAGGGGGTCATGCTGGGGGTGGTGTTTCAGGGTTTAGGGCAGTGCAGTGGTGTTCGGGCAGTGTAGGGGGTCGTGCGGGGGTGGTGTTTCAGGGTTTAGGGCAGTGCAGTGGTGTTCGGGCAGTGTAGGGTGTCGTGCTGGGGCTGGTGTTTCAGGGTTTAGGGCAGTGCAGTGGTGTTCGGGCAGTGTAGGGGGTCGTGCTGGGGCTGGTGTCTCAGGGTTTAGGACAGTGCAGTGGTGTTCGGGCAGAGTAGGGGGTCATGCTGGGGGTGGTGTTTAGGGTTTAGGGCTGTGCAGTGGTGTTCGGGCAGTGTAGGGGGTCGTGCTGGGGCTGGTGTTTCAGGGTTTAGGGCAGTGCAGTGGTGTTCGGGCAGTGTAGGAGTCCTGCTGGGGGTGGTGTTTCAGGGTTTAGGGCAGGGCAGTGGTGTTTGGGCAGTGTTGGGGGTCTTGCTGGGGGTGGTGTTTCAGGGTTTAGGGCAGTGGTGTTCGGGCAGTATAGGGGGTCTTGCTGGGGCTGGTGTTTCAGGGTTTAGGGCAGTTCAGTGGTGTTCGGGCAGTGTAGGGGGTCTTGCTGGGGCTGGTGTTTCACTGTTTAGGGCAGTGCAGTGGTGTTCGGGCAGTGTAGGGGGTCGTGCTGGGGCTGATGTTTCAGGGTTTAGGGCAGTGCAGTGGTGTTCGGGCAGTGTAGGGGGTCATGCTGGGGCTGGTGTTTCAGGGTTTAGGGCAGTGCAGTGGTGTTCGGGCAGTGTAGGGGGTCGTGCTGGGGCTGGAGTTTCAGGGTTTAGGGCAGTGCAGTGGTGTTCGGGCAGTGTAGGGGGTCGTGCTGGGGCTGGTGTTTCAGGGTTTAGGGCAGAGCAGTGGTGTTCGGGCAGTGTAGAAGGGTCGTGCTGGGGGTGGTGTTTCAGGGTTTAGGGCAGTGCAGTGGTGTTCGGGCAGTGTAGGGGGTCGTGCTGGGGCTGGTGTTTCAGGGTTTAGGGCAGTGCAATGGTGTTCAGGCAGTGTAGGGGGTCTTGCTGGGGGTAGTTTTTCAGGGTTTAGGGCAGTGCAGTGGTGTTCGGGCAGTGTAGGGGGTCGTGCTGGGGGTGGTGTTTCAAGGTTTAGGGCACTGCAGTGGTGTTCGGGCACTGTAGGGGGTCATGCTGGGGGTGGTGTTTCAGGGTTTAGGGCAGTGCAGTAGTGTTCGGGCAGTATAGGGGGTCGTGCAGGGGGTGGTGTTTCAGGGTTTAGGGCAGTGCAGTGGTGTTCGGGCAGTGTAGGGGGTCATGCTGGGGGTGGTGTTTCAGGGTTTAGGGCAGTGCAGTGGTGTTCGGGCAGTGTAGTTGGTCATGCTGGGGTAGTGTTTTAGGGTTTAGGGCAGTGCAGTGGTGTTCGTGCAGTGTAGGGGGTCGTGCTGGGGTAGTGTTTTAGGGTTTAGGGCAGTGCAGTGGTGTTTGTGTAGTGAGCAGCGCATGCGCTTCGTCGCTAGGCGAGACCTAAAAAGCATTGCACCAAGATGGCTGCCAATACTTCCTGGATTGAAGTGTTGGCAGCCAATTAGAGCCAAGCTTGTGCTTGTGTAGTTAGGTCCCGCCCAGATATATAAAGATTTTTTTCCTTTAATATCTCAAAAACTACTGAACGGATTTACACCATTTAAAAAAAAGGGTACTTTCTGAACCAAGCACTACCTTTTTCCCAAATTTGGTGTAATTCCGTTCAGCAGTTTTGGCTGTAACCGTGTCTAAAGTTTCCTTTGGGAAATTGATTTTTTGACCTCTATTTTTTTAATTTCTCAGGAACTACTGAACGGATTTACACTATTTAAAAAAAAGGGCGCTTACTGAACCAAGGGCTACCTTTTTGCCAAATTTGGTGTAATTCCGTTCAGCAGTTTGGGCTGTAGCCGTGTCTAAAGTTTCCTATGGGAAATAACATTGGGAAAACGCGTTTTGGGACCCCCCTTTTTTCTCGGCCCCCGCTTGACGAATCAGCCCGAAACTTTCAGGATAGGAGCTGACCGGAGCGCCCCACTAGTTTTGAAAATGTCGCGAAGATTTGTCATCCGGCGCCAAAGTTATTAGGAAAAGAAAAATTGCTTTTCCTAAGGAAACTAGGTCCTAACTATAACTATCTACTGGCGACCGCCAGTAGATTATATATATATATATATATATTATCTACTGGCGGTCGCCAGTAGATACTTATAGTTAGGACCTATTATCCATAGGAAATCCGCGACATTCTATTTGAAATAACGTTGGCGCCGGTTGACGAATCTTCGCGAAAGTTTCCAACTTGTTGGGGCGCTCCGGTCTGCTCCTACCCTGAAAGTCTCGGGGTGATTCGTTTAGCGGTGGCCGAGAAAAAAGGGGGGTCCCAAAACGTGTTTTCCCCATTCATTTTTACATAGGAAACTTTAGACACGGCTACAGCCCGAACTGCTGAACGGAATTACACCAAATTTGGCAAAGAGGTAGTTCTTGGTTCAGAAAGAACCCTTTTTGTTAAATGGTGTAAATCCGTTCAGTAGTTGCTGAGAAAATCAAAAGTAAAAGTACATATATATCTATGGGCACGGAGGATCTGCGCACCCTCCCGATCACGAGCTGCATGCTAATTGGCTGTCAACACTCCAAATCAGGAAGTGTTGGCAGCCATTTTGTCCCGCAAAAAGGGGGCAGTTTTTTTTTTTTTCATTTAAAAAAAAAAAAATGCTCAGGCCCCGGGGGATGGGGTCCCTGGGGCCAAAAGTGGGCAAGGGAAGGGGGGCCACGCAGCCCCCTCCCTTTAAAAAAAATTACAAAAACCCAAAAAAACGACCGGCATCGTGCCGGAGGTCCCGCCCCTCCCTGCAGTACTCTGCAAACGCGCCCCCTGGAGCGTTTTAAGAAGGAAGTAATTCCCCTTGAATACTGGGGGTCCCTGGGGGCCAACTAGCCCACCAGGAACCTCCAGTATGCCCCAGGGGCTGCGTTGCAGAGAGGTGTACAGAGGCCATGCCCCTTTTACACCTCTCTGCAACGCAGCTCTGTGGCGCTTTTAGAAGTATATGGTGGGCTAGTTGGACTCCAGGGACCCTCAGGATTCAAGGGGACTTAATCCCCCAACTTAAAACGCGCCACGGGCGCGTTTGCACAGTGGTGAAGGGAGGGGCGGGGCTTCAGGTGACATGTGTGCAAACAGGCCCCGTGGCGCGTTTTAAGATGGGGAATTAAATCCCCTTCAATCCTGAGGGTCCCTGGGGGCCAACTAGCCCAACAGGTACATCCAGAAAGTGCCACAGAGCTGCGTTGCAGAGAGGTGTAAAGGGGTGTGGCCTCTCTACACGTCTCTGCAACGCAGCCCCTGGCGCATACTGGAGGTTCCTGGTGGGCTAGTTGGCCCCTAGGGACCCTCATGATTCAAGGGGACTTAATTCCCCAACTTAAAACGCGCCACGGGGCGCGTTTGCACAGATGTCACCTCAGGCCCCGCCCCTCCCTTCACCATTGTGCAAATATTCCTCTAAAATCTGCCGAACTACGAATTTCGATTTACTCACCTGTTATCAGGAGAGACCTCAGTGCTGCATCTTTCATCCCAGTACTAATCCTGAAAAGTAATTTTAACCGTACTTACCAGTAACTTGAATTTCCTTCCATAGGATATCATTGCCTGCTTTTTGCTGAAAAAGTTTCTAAGTGTTGATTTTTGAAACATACAAATATTCCTCTAAAATCAGCCGAAATACGAATTCCGATTTACTCACCTGTTATAAGGAGAGACCTCAGTGCTGTATCTTTCAGCCCAGGACTGGTCCTGAAAAGTAATTTTAACCGTACTTACCAGTAACTTGAATTTCCTTCCATAGGCTAACATTGACTGGTTTCACTTGGAAATTCTTCTAAGTGTGGAGTTTTGGAACTTTAAAATATTCCTCTAAAATCAGCCGAAATACGAATTCCGATTTACTCACCTGTTATAAGGAGAGACCTCAGTGCTGTATCTTTCAGCCCAGTACTGGTCCTGAAAAGTAATTTTAACCGTACTTACCAGTAACTTGAATTTCCTTCCATAGGCTAACATTGACTGGTTTCACTTGGAAATTCTTCTAAGTGTGGAGTTTTGGAACTTTAAAATATTCCTCTAAAATCAGCCGAAATACGAATTCCGATTTACACACCTGTTATCAGGAGAGACCTCAGTGCTGCATCTTTCAGCCCAGTACTGATCCTCAAAAGTAATTTTAACCGTACTTACCAGTAACTTGAATTTCCGTCTATAGGATATCATTGCCTGCTTTTTGCTGAAAAAGTTTCTAAGTGTTGATTTTTGAAACATACAAATATTCCTCTAAAATCAGCCGAAATACGAATTCCGATTTACTCACCTGTTATCAGGAGAGCTCAGTGCTGTATCTTTCAGCCCAGTACTGGTCCTGAAAAGTAATTTTAAGCGTACTTACCAGTAACTTGAATTTCCTTCCATAGGCTAACATTGACTGGTTTCACTTGGAAATTCTTCTAAGTGTGGAGTTTTGGAACTTTAAAATATTCCTCTAAAATCTGCCGAACTACGAATTCTGATTTACTCACCTGTTATCAGGAGAGACCTCAGTGCTGCATCTTTCAGCCCAGTACTAATCCTGAAAAGTAATTTTAACCGTACTTACCAGTAACTTGAATTTCCTTCCATAGGATATCATTGCCTGCTTTTTGCTGAAAAAGTTTCTAAGTGTTGATTTTTGAAACATACAAATATTCCTCTAAAATCAGCCGAAATACGAATTCCGATTTACTCACCTGTTATCAGGAGAGACCTCAGTGCTGTATCTTTCAGCCCAGTACTGGTCCTGAAAAGTAATTTTAACCGTACTTACCAGTAACTTGAATTTCCTTCCATAGGCTAACATTGACTGGTTTCACTTGGAAATTCTTCTAAGTGTGGAGTTTTGGAACTTTAAAATATTCCTCTAAAATCAGCCGAAATACGAATTCCGATTTACTCACCTGTTATCAGGAGAGACCTCAGTGCTGCATCTTTTAGCCCAGCACTGACCCTGAAAAGTAATTTTAACCGTACTTACCAGTAACTTGAATTTCCTTCCATAGGCTAACATTGACTGGTTTCACTTGGAAATTCTTCTAAGTGTGGAGTTTTGGAACTTTAAAATATTCCTCTAAAATCAGCCGAAATACGAATTCCGATTTACTCACCTGTTATCAGGAGAGACCTCAGTGCTGCATCTTTTAGCCCAGCACTGACCCTGAAAAGTAATTTTAACCGTACTTACCAGTAACTTATATTTTCTTCCATAGGAATCCATTGTCTGGTTTTCAGCAGAAAAGTTTCAAAGTGTCGATTTTCACAAACTACAAATATTCCTTAAAAATCGCCTGTTTGACTTAAACGCATTCTTTCAACTGTTTACAGGAGATGCACCAGTGCTGGATCCAGGATCCAACACTGAGTAAGAAAAAGTAACGATAACAGTTTTTACCTGCTAAGTGAATTTCCTTCCATAGGATAACATTGGTGATTCTATGAGAAAAAGTTTCTAAGTGTCAACTTTTAAAATACAATAATATTCCTTAAAAATCACTACTGTAACCAAAACGCTTTTACTCAACTGTTTACAGGAGATGTCCCAGGACTGAATCTGGGATCCAGTCCTGTGGTTAGAAAAGTAATCCATAAAGTAACTAATTGCATTTAACTAGAAATTCACATTGAGCTGAATGTTGCATTGTGTTTGAAAATGTGTTGCCCATTGCAACAACTGTAACTACTGTACTTAAAAGTCTATTGCCTATGTGCAAAGTATTTAAACTAAAGTAATTCATTCTGAGAAAGTATTTTTTGTAATGTATAATGTAATTACAATGTAATTTAAAAAATAAAATATGTAAAAAAAAATTGTTTCTAAAAATGTAGTAAATCAGTATGAAAAAAATAAATATAACAATTAATACATTTAAAAATTGTCATTTACAAAACCTTTGAAATTCACTGAAAAAACCGTAGGTTTCAGACATGTTATAGTTAGGAATTAGCATTTAAAAAACCTTTGAAATTCACTGAAAAACCATAGGTTTCAGACACGTTATAGTTAGAAATTAGCATTTAAAAAACCTTTGAAATTCACTGAAAAAACCATAGGTTTCAGGCACGTTATAGTTAGAAATTAGCATTTAAAAAACCTTAGAAATTCACTGAAAAAACCATAAGGTTTTAGGGACAGTTATAGTTAGTTGGACATTGCACTCGTACAAAACCCGTGAAATTCCCCCGTTATAGTTAGTTCAGGTAACTATAACTCGCGCCCGCAATGCACTGCTGATGACGTCACATATTACATCACTCATGACATGGTCAGTGACATCACTGATGACATCTCAAATGACATCACTGATGACATCACTGATGACATCATCCATGTGAGAATTTAATGCATCTTCTCACACCCTAATATAAGTTTTGATACACCCACTCTAAATTACAGACTGCCATTCTCAAAACCATACACACTCCAATACCAATAAGTACATACCCACTCACTGATTCTTAGGTCTACACACACACATCTACTCACTCACCCGTACAGTCACTCATACTTACAGTCACTCAGTACAGGACTATCATATGCACTCATACACCTATATAAACACTCACACAACGCAACTCATCCATAGAGGTACTCACACACCTAGTCAGTCATGCAAATAATTAATCACACTCCAATTTACTCACCTATACAGTTATACACACCAGCTCACTTACTCATAAAAATACTAGCACATTCTTACGCTCCTATGCAATCACTGATGCAAGCACACACTCATCCATATAGCCACTCTCACAATCACACACTCTCACTTATAGCCATTTATATACTCCAACACACATATATACTGCCTTTCACATATGTAGTTACTCACACATGTACCACTGAGATATACATTCAATCACTAACACACCCATACACACACTCACCCACCCATACAGTCCATCACAGACGCACTCTTGAAACCATGCACCCAGTGAATCACCCACTCACACATCTATGCACAGAGTCACACACACCCCACCCACACAAACACTGAGGCACCCATACAGATACTCAGAGAACCAATCCATAACCCATATAGACACTCATTTAGCTAGTCAGAAACCCATGCAGTTGCTTACACAACAACAGACAGACGGATACAGACATTCACACAGTTTAGTCACTCACCCATGCATCCAGTAAGATACGTTTAATCACTCACTTATAGACTCAGTCACGCACCTACTAAATCATCCATTCAGGCGCTTCTACACCCACTCATTCTTCAATACGCCTTTCCCTATATATATTAAACATATTTAAACTTTACAGAAACACACAGTCACTGGATGATGTCATCAGTGATGTCATCAGTGATGTCATTTGAGATGTCATCAGTGATGTCATCAGTGATGTCACTGACCATGTCATGAGTGATGTAATATGTGACGTCATCAGCAGTGCATTGCGGGGGCGCGAGTTATAGTTACCTGAACTAACTATAACGGGGGAATTTCACGGGTTTTGTACGAGTGCAATGTC